>JAUBOD010000883.1:761783-786153 GCA_032353885.1 Nothura maculosa
GCAGGGGGGTTGGACTAGATGACCTCTAAGGTCCCTTCCAACCTTACACATTCTATGATTCTATGATTCTATGAAAGTTAATGTAGGGATTTCTATATGCAATCCTTTCCTTCATCCTGGTTAAATTTGAGGTGGTGAAGCTGTTGCTTTAGCCAACAATGTTAATAAAAACATTGTTTTGAGTGAGCTCCTGAAAGGCTACCACTTCTCTATGTTCTTGTGTAAATTTAACTTACAATGTGATTATGTATTCTACATGTGAAATACTTTCAATTCAAAAATATTTGATATAATCTCAGGTGGACACATCAGAACATATCTGGCGATGTGTGCATGCACACAGCAGTTTATGGAGTAAATCAGTCTCTCAGAACTTAGTTTTCACTAGTTGATGTTCAAAATAAAGTTCTTAATAACCACGGTACAAACCATTCATACTGATATCCTAAAATAAATAGAAATATTGGGCTTTTAGAGTTTAAGTTCATTAAATTATGAACACGGAGAGGAAATATGATGCTGAAGTGTATCTCAATCTTAAGTTATGTATACTTCAAGTAGAGGAAATGAATAAGAACTTGGAACTTTTTGCATACCATTCAATTGCACATCTTTCATTAAGAATATCCAAAGCTTATATTTTCTAAGTTTTTATCGCTTCAATAAACACTTCAGGCTATTTTTAAAAATAAGTTAAATAATTTTGACTTTTATTGTTTGTTTCTTTGTTACTATTTTTTGATGGTTTCCACAGCCTGTGTTGCTAGTAGATCAGCAATAACATTAGCTCTTGATATGTCCAGTCGTGCCCTTGTGTTAAGAGCAACAGAGCACCAAGATGTAGCACGTTGCTCATTTGTCCTATACCAAGAGGTTATTAATCTACAGCTCTGGCTGAACCTGTAATGCTCATGGTGAAGAAGCCTGAAGCTTCAGCACCTTCACTTGAAAAGGCCCCTGGCACATATTTGTTTGTCAAAATTCAAAGTTTTTTCAGTGTTGATTTTAAGCATTCAATATAAGTGTTATAAAACAGACCTAGGCATCCTGTAATACTGATGGATGGAGCGGTTGGCTGTTCCAAATGATCTTCAAGAGGTTATCTGGCCATGTTATGAACCTGCATTTGTGTTTAGGTTGGGGGGAATGACCTCCCTGTCCATCTGTGACATTTCTTAGCCTTGGGAATGGGACAACTGAAGCAACTGAAGACAAGGAAAATTGAAGTTCCACTCTTTGTATTTTTTTTCCTATAAATAGCTTCTTCTGTGGAGTGCTGCCTGTTCATACTAGCTGAAAAAAATGGCTTCAGGCACTTTTGCAAAGAATCTGCACTTGTAGAAATATTGCTTCCACTCTATAGTGTCAGTGTTAAGATCAGAGCATCAGCGTAGATGATCAGAGCAGGTATGTAGAAGGATGTTATCTCTCCAGAGAGATTAAGACCTCCCAAAGTCATGGGCTTAACTTACTATGCATGTTTTACAAATGAGGAATCTAAGTCTGCAGGAGTAAGCTGCACCCTGTTAACAGATTAGCTCCATTAAAGTGATCTATTGTAAGACATTCTTAACAAAAATACTCCACCTTAAAATAGAAAGAAGGTCATTCATAGCATTTTGTGTGCAGCTGTGTGATTTCCAGATCAGATTAAATGCTATTTTCAAATAAGGTTGACTTGAGGAGATGAATAGAGATGGCTTGCCTGTTAAATGTGCGTACTCCTCTGGTTGCCGTAAGGATGGAGGCTTCCTCTTCAGAAGTAGCATTGCTAATGGACTGATGGTGATAGAGATATGAAAAGATGCAGCCCAGCTCGTTTCACAGGAGGGCCATGCCTTGGAACATGTCTATATATGGCTGTGGACTACTGGCAATAGAAAATAGAGACACCACCAAAAAATATCTAACCATAAATGTTTGAAAGATAGGTATTCTTGAGTAGCACAAGGGAGTTCAAACAGCAAGGACTGTGTCTGCCTGCTTTGGTTTTTGGTTTGGTCTTTGTTTTCTGACAATGGCAAAACTAGCTTTTTAAAATTTTTGTTTCAAGCACTGAAGAAGAGAAAGCAAAACCCTATTAATTCTTGGACTTCCTTTGCTTTACTCTTAACCTCACTAGAGCTTTGCTCTGAAATACTCTCTAGCTTTTCTTGGTGGAAGAAACAAAACTGTCTTATGTTCTCTTGAGGACTGTCCTTCAGTCTCTCTCTGGGGATAAACTGTCCAGAAGGGATGGAGGGAAGTGGCAGGCTTAGTACCATGTGTTTGGCCTTATTGCCACATGGTATTTTGTGAGCAGACAGTGGAGCAAGTAGATTTGCTTTGCAGGAAAAGGGCTTTGGCTGTTGATATGTCCATAAGGCCTTTGCTGGCACCCTGCAGCTCTGGCAGGAAGGAGCTTTGCTCCATGCTGCTTCAGATGGATGCTTGCAGGAAGGCTGTGAAACCTGCAGAGACTCAAAGATTGATGTCAACCAAGTCCAATTTGAATTGAGGTGCTTAGACTGCTTCTAGTACCTGCCATTGATGCTGTCAGAGGGGCTTGAGCCTAATTTTCCCTCTTGTCTCCCTCTTGTTTATTTGGAGGCAGTTTGGTAGCCAGCTGTGTGGTTACAAATGCATGTGTGTTTTGGAAAGTTGCTGTTAACTTTCTCCTAGCTTGGTTTGGGTTTGTTTGAGGTGCTTCGATTGCTCTACTCTTGGCAGTGCCTGAGCATTTAGTAGGCTTTGTTGTCTCACTTTTTTTCTCAGCCCCTCTGGAGCAGAGGCAGCCAAGCTGCCTTACCACAAAACTCCACAAATTTCAGTTTTCGGGCACCTCTGAGAAGGGATCTTCTAGGCTTTTTTTCCCTTTTTGGGATACTTCCAAAACTGCTAGTCTGTGGGAGAGCTCTGTGCTGCAGCGTAGATATAGAAAGGGGTGAAGGCACTGCTCAATGCAGAAGCCATCTAGCTCTAGGGCTATATGAAAATGGCTGTAATATCTTGATATCTTGATAATTTTATCCTTCAAGGTTTCACTTGATTGCTTTGGAGGAAATTCAAAGTAGATGAGAGTTGCCAGAACTGCTTTTCATCAAAGAGTATGTAAAGTGCTGTTGTGAGATCTTGTGAGAGTAAGTTTTGGCTCAGAAAGGCTGAATGGCCTCTATCCCACCACATACAGCAGGCTGATAATGAAAAACAGCTCTTGGGATCTGCTGATAGGAATGGCCTGTCTCTAGGAGTGTGCACATTCCCATTAGCATGGAATATGATCCTGAAACTAGATCAGCTGGCAGAGAAATTCTGGTCCCAAATACTCATGTCTACTCAGATTGGTTTCAGCCTCCTCCTGTGTGCTGAGTGGGGAAAGTGATGGGCTGTGGGTGAAGGCTATGGAGCTGGCATGCAGTGCAGCTACAAAATCATGCTCCACCAGAATTAGCACCACACTCCAGCTGCAGGTCACCATGGCCAGGAACTTGGGAGAGGGTTCAGGAGGGGTTACAACATGTTTTCATTAGCTGGGAAATATCAAGCTGCTGATCTGCTACCAGCAGTTAAAGATAGTTAACAACTCCCTTGCTATTGGAAATGTTTTTTGGCAGTAATTGCAACCCTTTTCTCCTTCCACCACCATGAACCTGAGCAATGGGAGCCACACAGACCCCATTATCAGGGCTCATTAGTGAGACAGATGAGCCTAAAATGTGAACATTTATTTGAGAACCCTTGAGGAAAAGCTAGGCAGAAAAATATCTTGTACGTGTGTGCAGGCATTGAGGTCATCTCTCAGGAGGTCCTGTATAAAAAGATCTGATCTGAAAAGTACATGCACTGCACTTGATAAGAACTTCAATATTTGCAGCATCTAAAATGAGTCAATTTTTAAGGCTGTGTAGTTATACCTAGTGAATGTTTGCCTTTGGATCTCCATGATCTGTGAAGCTCAACAGGAAATTTATGCTAACTTACAAAAGGCAAAGTTTGCTACTTAAATGACAAACTCTTTGCCCTGGTGAGGTTAATTTTTTTTTTTTTAAAGGCAACTTCAAAGTGATTTTGAGCACTGTATAGTAGCCCCTGTCTTTCTCAAGCTGTCTAGACTTTGGGGTGTGTTAAGAACAGGTAGACACTTAGCAGGTGAAGACAGTGAGCTTGAGGTGGATGCTGTGATTAAGCTCCCATGGGAACATAATGTGCAAGGATGGTCCATGGGAGGAAGAAGGTCAGGAGGAGGCATGACTGGAACCCTGGGATGTGCTGCCAGAGAGAGATGGACTTGCTCATGGTGTCCTGAGAGCCACCGCACAGGCAATGCAGTGCTTGATGTGACAGTGAAAAAGGAGTAAAACTTCAAGAAAAGTGTGACTTCCTTTCTGCTAGTGAAGCTTGTCACTCAGCAGCAAAAAGTGTTGGATATTTGCAGTTGATATCGCAGTTGATATGCGAGGTGGAAAAAAGGTATAGCTTATCTCACCTTTTGTCTGCCACTAGCATCCATATCTTCTTTTGGGGCCCTGCCAAGGACACAATCTCTTTAATGGTTCCTTCAGCCAGGAATTTTATATATATATTTTTTGGGGGGATGGAGGGGCAGGATGTGGGTGTGGGGGGGGTGAGGGGGAGTGTCTGCATGTATTCTCTCCCATTTTTAGCAAATCCACATCATCATAGCCTTCTTTCTTGGGATACTGGGGGTGAACTTTCCTTTCGAGGACCACAGCCCATGCTTCATATGGCCATCCACCTCTGCAGTGAGTGTTAGTTGGACTTCTTGTATGTCAAGCTATCTGCAAACAGCTAGGTTGGCTTTTTACACGTCTTCTCAAAGAAAACAGTTTTCTGATGATGTGTCACAAAACAGCTGCTAAGTATTGCTAAGCTTTATTTCTAGTACCATCAAAGCTGGCTGAATCCAATCTAAACAGGCAAGTTATCTTTTGCTAACATTATTCAATATAAACCTCATAATATAACTATATATAAACAGAAAGTCAAGACGAAGCCAAAGATAAGCACTGTCCATGTTAGATGACCTCTCCTTTCTACAGTTTTGTTTTTCTAAGGAACAGAGTTCAACTGGAAGTTATACTTAAGGTAGCAAAAAGTGGTCAGTGGTGTTTCATTCCTTAAAGATTAGATGCCAGAAGAGCAGAAACTCTGAATCTGAACTGTTTATTTTATTTATTTTTCTATTTTTATTTTTTTATTCAAAGTTCAGCAAATGCCCTAAAAGAATTTGTTTTCCTCTATTGCCGTGTTTCTAGCTCATCTCCCTTAGGAATAAGGCTTTTGAGGCTGTGAAAACTGCTGCTACTTTTCTTTCCTCACCAAAGGAAATTACACTGCTAGAGCTCCCAGTGGGAGCTGCAAGAGAAAGTCCTGGTTCCCTGTTTTGCAATGCATGCAGAGCCAGAGTTTCCATCTGACAGGGTCTTTGGCATGGATGTCCATATGATCAGTCATCATCTCTTGACTTGGTTTGGTCACATGTGAAATATTTTGCTTGATTAAAGTTTGGGGTTAGCAAGCAATAAACTATGAAGAGGTTTGCTAAGCTTGAAATTAATATCTACTCCTACCCCTGTCCTCTGGACCCATGGTGTGGAAGAGCAGGCCTAGATCTTTCTGCAAAGCAAAGGGCACAGACTTGAGGAAGGCTTGACCAAGGATTTTCTATCCTTCTCTGGAGAGAGAAGGATGTGAGGCTGCACGGCTGGAGAGGAACAGGAGGGTTATGTAAAGGTATCTGGGGTGAGCAAGCAAAGCTGCGACCTAGCAGGCATTGCAGACGTGATCTGCAACAGTAGGAGATAGTAACTGGTGGGCCTGAAAGCCAATACAGATGAAAACGGGAACCCCTGGCACCCTGGAGCCCTCCAAATCTGTTTTGGGTTCTCCTGGCATCCCGGTCACCAGGCTCAGCCTTGCATTGTGGCCAAGTGGCAGCTCTGTGTGGAATGTGCTTTAAACTCTGGCTGTGCTGTCCTGGGTTTTAACCTCTCCTTTCTCCCTGTGGGAACTTGAAGAGAGTGAGTGGTTGGGGGAGAGACTGGTGTGGCAGAGTGGTGAAAATCCTTTCAAAAATTCCTTTCAAAATTGCCTTGTGAAATAATGCTTTCTCACCTCTTACTGTTGCTGGACAATACTAGGGAAATATTCTCTGCCTACATATCATTTGAAAGAAAGCTGCATATTCCTTCTAGCCCACAAATCATAGACCTCCCTCTCCTATATCTAAGTAATTGCTAGATTTCCATTTTTTTGCAGTGATCTTGGCAAAAGAAGTTTGCCTGAAACAAGACTAGATAAATGGAATAGAATATATTGAACTTTTCCCCTCGCATTTCATCTTCATTGAGCCAATATCTTCTGTGCTCTGTAACACAGCCTGTGTCTTTCACTCGCCACTTAGTACTGATATTTAGTTAAGACTTGACTTCACAGAGCCTGTGAGACAGAGTTGGTGTTAGTGTTCTGCAGTTGCGCTTACTCTTCTAGCCATATTTTCCTTAAACAGTGTTATTATTATCACTGGAATTTGTTGCAGGTCTCCAAATGTTGCAGGTATCCTCAAAAGGAAACGTCTGGTGTTTTTTTTTTTTTTAAATTTTTTCCCCTTAATGTCATAGTTTCTGGAATAATGTGATGCTTTCATTAAAAATATGTATATCTATTTCTAGCCACTTTCTGGAGAAATGGCCTGAAACCTGTCCCCTCCTTATACTTAAGAACTCCCAAGCAAATAAAATGGATGGTAAAACAAATATTTTAAAAGCGATATCAACATAAGTCTAATGTCATAGCTTTGAGCAGAAGGGATGTGACTCATGATCCTCTTGAACAATTTGGTGTTAATAAACAAGTTTCCCTTTTGTATATGCTATCTTTTTCCTTTCATATGTTTTCATCAGTAGCAAGGAATGAAAGGACTCGGCCTCAGGCAGATAGTCCACGCAAGTATTTTCTTCAAGAGTAATATCCAGGCAGGAAACTTAAGGCTCTGAATAACAGTTTTAACAAAAATTCACATATTGCAGCGCTGTTGCAGTGTGTCATAAATCTTGAGCACATTGTGATCTGTTGTCTGCAAACTGAGACAGATCTGCCCCCTTCTGGCAGAATTTTACAGAGATTTTCAAGGTTTGTTTACTCTGGAATAGCTACTGTAAAAACTTGCAAGGAGGAATGTAACTGCATCACACTGGTGATTTCAGTGGTAATTGCACATGTAATTGTTTTAAGAATTGGGACCTTAAGCACAATTTCTGCATAATTTCAAGAGGTAGTGTAATGAGAGAAATCCTGGGCAATCTCTGTTCGGGATAGGGGTGGGATAACATTCATCATAGACTGGTAGCTGTGACGTGTGCTCCTTGAGAGCGAGCAAATTCCTGCATCTGGTTTGACAAGGCCCCAGTATCTGCTCTGGGGATCAAAATGGACACCTCATTCACACGGAAAGTCACTGCTTTTCTCTGCACATATTTCCACTGGGGTAAGTTAATTCCTCACACTGCAGTTTTTGTTTCCTACCCTTGATCCAGCCCTCTTATATTCCTGTGGCACTTCAAATGCAGAAATAAAATGGAATATCTTCATGCCTTTGGTCTTTGCCTTTACTGTTCTGCAGCTCTGACATACTTAACTGAGTCCAGAGATTTTCCTCTGTGACGGTGGAAGCTGATATTTGTCACCACAAACTAAAATTCTTCAATTCTATTCTGGGGAGATTGACTTCTCTATAGGAAGCTGTGCAGCAAGATGACTTGATGGAGCAACTTTTTGAAGTCTGTAAGGTATTGTCCCTTCTGCCAAGAGAAGAGACTGAGTGAGGAATTTCTCATGCTATGCAGAAATTTCTCTTCTTGAGGTTGAAGGAAGGGTATAAGAAGGATAAAGCGAGACTCTTATCATTGGTGTCCAGTGACAGGATGAGAGGCAACAGGCACAAAGTGAAACACATAAAGCTCTATCTGAAAATGAGGCACTGTAAGGGTAACTGAACACAAGCTCTCTGTGCAACCAGCTCTAGTGGAGTCTCCATTCCCGGGAGTCTTCAAAAGCAATGTGAACAAAGTCCTGGGCAACATACTCTCAGTGACCCTGTCCTGAGCTGGGAGGGTGGACTAGGTGATTCCTAGAGGTCCCTTCCAACCTCAACCAGTCTTTGATTCTGCATGGTCCAGAGCTGGTGAGGCTGCACAGGTACAATACCGATGTAGGAACTGAGCAGGGTGCCATCCTTCACAGCAGAGATCTCCTTAGTGTTGTGTTAGGTTATAAATTCTACGCTTCTCCAAAGGGCATGAAGGCTTTTTTCAGATCTCTGGAGATGATTTAAGTCCCTTCTAGAATATCTGTAGCGTCCTTTTGACAAGACTCAACAGGAGTTTTTAGTTTGCTTTTTGTGTTATAAAACAAAATCCTTTCACTATCTTTTAACTTCTACTCTGATGGAGAATGCTTGCTTGTGTGTGGTCTCTGTGTGTGTGTGCGTGCGTGTGTGTGCGTGTGTGTGCGTGTGCGTGTGTGTGCGTGTGTGTGCGTGTGCATGTGTGTGCATGTGTCTGTGTGCGTGTGTGTGAGAGAGGAATTTTTGGGGGGTTTCTTTTGGTTTAGCACTTTGACTCTCCTTGAACTACTGAGAGATATATTTTGGTAATTGCTTTTGTAGTTTGCAATAGAGCAGATGGATTAAAAACTGTTATGTAAGGTAGGAGGGAGGATACATCTTCATGGTCTTATAATCTGTTGTTTGCCTTCACACTGATGACATGGTTGAAAAAAGAAAATGCTCTGACCTTTACTTGGACCAAAAGGTAAGGAATATTAGTTTGAAAGAAGATAGCAGAGGCACGAAGGCTATGGTTTCTTTCTCTAGATTGCATTTAGTGTGCAATTGCTAAATGCAATGCCCTTACATTTAGTGGTCTGAGCCCTTACATTTAGTGCTCATTAGTCTACTTTTTCTTTCCTAGGGTTAATAAAGACAGAGCACAGCCTCTATAGCCTACAAAACACACTGGCTCCAAGGTTTCTGTTAGGTCACCCCCATACCTCCACATGAGCACTGATAAAGTTACAAAAAATTTTGGGTGTTGGCAATATATGTATCCCTGTAATCTGAGCTGATGTGTTGCTCTTGGTCCAAATTGTTAAGTCATTGCTCAGACTGAATAGTCGCTGAGCAAAGCACAGAAAAATGTTCCAAAATGCGAGATAGATATACTGTTTTGAGCACAGTGGAAATGAATAATACAGTGTCTAAGATAACCCTGCCCTTTTAGGCCCAGTATCCCCAGTTACCCTGATGCTTATGCTGTAAGACAGTGATTCTTTTCTTATTATTTTCTCTCTTTTGTCTTATGGGAAATAGGACTGCCTTTTCTTATCCCGATTTTCTTATTGCAAGATTAAAAGCTAATGGAGACTACGACACTTTATCTAAGTCTAAAGGGCTGAACTTTTCTCACATTGGAGGCCAAAGTTATAATTAGCATGCCCTTATGGTGCATCCATTTGCTTCTTTCCTTCCCAAAATTAAATAAGAAAAATAACAGAAGCTCCAATAACTATGACCTTAAAATGTGGTTAGCCAAAAGTGAAGCTTTCCCCTGTCTCCCACAAATTTGCATCAAGTTAATGGGAAACATGCAAGAAGGTGTTTTTGGTTCTGTTTTTGCTATTTGAAGAGTTCAAGATCAAACAGGAATAGTGCTGTTGGGAGGACACTAGAGCCCAGGTCTGGCAGCCGTTCTCTCTGGTTTTCTTTATGCTGTTGAACTCTGGTGATTTTTTTTTTTTTTCTGGCAGTCGTTCAGCCTCTCAGTGTTGAGAGGGATTCAAGAAGCTGAGAAATACTTCAAAAACAGCAAGTTGCTAGGAAAGAAGGCTAAGGTTGCACAGTATGACTGGACAGATAAATATCATCAGAATTTTCCTTTCATATATATATATTATTTTTATTCTGTTTTGTTTAATTGTGTCATCTGCCAGTGCGCAGAGCCAAGTTCAGGGATACAATATCCACACCCTGACCTCTCTCTTTTCTCACCAAAAGTAAAAGCTCTTAGATGGGATGCAAGAGCCAAAACATCTGTCAAACCAGGAGAAAACCCTTCACAAGGCCAAGTAGCTGCTTGTCTTCAGGAAATAGTTTTGTCTCCAATAACCTCTGCAATTCCTCAGAAGATGAGGATTTCAAACAAAAGCAATCATTTTGGGATTTGTCTATGTCTGCTAATGTTTACTGCTGTTATTGCCTTTATTGAATAAATTAACTATGAAGCATTTGGGGGGAAAAAATAAAACACCACACTTTCTCATCCTGCTGCAATTCAAAAATGGCAGAGATGTTAAAAGCATGAGGAATCACCAATCGTTTTCTCACTCAGGTCATTGAATTGCACAAGCACAGCACCATGCATGTGTACCTAAGGTCAGCCAGGTAGTTCACTCAGTGCCTCTCTGCCAAGATAATAGCATGTCTCCAACCAAAATGTTTTTCCTCCTTGTTCTGAAAAATCCAAGAGAAATGAAGGAAACAACTTAATGATTAAAAAAAAAAAATGGAACAAAGTTTTCAAATGAAGAGGAAGTTGAAGTCAGTCACCTGGTTCAGCAGTCTTCCTTGGTATGTTATTTGGATAGGAAGTGTTGCCTTGCACGAGTCCTGCCAGCCCAGTAGTACAACTGGGAGACAGCTGCTGTCCGGTTATGGATCAGACAGCTGATGCTTTCTGGAAAATATTAGGTTTCAATAGCCACAGAAAGGGTAGGTGAGTGTGCTACTACATATTCCATTGGGAAATGAAAACGAGTTATTTTTCTTTCATAGAAAAATAGAGGTCCTGTTTTTAGTTTTCCAAAGCTTTGGCTGTGCATGAAAAATTCATATCCAGACAATGCTTTGGATTACATGTCTCGCCTTTGCTCTGGTGTCCGGGTTTCAACCGTGCAAGCCTTACGATCTGAGTTGTGCTTCACTCCTTCAAGAGCACTTGAAGCTTCACACTGCCAGGCTGTATCTTATATTTTCTCGAGGCAATGGGCCTTCTCAGCATTTCCACGCCACTAAGGGCCCTTGCAGAAATGCTGTTTGTTGAAAGGTCAGACATTTGTATCCATTTTATATTTATGCTACTCAAAATGATTGTGATGGGATACTGAGGTGCTTGCTTATATTAAATAAGGTGGGCTAATCTAGTCTGCTTGGATCCCCCTGCCTATTATTGCCATCCTCACAGCTGGTATGTAAAACTCAGCAACATAAAGCCCTGGAATTGGACTCACTAGTACAAAATCTAAGGCTGTCCTTTCCACAATAAGGCAAACAGAGCTAGGAATTCAATACAGTTCGGAGGGGATGAAAAAACCTAACAGGGAAATGCCAAACAAGGTTTTATTTTCTTGTTGTGACTTTGACTCAGGGCAGAAACAATCCTTCCTCATTTAAAAGGCTGCTGGGGTCCCAGTCCTCAGGTGGTTAAATGCCAGAATCCAGACTTTAAGTGCTGGTGTTGAACAGGGAGTAAAGTGCAGGTCTGGACCCCAAGATATTTTTAATTGTAGATGGAGAAGAAGTGAAGGGGACCACACAGTAAGCAGCACATTGAATTAAGCTGGAGAGTTAGTAGTTCCTTAAATCGTCTCCAAAGTCAAGTCATGGGGAAATGGGCTTGGAGGGACAACATGAAGGTTCTTGACAGAAAGAAGACTTCCAGATGTAGGAGTTGGCATGGAAAAATGTCAGTAAATTTTCCTGTAATAATCAGTGAAACAAAAAGAAATCAGTCCAAGGGTCAATGCAGTTGTTGCAGTTATTCCTACTGTGTTTACATTGAATCTGTAATTGATTTAGCTTACTGCTGTATTTTCCAAGAGACTAACAAGCCAAGGTGTGTCCCTAGTCATGACGTTTTAGAGATTAAGTTGTCCAAACCTCAGTGAAGTGCTCTGGCTTTCTTGCTTGGCGAGTGCTTTGGGGAGAAGCCATGGTGGGAGATACTCCATCCGGGAGCGGAGTGTTGGGTCAGATGTGCAGATAGATGGCTGGCATCCAAAGACACTTCCTTCCCCCTCTCTCCCAATTCCTTGATCTCATGAGAGGCGATCACAAGATAAGATGTGCAGCTGTGCCGGAATTATGTGAGGGACTTGGCTTCTCCTGCATGGTGGAGAGGGCAGCTGTGTCCATCCAATGTGCACATGCAGGTGTCAGAGTTGCATTCTGCCACTGAGACCATGGCAATTGGAGCTGAAATCATAAAATTAATAGCTCAATCTGTGGTAGTAGTTATAGTCTGCCAAAGCAGCCTATGTGACCAGCTATAATGCCTGATGTGATAGTACGTGCAGGGCTAAATACCAGAGCTTCCAGGGACACGCATAAATAAAAAAGCCATATGTCCCAGATTGTGCAGGTCTGCCAGCTGTTTCACTGAATGCTTTGAAAAAAAAAAGGCCAGAAGAGCAACAGAGCTCTAGAAAATCCTTGCTCTTAACACTAGTAAGAGAGCTGCTGCTACAGATGACCTCAGAGGGAAACTGTATTTGCAAGGCTCTGCAGGGCATAGTGGATAGTCAGCAGAACAGGATCACCCAGACAAGGATGGACTCAGAGCCTTTGCCACTGTTCTACTCCATCTGCTCCATCATTCAGCCTCTTGTTTTCTGAAATTATTCGTTAAACCAAGGATGTGAATGAAATACCAGCTGGTAAGGATGGTTACCCTGACTTTAAATGGCTTCTAAAAAAATAAATAATATTACTCCCTTGTCAGAACTTTTGCTGAGCCATGAGTTGCCTCTGTTTAGGGATCAGGTCTCTGGCCTTAAAGGACATGTCTAATTTAACTGAGCTGTCAAGTTCAATTTTAAATCATTTTTATGGGTTTCCTCAGTAGCACTGCCTTGGAAAGTGATGATCACACAACCTCCCTGTACCGTTACATTACCTTTATTCTCTATGGACAAAATGAAATCTACTGTGCTCTGTATTGCTGGCTGTTGTGCAATGCCTATGGTGGAGGGCAGAGGCTAGTGTTGTCTTCCAACAGTGATTTTGCAGGAAATCAAAGCACTCTGCACTACAATACATTATTTCCTGCAGGGAGGGACCCTACAATACAGGAAAACATCAGCATTTTTCTGCAGTCATCATTTGTACTCTGGATGGCCCTGCTCAGTTCTGCTCCCTTTTTAAGTGTATGCCCCAACGGTGTAGTAAGTGCCTGTCCAATACCCCTGGGATCCTGCCACCCTTCTAATTGAATCCCAGACACCAGCTGGCATCAAGTCAGCTCCATAGGTATCTCTGTAATGTTTGAAAGGGGGAAGGAAGGGAAGAGGTGGGGAGGGTTGGGTCAGGGAGGAAGGGTGTTCTCATAAGCAGAGGTGTTGGGATGGTTCATGGGGATCTGGAGTCACTTCCTCAGTTCTTGGCGGTCCAAGGCTTTTCCATGAATGCTGGCAAATGACTTAGTTTCTGTGTGCTTTGGTGTGCCATCTATAAAGAGGAAAGTGCTAATCCCTCCTCCATGTTCTTAGCTCTTAGGGCCAGAAGTGCTTCTTGCCATAACAGGTGTTATCCAAATACAGAGCATCTCCTGACTTCAGCCAGTGCTTCTAACTGCTGTTGTAACAGTCCTTGCTGCAACTTACTTTTTGTGAGGAATATTACAAAAGAATAGGTTTTTTGCTTGAACAGACTTATTGGTATTACTCATAACACAGCATCTTATAATCACAGCTAAGGACTTTGTTGTGCGTGTGTGTGTATGAGCACAGGTATAGTACATATATGTTATCTGCAGCTGATCTTACAGTAAAGAGAGGCTGAGGGCAACCTTGCTGCCCTAGTTAGTGGTGGACAAGATGAATTGCCAGGATTTGGGATAATTCGTCCGTGACCACACAGGGAGATGGTGGCAGAGCTGGGAAGTGCAGCCAAATTGCATGAGTCACCAGCCTGTTCTGAAGCTATCAGACCAGCCCTTGCTTCCTCAGAAGCACTACATTTGAGTGTAGTAGTAAAGCACATGTGGGTTTTTTGGGGGGAGAGGTGTGAAGGGGGAGATTGGTTGTGTTTTTTTTCCTTTCTCTCCTTTTATGAAACAGCTAATACTTTCTGTAAATGAGTAGTAAGCACAAGTTGTTCATAACCTCCACGGTAAGAACATTATAAATAAAATATCAGGCCATGGTGATTGTTCCTAATGTGAGCTATAAAGATAAGAGCTTGAAAGGTTATGTAGAGCCCATTGGGGCCATTCTTAGGCGAAATAAAGGACTCCTGTTCCCTGTCCGGTGTTTGCATTCCTTGCTCCTTATCGCCACCAAGCAGGAATTGCAGCAGTGGCTCCAGTAGTGCAGGGAGATGTGCAGACTGTTGGGCTGCTCCTGCTCAGCACTTCCACCCTTACACAACCCTATCTTGGCATGGGGCTGTATGCCTCCTCTTCACCCTCATCCTCTTCACATCTACTTTTAGCTACCTGAGCAGAAATATGATCTCTTTGGGAATTAAAAAGTGAAACAAAATACAGCTCCCAACTTTGGGGAAAGCAGTTGGAGGGCTCAGAAAAGGAGGACCACAGTACACAGGTGGCTGCAGTATTTCTGTTCTTGAAAAACATTGATCATTCTCTGTCACTGTGTAACAGGTGATGAGCATCATAAACTTAGAATGCATGTATCCTACAAAGCACCTCCCCCGCCTCCAACAAAGCAAGCATGGCTTGCTATGTTTTTTCCCTATCTTCTGTGAACTCAGTTTGTTCCAATATGGTGTTTTGAGGATGTATTTTGTTCTGAAAACCTGATTTTAAAAATACTGTGTCTGTCATTTGAATACATTTTTTATTATTCAGTTACATGAAGGGGGAGGAAATAATGTTTCCATAAAGCATGAATTCCCATGATGTTTATTCATTCAAAATATTGAATCAAAGTGCTAGTGGGATGCCCACACTCTTTATGATCCCATAAAATAGATTCTTCAGGTCAAAGGTAGAAAGAATTCCTATCAGTTTTGAAGAGTTTGAGGATTTGGAGATGCTGCAAACATTCCTAATAGAAAAGGTATCTTAATTCGAATGTCTTTTGCTGGCTATGTGAGGTCAGATAGCATCGAGTTGAGCAGGACCTTCATTAAAAAGATGTTCCTTTGAAATTAATTAGCTTGCTTGAGAAGGCTTCAGAAAACAAGAGCTATGGGGACCTGTCTGCCCACGATAACGGTCTAAGCTTCATTGCTCAGTGAGCTCAGCTCCAGTTTACCATGCCATATCTCGTGGTGCACAAGAAGATGAGTGTTTGCTTAGGGAAGTCGTTAACATTCCAACAAAGGGTTCCTTCAAGGTTCGGAGCCTGCCTGGCTTGATAACACCAGGCAATACACAGCTCCATGAGTAGATTTGAGGAAGAAACTGCTAGGCTTGAGTCAGCTTAGCAGAATGTGACCTAAAGTGAATAAAAGAATGGCCCAGATGATAGAAAACCAGTACTGTTTATAAGAACTGTTTTTGTGGATACTCAGGTAATGTAAAGTGGCACAGATCTAAAAACCAATTTTTTAATCAAAGTTTTGAGGAGATTGGAATGGCTGCAAGATTCAACTGCTATAAGACATACAAATGTATTTTTGACTTGTTGATATATCACTGAAATAGAGAAAAATCCCTTTTTATTACACTACCTTCTACTAAGGAAGCCACAGGATCATTTACCAAGACCCATCAGGAACACAGCTGCTCACTGGCTTGAACTACTTGCTGCTCTGCGGCATAGCAGAGAGTGGCTGGTCTTGTTGGAAAGGCAGTCCTCAAGGTGTGGAAGCACAAGCCAAGATGAAACCCGATTTGAAACAGAAGCTTCAGCTGTAAAAGACTATTATTCTGGTATGTAAAGAGCCATTTGTTTGATGCTGCTCTGTGCTAGCAGAATGTTCCTCAGCTCTGAAGTCCATTTAAGTTAGTGAAAAGTATTCTCTTGACTTTGGATCAGTCTCCAATTAATTTTGTTTAGCATCTGTACTGAACTGCCAGAAGTAGAAAAGTAGAGGTGAAAATGCTTACTCAGGGATTTAAAACAAAGGCACTTTTACTGCACTATTTATTTGTGTCCAAACAGGCAGGCGCCTCCTCTGCACTCTGATAAACATGTGTCTTATAGGCATCCGTTGCTTGATTCGCTTACAGCAGGAACTGTTGATTAACAGCGTCTTGGGCTGAGGTCAGTGGTATTTTTGTTCTGTTATATGACTATATCCTGAGAACACTGGCACTGAGCAAAAAACATAAACATTGTCTAGAGCAGAACAAGTAAGATCTATGGGGCTCCAGTCTCCATCTCCAGAAATACTGGTGTCATTGTTATTTCCAAATTGAAAAATCTTGCTTTAAAGGATTTGAACAATTACGGGATAGGGAAATGTCTTGCCTCTACTTTGCCAATGGGGAACCTGAGAGAAATCTTTGGCTATTTGAAGTCAATGGAGTTGCAGGTATTTGTACCTGCCTGTGAGGCTTCACAAGTCTGGTGTGGAGACAGCATTTCTGACCTATACAAGCTGCACTGTAAGAAGTGCTTTCCTCTTCCCCAAGAGTTCATCTCCCTCTCAGGAGCACAAGAGGAGCTGAGGAGAGCTTCACTGGGGTGCCTGTTTGAGGTCACACGCTTCCTTTGTAGGGGTGAAGTCTTGAATCAGGAGATCCTGCTTTCCAGGAAGGATAGCCTGCAAGTTGCCCTGTAAGCCTGAAGCATAGGCCTGGATATCCCCTGGTGTCAGATGCTGATGTCTTGATCGTCTCATTGTCTCCCACTATGTCTCAACCTAATGTTTTCACCTTTGTATTCCTAATTAGCTGTATGCAGAGGGAAGTAGGTTCCTCTCTATGCTACATCACATGGCAGAGTTTATGGACCTTTTGGAGATTGTTTTTATTGCCCTCCCACCATCTGAAATAGCCCAAGCTTGTTAATTTGGGGATTTTGTTAAATAGATTACATTTTCTTTGCCTTGCAGAAGACATGGAGGAGGATTAGGCCACAGTGATTTGTGATTCTGCAGGCATTTAGAGTCAGAGCATATTAGTTATGTTGTTGTTCAGGTGTTGGATCCTTTTTTTTAATAACCTGTCCTTGAAGGGTGGTCAGAAGTTTTGATGGAAATTCGTTGCACATCTGTAAATAAATACAGATTAACTGGAGGACAGCCCTGAGACTACACACCCATTCTCAGTACATTAACTAGAATGAAGAGAGGATAAGGAGGCCTTGTGGTGAGTGTTATTATAGCTGGGTCTTCAGTAGGACTTATTATACTGGCAGGGTTATGTCGAGGCCTCTGGTCTAGAGATGTGAAAGCCAGGAACCTCTCCCTTTCAGCAGTTTATTTTCTGTATCAACAGGTCAAATATGCATTGGTATAACTTAGAACAGATTCTGTAGTGAGGTTACATTATCATCACTCGAATGTGAATTATTTATACTGTTCATTGCACTGCCTTTTATGTTTTAGCTAAATAATGCTGGTTAGACCTATTTCTCATTTTTAAAATTAGATTTGAATCAATAAGAAATCTTTAATTCCCCCCAAAATACCTGCCATGCTTGTTTTTCCCAGGAGTTGTGTGCTTGTAGTCTGTCTGCTGAGGACTTTTTGGTCCACAATTTTTCTATCAGAACAGTTACATGGATAATTTTCCATTATGCCTGCACAATTATGGTGAAATAAAGAGAGATTAAAGCAGGAGCTTCCTTCCCTTAGTGAGATAATTTTCATTGGCCTGCTGGTTATAGTTGCATTCGTGTTTTCAGGACTGTGGTGATTTAGTGGAATGGTGTGAATAATGGAATATTTGTGTGGCCAAAGTGATGCAATATTCTGTGTAAGGAAGATGTATGTTCCCTGGCGAGCCGTCACGAGCCCTTGCAAATGGACAGCCAAAATGTGGGTGATTCTGACTCCTTTTAAATGGTGCAGAGGGCACGTGCTGCTGGGCGCTTGCTGGACAGCAGACCAAGGAGGGCAGGGGACACGTCTGCGGGTCAGAAGGGTTTGAGTGACTGTGTGGCATGGGGGGGACAGGAGAACACGGCCACCGCCTGCTCTGCAAGATGTGCTGGAGAGCAGGGTAGGCGCCAGGGGTGGCTGTGGGAAGGACTCTGCTGATAAGCATCTGGATCCTGCAATTGTTATCTGAAAAGGAGTAGCACGAGGAGAAAGGTGGGGAAAAGTAAAAGATCATAAAAGACCGTCCCAGTCCTGCACCTCCCTTGGGATAATGAGGGCAAAGTGGGGCCGGCACCACTTTAATAAAACGGCCAAGGAAAAATCCAAGCACTCATTGCTGTTATATTTGTCCCTCAAGTGACAGCAAAATTCCAGATTGACTCCCAGTGCTTGCACAGCTTTACTTGCAGCTGAATTGTATTGTTTTTCCCTTCCATAATATTTGTACAAAACACAAAGCTTCCAGCTGCAACTCTTTCTCTCGTTTTCTGAAATTTGTCTTGGCATCTCCAGAAGGAATACCCTTGTGAAGACAGAAAGTAGGCAAGTTCTTAAACAGCTAACAGCTCTGTTAGAAATTTAATAATAAAACTGCCAAGTAACTGAGATGTTTCTTGTACACTCATGATGTTGTTAAGGGCAAACAGAGAAACACACATGTGTGACCAAGAAACTCTAATTAAGTATTTCACTTATGTAATAAAACAGTTATTATTAGCCCACAGTCTAAACCACCCAGTTAATACAAAATAAATACCCTGGACAATGCTACATTTAAAAGTTGCTATACAAGAAAACATCCTAGTGTCCTCCTCTTCCTTGAGTGCAAATCTATAGTATCAGCAAGAAAATATAGAAGTGCATTTGTGGTGAAAACAAAGAAAAAACAACATAGTTTTTTTCAAAACCATCATGATTTTGGAGAATCAGTTGGGATTTGAAAGAGTTAGGCCGTCACAGGAGTATTTCTTTAGGTGTTGAGAGTCCTCTGAGCTGCAGAGAAGACCAAAGCTGCACTTTGGTTTCTTCTGTCCCTCCAAGACACCTGCACTCCGTGAGCCAAATCCAACCCCAGATGGAAGCAAGAGGAGACTTTCCGCTGACTTCATCTGTTAAATATCCTCTCCCCTTGTTTTTGCAGGAAGGAAAGGCCTGACAGATTAAAGACTATGCACAGAAGGATGTCAAAAAAAGAAAACAAACCCCAAAACATACCCTTAGCTGTCACAAAGTTGGATGTACCTGGGCCTAAAAATCGTGTCTAAAGCCACCTTGAGATTTGCAAACAAGGTGGGATCCTCTGTTCTTCTAGCCATGACCAAAACTGATGGTCTTTGAGTGCTTTAGGAGAAAGCATGGCAAAAGGTGAACAGGTCACTCTTTCACCCATCACTTTGTGGCATGGGGAGGTCTAGGGACTGAGTCTTATCTCTCTTCGGTAAAAAAATCATTCTTTTCTCCTACATAAGCCTACCAGTTAAGCATGGCTTTTTTTTGTACTGCACTTCTCAGATTGGCAGAACTTTATCCTGGCAACATATATCCAGCTCTTTAGAAGGCATATGTGGAACGTCCCATCTCACAGTTCAAATGATGGTTGGGACTATTCTCTTCCTCTTCCCTAAGAGTTCTTTCCTGTCAAATCTCTCAAATTATTTATTTATTATTCTTTACTGCCTTTTGTAGTTTGACTTTTCACATGTAAGCACCAATAATCACCCAGCAGGATCAGGTAACTCTGTGACTGGTAACAGTCCTTCTCACCCAGATGAGATAGTTAGTACTGGACCATCATTGAAACCATATGCACATTCCTTTTTTCACAGTGATAAATTTCATCTGCTGAAGTTATAGACGTTCTATGATAGGATCTGTATGTTTGTTGAGAAAGAAAGGTTTTATGCACAATTATATTTCTTTACTCATTCTTTTCAAATTCCTTTCCATCCTGGTTCATCAAAATGCATTCCTACAGCACTGAAAATGCATGGCCCAGCTCTCTCACATACACCAAAGCCACAAATTGCTAGACATGGTAACGCTACACCCAGAAAGCAGTAATTTTTGATTGCAGAGTACAACTGTAGGAAAGTGGGGCTGCTCTTCATCTGTGTTTGGCATTCTGGGTGCACTGGGAGAGGGAACTGACTCCTGGCCTTCATGCCTTTTGCTTGGTTTGCCTGTTCAAATGTGTGATTTTTGTGCTTAGGTCAAATGTGCTTGTCAATACATCCATCAGCTTGGATTTAATTAAATCATCCCTTCTACATACTCTCTGTGAAACTGCTGCCCATAGGAACATGCTCCTGATGTGTCTCAGTGTGGCTAGACATGCACGTGGCTGCAAGGACCTGTGCTATCCTGAGGGCTGGGATTCTGATGCCTTTTTCCAAGCTTTGGAAGCAGGGGAGTATATTCAGGTATTTCTTTTCCGATGCAGCATTTCTAGAGCATGGAGCAATAATTGAAACTTCTATTTTAACTGTTTACCTAAATCTTCTACTTTTCCCCTGAAACTTTTGGCTGCTACATATACAAGCTAGGCCAGTGAGAGTATGAAATGAACTTAAGAGATGGTTGTGCCGGTAGCCACTCAGCCCCTGTATGAAATTGGCTCTGTGTGCTGTAGAGAAGTACATTTGCATGTGCACAGCAGAGGACCTGGAACCAAAATGGCCAATAAATAACAGCCTCAAGCTAAACCTCAGGAGCAATCTGTTTGTACATGTGTCTTGGGAAGTTCAAGTGTTCAAGGCTTGGATGTGGTTTGGGACTGACCTCCCTCATAAGTGAAACCGCGAATTTCACCCAGCAGTTTCATCACAGAGTAGGAACAACATGTGCTTGAACTTGAACCGATCTTTAAACAGGCATTCTGATTCCGTTAAATGTTTTAAAGCTGGAGAACTCAGCATATTCCCCGACAGTCTGATCCCAGGGTTGAATTGCTATAATTTCAATAAGCAGGAGGAAAGAATGTGTATTTTATCCATACGTGAGGAAACTGAGGTGGAGCAGGTCACTCCGAGCATCTGTCTCTAGCTTTTCCAGCTGCAGTGTCATATTGCAAATACCAGCATATGTCTCATTTGGGGATACTCAGTGCTGCACAGCAGTTTGGCTTCTACCCAGGGCTTTTGTGGCAGGCACAGAGAAAACTCCTGTTTTGCTGTTTAAATACAGTAGAAAGGGAGAAAAACAAAATGGAAATGATTTTACTATTCTGAGTACATGATGATTTGGGGATTATAGGCAGTCCTTTGCATCTCAATTCTGCATCAACTTTGAGACCTTCAAAGGCTACATATGAGGCCACATGGGGTCCAGTTCCAAAAGTGCAAAGCAACGAATTCGCAGTTTCTCAGTATTTTTCTGCTTCTCATGAGACAAGAGGCATTTCTACCTTCTCAGACTGCTTGTTGGCTTGTGTCTGCCATGTGCACTCCACATTTCCTACAAATAATTTGGTATTTTGACTTTCAGTCCTCTGGATTTCAGTGACCAGACCAAGACATTTTTGGGAGAAGGGATTACCTTTCTCTAAGTTAACTCACCTAAGACTTATAAACACTGGTTAAAAAAAGTAATAATCAAGCAAAGTATCTTGGAGAAAAAGCTTAGAACACATTGGATGGTTTATTTTCACTATGAGGTAACTTACCAAGATGAAGTTTATGGAGGAGTGTAGGGATAAGTATTACCAGGAGAAGAACTAAAATGTTTGGGTTTTGCTTTAGTTTTACTACCAGATGGCTCCAGGGCAGCTTTTTCATTGGTGAAGACAGCTTGAGGGGAGCAAACCTTGCTTCCATTAGTTCAAGTTGCCAGCCTTTGAGACAACTCAGTTGCAAGAGAGGAGCCACACGGTCAGGTGTCTGGTACAGCCATGGTACAGAGTGGTGGCCAGCACCTATCTTTAGCAGTACCCTGGAGAATTGCCTATGCTCGTATGGATCCTGCAATTTGACATCATACTTCGATGACAATAAGGAAAAAGCAATCAGGGATTTTTTTTTCTCTCTAGCCATGTATACTCCTCTTTTCAGTCTAATTTTGAGGATGACTGGTCTAAGCAGCAGAAGGAAGATGAAAGAAATGCATCCTTTTCGTAGCACAAGCATTTACTCTAGAGCATTATTTTTTCATACTTGAAAGTGGTGCCAAACCAAACTGAAATGGGTCACATAGCGAACTGAGCAGTGGATATAGTAAAGTGAGGGTGATCACTTAAGCTATTTGTAAGTCCCAGGACTTTGTTATCATTTGGTGTCCTGAAGGAATGTCAGATTGATTGATAACGTAGTTATTTATATCTATGTTTTATCTTGATTCATCAGCCTTGACCAAAATATGACAGAGTATGTAGCATCTTTCTTTGTATAAATCAGCCTTTTTATGATCATAAAGTTGAAAGAAAGGAAGGAATGTTAAGTTTTACTGTTTCCAATATAAGTTGCAAGTCATTCATACATATCTCATATAAGGGGTGTATAAAACTTCTGTTGTATAATCAAACTAAAAGCTCTCAGTATTTAAGAGTGTTTTAAAAAAATAAACCTCAGTGTTGCTGTAATGGTATTAGGAATGGTATGAGATAATTGTCCTTGTCTTCCTAACATCACAGCTTCATTTAAGGTTATGCTCTGTCCTAACCCCATTTTCCATGGAAACCAGTGGTAGAAAACATTTGCTAAGCACTTATCTGCCCAGGGCAACCAATCAGCCTAAGAAAAAACTACACTTAAAAACTTCTAGCTTTTGGTGAGCTTGCGCTTAGTCACCTGGAGGACTACTTTTCCATCCTCAATTGTTGCTTTCTTTTCCTCTTTTTGACTACTTGTGCTAGGCTGAGTTACTCTTTCCCCCTTTGCACCTGTGGCTTTCTGCATAGACCTGGTACCTTTTCAGCCATCCCTTATGTTTGGTTTGTGAAAGCCTCTTCATGCCCAGGACTGAGCTGGCAATGCATGAAGCAATGAAGCACATGAGCAATCTCAGTGACTCTCAGCTTTGCTTGTCGAATGGGAGACCACAAAAAGCACCAGTTGTGCAACTCCTTGAAAATATCATCTCTGACATGAACCGGTAGCTACTGAGACCACACCAGGAAACACAGTGTTGTGGCAATGACTCTGCTGCAATGGAAATGAATATGTTGTGGTCATGCTCTTGCAGTGCATTGACACAGTGAAGCAATCTTCCTTGCAGGCTAAGTACCCTACCTATCCTTCTAACACTTAATCAAGAGGAAGGTGGGGATGATGAACAGAAAGGTTTTCTTTTTAATGATGTGAATAACTAAACTTGCAGCATCCTACCCCCAGCCTGCACAAAACAGTTCCATCTCCAGAGGAGCCAAGCTGCTGTAGTGAAATCTGAGCCTCTGCTTCAGAGGCTAAAGGACAGCTATGTATTTTTGAGTAGAGACCTGACCCAATTCCCAATGATGTATGTGTAGGAAGGACTGGATAGGGCTGATAGGAAATGAAGGAGGGTCACTTCAGGGGTGGATGTGTGTTCCATAAGGCAGCAACAAGGAGAAACAATGACACTCGATCTATAGCATCAATATAGCAAAGGTTATTAAATGTGTGATAATGCTTTGACACAGAGCATGAAATACATAAGAATATTTATCATACAGCATATATCATCTTGACAGCTGAACTCAAAAAATAAGATTAGGAGACAGGTCTGATCAAAAGTCCCATGGGAATTTTGCAGTGTGTTGATTTTAACTGCATTTGAATCTGGCCCAAATCTGGGAGCTTTAGAAATATGAGTGTCAAGGCTACACCCTTAAGGAGGAGACAGGTAATAAACCCTCCTTAGATGGAGCCAGGGGTCATGCAGATTAACACTCAGCAAATGCTGCAAGAGCAGCACATGTCTTTACCAGCTTCCTTGGTGAGGCTGTGCTCCCCCTCAAGGAGACACCGTTGGAGCTAACACCCTTGTGCAAGGCTGTTAGGGCTGCAGCAGGGGAGGGCAGTTAGAAAGTCCTGCACATAAGGACATGGCCCATGTGAGACCAAGAATTCAGGAACCACACCAGCAAACTTTAGGGAAATACTGGATTTATCTGTCTCTCTTGTGGATGCCTTTGCACATGGCATGATGCTTCATCGCAGGGTGGGGAAGCCACTGAGGATGTCCGTATTCCCTGTTACTAACCAGGGACAAAAACTCTTATTGCTGCTTCAGAGGTGATGGGGACATTGTATGACTAAGATGGGAGAGGACAAAGTCTGTGAAGAGGAAAGAAAGTCTGTCTCAGCTACCCCCCTTCTGTCTCAGCTACCTCCCTAAAATGCTTATACACCAATGCGCGAAGCATGGGGAATAAGCAAGATGAGCTCGAGA
>JAUBOD010000883.1:786253-800951 GCA_032353885.1 Nothura maculosa
TGCGTGTGCAGGGGGGTTGGACTAGATGACCTCTAAGGTCCCTTCCAACCTTACACATTCTATGATTCTATGATTGTATGATTCTATGAGGAACTGGGTAACTGCTGTTGTTCTTGATGAACATTAATTCCAAGTATAAAGACTGAACAAGAAGCATCTAGAAGAAACTGAGAAACAGATGATGTAAATTAGTGTCTCAAAAAACGTGTGGCTTGAATCAGTGCATCATTTGAAGTGTGGTAGCACATCCCCAACTGCAATCAGGACAATTGTACGAGGCTGTACATAGGCAGCACTAAGTGCTGTGCTTGACCCAAAATCAGTGTCCCAAGTGCCACAGGCAAAAGCGAATCCACTGTACTCTCTTTTGCTGGTTTCTTTCTCAGTTTTGCTAACGTTTGTTTGTTTGCTTTCCATGCCTCTTCTCTCTCTGCAACTCTTATATCCTTGGAGGAGTCTTCTTCTGCACACTCTCATCTGCTGGGTTTAATTGGTGTTTGTGAAGCTGACAAGCTCTGTGGCCACAGAGAGACCATCAGGGTGATGTCAAAAGCAGAGGTCATTCTGGCAGCATTTCTAGGCAGACTAGAGTCATTTGCTCCATTTTATGTTGTTCTTGCAGGGTCTCAATGTTTGTGCTGCCTTCTGTCCTTTCTCTATCATGAGCTGATGCCTTCAAAGATCATGCTAAAAAAATGAAGTTATTTTTGGGTACGTGTGAAAATTGCCTTACGCTGGCAGGCTGGATGGAAAAATCATGAAATTAGGACATGCTCCAGTATTTCTTAAGATTATCAAAATCACAAATATCTCTCAGAGAAATGTCAGAGGAAGTGCATCAACCTCTATTATTGACTAGAGAAGCCGAATCTATTTGTTACCATCTTTTCCCCTTGGCTTACTGTTCTTGGTGCACAGTCTCCAGATCATTAAGCAAACAGAGGAGCAGCGATTGAAGGACCTATCTTAAAGCATAGCAATGGGTTTAGTTACTGAAGCCAGGAGCTTAGTTTGAGGTTGCACTTTGCCTGGCTGAAGCCTTGGGTCTGCTGGCATTGAGGGATAGAGGTCTGAAGATCAGTGATTGCTCTGGCCATCACCACTACATGCATTCCCTATGGTTCCCTATGACTCTCTGCCCGGCTTTGCTCCTTGCCCTATCACAAGCCTCTGAACTCCTCACCCTTGCAGCAGGTAGGCTCATATTTTGCCTTGATTGCTGCAGTCCCTTGCATTTTCTGGGCTTTGGTTTCTCCTCTGCAACTGTACTTTCCAGTGTGCAGCAGATGTGAAAGTGAAGTGAAAGATGTTTGAAACTTGGATACCACAGCCAGCAGTTACATTACCTTAACAGTTAGGAAAGCAAAGCATGAGGGTTGTTCTGTCTCCCATTACATCCATGAAATTGTGGCATACGCCATTCCCCAAATTAGCAGCAGTTGCACATGCCATCTTTTGGTCTATAAAGAGTATGTGAAGTGTAAAATGGCCTTTTGGGGTCTTCACATCATAGCAGGAGAGAGCTGGAAATTTTCTAGCCTTGCATTTTAGATCTTAGCTCTTGTTGGTCTCAGTGTTCAAAATTCAATGTTTGGCTGAGATAATCTTCCTATATCATTACAAAACTTAGAGAAACTTAACAAAACCATAGTATGTAGCCATCATGCTCCAAGGACTTACAAACCTAATGTTTCTGTGTGGAGATGAGCTAATGAGTAGCAAATAAGAAACAATTCAACTAATCGAAATAGCAGCTGCCAAAGAGATGTCTGGGTGGTCCTTTTGGAAGAAGAGCAGATATTCTGCACCTGATGTTACACCTACTCCCAAATCACAAATATTTTAAGCATTTGTTCAACTTCACTTCCTAGGGGATTAAGAGGTCTCACAGATCACCTTCATGGCAGGGCCTGTAAAGGAGGCTTCGCTCCCTCTCATGACTCTCTTAGGTAGTGTTTTCCTGCAATCACTTGGTCCTGAAAATGAGGTCATAGAGAAGGCTTCAGGCACAAGTGAAGAGCAGACAGCAGCATTTTTATGTCTGCTTATGCGAACTGGAGAAAGTTAGATAAATAGTTATCCAAAGCTGTGCAGCAAACTTTGCCAGTGTTCTCAACAGTGCTGAAGAGCTTTGGAGGAGATGGGATCTTTCTTGGAAGTGGGAATTTGTTTAGCAGCACAAATTAGCTGCACAAATTAGGACTGTTTAGCAGCACAAATTAGGACTGACACTGTAACTGGGAGGTTTACTAGGTCTGCTCTTAAGCAATAATAAGTCACCCTGGTATAGTTTAAGTCTCAACTTTGCTTCCCCACATGGCAGTATTTCCTAACTGCAGGACATCCGTAGGGCATTAGCAGATTATCAAATTCTGCTTGTGATCATTTTGGTTTAATTGCTCTACTGCTTACCCTGAACTAATGCACATCTCTTAAACAAATACAAAGTCATGGCTTCAGTGTGAGGCTTTTTTTCCTGACTTGGAAGTTAGTAGTTTAGGTCAGTGCACCTCTTTTGTGCTCTTGGGGAACTGATCCCATTTCAATCTGCAGATGGGCTGTAGTAGGGTGATTATCTTCCAAAGTACTTTTCCAGAAATGTCTCGGTACTCACCTACATCCATGCTGTGAGGGGAGCTGAAATGAAAGTGTGACAATTTTACCCCATGGAAACTCCACCCACAACTAGCTCAGTGTGCAACCCTGCCAAAATAAACCAGCTGGCTTCACACAGCTGCCATTAGATGCTGAGGAAAAGGGAATTCCCAGGCTCATGTTTGGAAACGTTATTTTTATGTTCCTGCCAGAATACCACCTCCTCTGCCTGCTCACGAGGTACCTGACAGTCGAAGGGGTGCGTGTTAGGACAAATTCTTATGGGAGGGTCCCACTCCTTGTACTGAGATCCCATCTGTCATCTCATGCAGCTGAGGTTGAAATCATAACTCTGGCTAAAAGCATTGCTGGCAGCTTCCCTGGGGATGGGATGCAACAGCAAAGAGAACTTCCACACTAAACAATGGGGCAAAGGGGCTGTTTTTAGCAATGGAGGAGTTTTATCGGGCAGAGAAGATTGCTGGGCTGAGGGATGAAGGCAAGAGAAGAGGCTTGAAGTGCCTGGACTTTGCCAAGCTCAAATGGCAGATGGGTCTAAATAAAGTAAAAAAAAACAACAAAAAAAACTTTTTTTTTCTTTTTCCTTTTTATTCTCTTCTTTTTTTCTTTCTTTTTTTTTCTTTCTTTTTTCTTTTTTTCTTTCTGTCTTTTTTTTTCTTAGCATGTTTTTCCTATTCCAAAGTCTATATGTTTTCCAGCTGTGGTCAGGGTTGGATTCACTAAATGCTACACGAAAATAAAAAGGGCTATTCGGTTGGTGATGGGAGTTTGAAAACCCTTGCTAGTGGAGAACATAAGAACTATTAACTCCATAGGGATTCCCAAGGTCTCCTAGGGCAGGATGGAGTCCAATTGTGCCAGCTGCTAGATGAGCTGGAGACTTTAGACAGCCCTCTAGAGATGCTATAGAACATAAAGTGAAAGCAAGCAAGTATGTCGCACAAAAGGAAAAAATACACTTCTTGCAGGTCAGCAACTAAGCTTCAGAGTAATTTTAAGAGTTGGTCAATATTTTCTTATTTCTACTCGGATCCTGCTAGGTAATCTTGTAACAGAAAAAAGTGTCTTGTTTTCAAAAGTGTTTATACTTATGAGTTTTTTAGGTAGCAGGTAGTAAGCTGTACAGTGACAGTAAGCTGACAGTAACAACCAGGTGCTTGGTTCAGGACATGCTAGTCCACAGGAAAAGTTTATGTATGGCAAGGTGTGGAGATCTTCCAAGTCCCAGTCTCTTGTTTGTCTTTTTCCTTTGCTTTTCCCAGCAAAATAACCTAAGTGACTTTTTTCAGCCCCAATTAGAAAGTTCAGCTGAGGTTAGCAAAGTGCACCAAATTATTTTCCTCTGATCTGTTCCCACCATCTGTTGAATTAAACTCATGGCTACAAGATGTTATGATGCAGGTGCTAAATATTGTCCTTAAAAAAGATGTGGTTATGTTTATTTTGTGCTTTGTGCAAAAGAAAAGGATGTTTCTTCTTACATTGTAACATTCTCCAGAGGAAAAAAAATCCCACCTTTGTTCCCATAATTCATGGCGCTGTGCAGAAGGACTGGTATTAGATGTCTTCTTACGTCTTGTACTGGTGCTGGCAATAAGTATGTATGTACTCGAAAAAGACAGGGAATGGTAGTGCAATCTAAAAGTTGGTGGTTATTTATGCAAAATTTCTTGGTTTATAAATGAATGTCCAGGTGTGTGTCTTGAATTTCCAGCCTCTTGATCTGCAAAGTGCTATTTGCAGAACCACACTCATAAACAGTTTATCATAAACCTTTCCCTAACCTTGGCCCATGAGTGCTAAATTCCCAAGGGAGGTTTTAAAGGACACGCTTCACATCCATAGCATCTCCTGGAAGAGATACTATATGTCTCTATAAGATCTTCAGCAGAATAAAGAAGAGGTCTTGCGTGTTGGGCTCTTGTGTCTCTGCTCCCACTCATCTCTCAGGTGGAGAGAGGTATATATGCCTCTCCATGCACACAGCAAGAGCACACATGCAAGAGCAAGGCAGTACAAGCAGATGTTGTTTTAATAGGAAGCGAGTACAGTGCTTGTTGTAAACAGTTAATGTCTAAGAGGCAGCCTACCCTCTGGGGCTATGATGGAACGTAAAAAGAATCTGTGGGGAAAGATGTTTCTTGGCACCATTATTTGTTCAGGACAATTACTTATTTACATCCTTTCATGCGGCTTTGCAAAGGAGCACGTCCTAATTAAACTTTCTACCTAAGAAGTGGCTGCTTTCCCGTCTTTGTAACGCCAGCCTGCATCATGCAAATAATAATAGGATGCACATGACAGATTCTAATTTAATGAAATAAAGGAAATCATAACCGTTTATTTGCCTTATTTGTTTAATCTTGCTGAAAATATGAGGAAGAATAGAGGAGACAGATACTGAAACAACGAGAAACAGGAAGATGCAGCTTACTGCAGCCTCGAAAATGTTTGCTTTGTCGGTACATTCAAAGACTAGCAGATTTGATATAATGGGGTACCATTTGGCTTGGGCAAGAATTGCTATTAGAGTTTACTTTAGCCTGGCTTCCTAGCACTAAAGGCATTCTTTACTGCCATCTACAGACACAATACTTGCAAAAACCAAAAACAATAAAAGTAAGAATGCCTGAAGTTGAGATTTGCTGGTGGTTACCTTCCCAAGGCATCATTTTTTGTTATGTGTAATTTTGCTCAACTTTAGTAGCCTGGGCAGGACTTTTCCACATTGGATGTCTACATCACGTAAGTATTTTTTGAGTATTTCAGCCAAATGAGTCAAATTATTTTCTAAAACAGGGTCAGGGAAAAAACGATACAGCAGGAATTGCTGAGAAAATCTCGCACTACAAAACTGTGGCAGGGAGACTAGAATCTAGCCAGGATATGTTTTCTACCTCCCTCGGCCAAGCTGTGGTCTTCTAAAAAACGTAATCCTCTCAGTTGGAGTTTGATGACCAAGTTGCAGCAGAACAAAAGGTTTGTCCAACACTGCATGTTTGAGTGCATTGACTTGACTCCCATGGCCACAAGAACAGTAATGAATGGGGACAAAAACTTGTCTCTACTCTCTATAGAGAGTCTCTCTCTCTTTCTCCTCCTCTTGTCTTTCCTCTTCTCAGGGGAAATCAAGAGGAAAGAGGTGTCATGGTGGATGCAGAGAAGGAGGAAAGAGGCATCATGATGGGATTCAGAAGACAGTAGGAGGAAGAAGCCAGTAAAACAGAGCAGGTAACAAAGGCAGCAGGGACAAGCATGGTCTCTTGAGATATGGCATTGAAAGGACATGGCCTGGCACAGCAAAGCCATTCAGAGCCACCATGTACCAGAGGGACTAGAGAAAGGAGAAGGTTGGAGTGGCTATTGATGGATGGTGCAGAAGGGATGTAAGGGCAGAGAGATCCCAATTGGCACATACACAGTGTTTCCAAGTGTTCTGTTAATTTTTTCTCTGAAGTTTTACAAACATAACCTGTTTTCTTTTTCTAGTGGATGGATTTTTCAAGCCTTCACATGTCTCTAGAAGTAAGTCTTAAAAATGCAGAACTATCAAGAAACTCCACGTGGAAGTTGTTATGAAAGATTGAAGTTCCTCTATTGAAATGATAAATATTAAGGGGAAAAGTATTCCCTTAGCCATCACAGCAAGACAAAACAACACTTCTTTGTTCAGTCTCCACCTCTAGTTATGCTGAAACCTGTGGCTGATCCAGGATTTTATGCAGAGCTTTATGATTCCAGTCTGTCATTTCTTTCTCTATTTTGTTTTCTATTTATCTTATAAATGATGAATATACAGGAAAATGTTTCTTTCCCTGAAGTTGCTATCTGTTCTGATAGATTTTCCTGAATCCACAGTCACAATCGGATATGATCCTAGATCACAGCAACAACAAAATATCTAGTCTGAAAGCAGGAGTATAAATTTTCTGAGATCTTCGTGAGCAGTATTGGGAACCAAGGGAATTTCTGTTAAACCATTTTTGAAGTTCCATAGCAGAAATAAAGTTGCACAGCGATTGTGTATGCCAGTAAGACGTGTGTTTACTCATCTCAGTGGTTTGAAAAGCAGGGACTGGCTTTGCTCAATGGCCAGTGCAGCAGGAATAGTGCTTTAGCAGGCTGAGCTTTGCTTGTGGGTGAAGGTTGGTGCGTTGCCGTTTTAGGGCTATGGTCTCTGGACAAGAAAGAGGAAACCTGGATTGCCGGGAACAGCTGATATGTCTCTGATTAGAGAAGTACTCCATGGGAAGCAGGGGACGACTAAGGCCTGGGGGACACAGGGACCTGCCCAGGAAATGGCAGCAGAGTTGGCACTCGACTGGCCCGCCACCCTTCCTCCCCTCTGCAGGATACCATTGTTCTCTGTCCCCATGATGCCATTGTTCTCCTCCCGCATCACTGGGCTGCACCTCTGGCCGGCAGCAAACAAAGCAGGGCCCTGGTGCCAGAGCAAAGCAGGGTGAGAAAATAGCAGTGGGCTCTGAAAAGGAAAACCCTGAAGCAGAGCTGCCATTTCCTTCATCAGCAGCCTTTTCCCTCTCCGAAGCAAACACGCTCCTTATTTCCTTTGCTCCCTACAAGTGGTCCCTGCCACTAGTGATCTGGAGAGATCTGCTGCAGAGTAACGAGGAATGGTAAAATACCAGAAAAGAGGTTGTTTTTTTTTTAATCATAGCAGCATGGATGTACAGTCAGTGCTCACTGTGTGTTCACCGAGGCTGGGAGGTTGCAACATTTCTCTGTGCCATTGCCCAGCATTTTAAAGAGATCTGGAGATGGTGCATTATAGATTGCTATAAAATTACTCTCAAGAGGTTTTGGTTATTCTTATTTTCCCATGTGTAATGCATTATCCCACAGTGAACTATGCTGTATCTCTTTATGGGATTCCAGTAGCAGTCCGACTGGACTACGCGATGTTTGGAGCTGAGACATTGTGCTTGGTTGGAACAAAAAATTGCTACATGGCAGTGGCGAGTTTGAAAATGTCACTTTAATGATATTAATTTTAATCTTCAATAAGTAAAACATCTTCTGAGGCATCAGCATTAGTCAGCGCCAGTGCAGGTGGAGAAGAGGAAACCTAGCAACTGAGCATACAAGTGGGATTCATATCACCTTACTTGTCCTTCAGCAGCGTATAAATCATCCAGGATCTGTATCTGAAAAGATGTAACACCGTGAAATGTGTTATTGCAAGCAGTGACAGCCTATAATTGCTTCAGATAAGTGGAAAACTCTTGTGATGCTGAAGCATTTTTGCAGCGCAGTCATACATCCAGGAAGGTGACTAAGCTTCCCAGACAGTCGTGGTTTTGAAAGGAATAGCCATGTGCCAGATCTTTTTCCTTTACTGTGCTGTGAGGATGCATGAGGGCGAGTGCTTTTGGGATGGTGCCAGGAACTAAGGTGTTTGTGTAAGCCCAGGACTAAGCCTTCCTGAAATTTGTTGTTGTCTAGAGCAGCAATTTTTGTGAAACTGTGCTGGCCTGTTATGTGGATCCTGTTGTGTTCCCAATTTATCCTCTCCTAGATGCTCTGGAGTTTGGCTTTGGTTCACATCCTGGGCTCTTAGTTGTTCTTTTGGGAAAATAAAGCTACCAGGTACAATTTCTGGGGGACTAGATTCTACAATCCAATTCTCTTTCAGAGTAGAGCCAAATGGGACCTTCCCACTTAGCACCTTGGACAATTGGATCCAAACCATTTTGACTGCCCTTATTCCAAGTCCCTGACTGTCGCAGGGCTAATCTGGAGTGTCCTTCCCATTTTGTAGGCAGCGAACTGAGGTGCTGAGTGTGAACAACTCTTGCAAAGCATCTTTTTGGCAGAACAGGGAGCCAAGGAATTAGTTTGGGCCTCCAGGGTGTTAATTCTACTCATTTGCCCCCAAAAACTTCTCTTGAAAGTCTGTTATAACAGCACATCTTTCAAACAAACAATAATAATGCTGCATGCATGCAAGACGCAGGCATTCAGAAACATTTCTTCAGGATGTTTCATTGGGCTGCAAGATAAGCAGAGCTTTGTAAATCTTTTCCAGATGCTCTGTGTAAGTACATTTGGGATGCTTTGGTACATCCATAATAAATATAATTACACTGGCAGTGTAATACCATAAATACACCAACAGTAGAGGCCTTACATAGATGAAGTGCTTTTCATATGTGACCTAATTAAATTTCATTATGTTTCAGTATTATAGGTGAAAAGTTTCCTCTTCTACATGAAAATATATTGTTTCCAAGACTCGGAGAACCACAGAATCATAGAATGCTTAAGGTTGTAAGGGACCTACAAAGGTCATCTAGTCCAACTCCCCAGTAACAATAATGGCTTGGTACCAAGAGAGGCCAGTTGTTTATAGGGTGACAGCATCATCTAGCAAATCTCCATTTCCACATTTGTTTGCTCCTGGAATTGCAGTTACACAGGCCAGGTCTCTAACTGACAGAAAACATCAAGTCCCCATGCATTTCTCTAAAGCTTAGGGGTCTAGTCTCAATTTCTGATCAATGAAAGCACAAGGACAAGGTTTCACTTACCTTTCTCCAGCCTTTAAGACATTGGTGTGGCCTGATCTCTTTGCCAGTGGGATTATCTTCCAGAGAAAGAAGGTTTTGATATAAATACATATCTTCTGTCAGGCCTGTGTTGTTCTGTAAAGCAGCATAAAGCACATTTTAGCCCTCCACTGCGTCATCCAGCTTCTACAGAACTGGTAAATCAAGCTGATTTATATAAATTCTTAATGTAAGTTTTATAGCTTCCAAACAATGAGATAATTACATTCTCCAGGCTGTGCGGCAATTAAAAAAAAACCACAATTTCTTAAAAAGCCTACCATTAGTGTCAGAATAGTTTATTGCTTATGTAGCTAGAACATTAAGTCAGAGATTAGTGTTAGAAAAACAGCCAAATTTTAGTAATATTTAATCAGAATAATCTGTGCTTCCCCTATGCTGCATAAGCCCTTGCAGGGAGCTCATTCCCAGTGGGGCCGAGTGTATCTGTTTCCAATCAGGTGTAGAGGGGATCTATAGGGCGGGACCTATGGAGCAAGACATGTGGAGCAGGGCTGGGCACCTGGCCTGGAGAGGGACCATGAAGGAGTTGGTGATGCTTGTTTGGACCTGTTTTCTTTGCTGTTCTCCGCAGCTTGATATCCCCTCACAGCAGAGCCCTGAGTGTTTTGGGGTGGCAGCTGTGCTGTGTCATGGGGTTTGGGACACAAGCTGTATTGCAAGAGAAAAAGCCTTAGACTCTGTGCTGGATTTTCTTTAATTGAATTATTGAAATTCCTGCCATTCATCAATAACCTATTTCCTGGACAGAATCAGTGTTAAGTTTTTAAAACTACTGAATAAGTCCAGTCATGCTTATAGGAATTGAGGCAAAAACTTCAGGTAGATGCAACCTAATGTTGTTCCATTTAGTCTCACCAAAAACATGATTTATCTGTGTTTTTCTTGTATTTATCAAAAAGTCACTAGATCCTAAGGAATGGTTGCTAGGGAATCAAAGCAAATTTTAAAAACATAGGCAATGTAATAGTTAACTTGCTCCATTATGCAAATTTATTTATTTATTTATTGTCTCTCACCTGTATGGTTTGCATTACTCTCTGCTGCTTGACTTGGACTACAGCAGTGCTGCTTCTCTGAAAGGCCCAAGTTTTTGGCCAAGGCTAAAGCTTCCACAAAATTACTCTGATTTTTTTTTTTTTGGTGCTCCCCTGGCCAGGCATCACTTCGAAAAGTCACATTTCCTGAAATGCCATTAAGGATCACCAGCCCTTCCAGGGAAAAAGGCTTTTATCTTTTTATTAGTCTAGTCACTATACTGGAATTCACAGTATAATTTTAAAATGGTTATTAGGGAAAGTATTTTTTCTAAAGTTCAGATAGTTGCCTAGAAATATTTCTATACATTTATTTTGCGTATCTGAAGACAGAGGTGGTCATCATTCTGTAGTGCAGAACAGCAGATTATGCTTACGCTTGATTCTGCTTCTTGCACTGAAAATTATCTTTGTGTTTTAGAACTAAGGTATGATTTCAAGTAAGCACAATGCTAGCAAATCATTATGATCATCATGTGGAGACTTTCTCCTCTTTTTTTTTTCCAGCTAGACTTCATAGCTCCAGCCTTAGACTTAGATTTTCCATATTTTCCATGCACTGCCAGTATGTTTTCCTACTTTCCACTATCCCTTTTATATAATCCATTGCCACTTTCCTTCCTTACTCTGAAAATCCGATTCTGTTTTCTTTCCTCACTTCTCCTTCTGTATGAAAGATCCCATAGTGTCCTTCATGCACCCTGCTCCTATAGATATAGATATACAGATTTGACTAATAGGTTTGTGTGTACAAATACCCCCAAAATTACTAGAAAATATAGAGCATCTGTTTCATTAAGATATCTCATACCAGAGTCCCAGACTTGAAAGCTCAACATGCAGCTGTTTCAGAAATCATTGGCAGCCTTGACATCAAACCCAGTTCAACCCAGTGGGTTGTATCCTCATCCTGGAGGCTTGCCAGTTTATACCAATCTCTAGATTATCTCCTGGGAAGCAAAGGGAATCTGCATATCTGTTGGATGTTTTACATTTTTTCCTTTTTTTTTATTCCTGTTATTGGTTATTTCATAGTTTTCTGAAGCCGATGTTGACATAATATAAGTTTAACCCTGTTGACAGATGATAAACAGCTACGCAAGATGCAGGGGTTGTACATAGCAAGCTCTCGGCAAAGCAAGTGCCATTTGCTGACCTGTAAGATAAGAAGTTCTTCAGCCAAGGATATGAGCTGTAAAAACAATAGGAAAAGTGGTAAAATGAAAGCAGATCTTGGAGCGTTCCCTTCACAGCCTGCTCATTTAACCCTGCAGTGGATGTAATCCTGAGTTGCAAAAGGATGCACTGCCTCAGCACACAGAGGAAAAACCCTGATCACAATCGCCTTGCTTGTGCATTCCGCAAATGTTTCATTTAAATGACCTTTAACAAATGTCAGCCTCTAGAAAGAGGCAGTTGTTTGACCTCCACAGAAAAGCAGTGGGCTATCATGTTTGCTAAGGGTCACCAGTAACTATTTTTTTTGTTTTATGCTCAATGTGCTTTTTATTTTATGGAGAGAGGGACTGGGAGGGGCATATTTTTGTTTTTTAAGGTATTAGCTATTGGAGATATAAGTTGGTATAAGCTATTTGAAGGACTTTAATACTCCAATTAGTTATAAGTATTAAATCTCCTGGTTAGCTTCAAATACCAAGATGCATACACCACCTAAACTTAAACACTGCCTCATTCCCATGATGTCCTGGAATGTCTTATAAGAAGTGAGGTAACCTCCTCCGCGCCCCCCAAAAAAATCTCTTAAGAAACGGTAATGTAATATAATACAAAATCCTAGAGGAGGAAGATTTGATTCAAAGGGACCTCCCAGGATCACCAGTCCCCTGGTTTCCAGGGTTTGAGATGCCTGCTGCCTGTGCAATCACCTTCCTCTTCTCCTGCACCTCCTATCCACCTATTCACCTCGAATCACACGGTATCTGACAGATTGCTTCAGTGCAATGTGTCTGAAAGACTGTTTGGGTGCAGGTATGTTTTTAACTTGGAGGAAGACAGAACAAGGCATTTATTCCACAACTTCCACAACTCATTACTGGTAAATATAGATGCACTGATTGGATAGATCCTAAAGCTGAAATATTTTTACACTTTGGTAATATTTTTAAAGAACTTTTCAAACAGAATAGCAAAAAGTGCTTTCAGAGTGGAAGCCTGCAGGAAATTTTTGACTATGGTAATTCTGGCTTCCATTACATGCTGGGAAAACATGAATGATCTATTTTGTTCGGGGCTGGCCTATAAGGAAACGTTTCAGTTCATAAAACCAACCCAGAACCATAGTGGGTTTTGTGATCCGGGTTTTATCTGCACAGCGATGATGCTCTGTGATGTCCCCATTCTTTCTGAAAGCCTGTTTGATAATCTGGTTACCTTGTCCTTGAAGCACTAATGATAACTTACGTCTAGAAGGTCCATAGATCAAGTTTCTGTAAGAAAAATACAGCTGTATTTAAATATTATTCAGAGTCCTCCTGGGACTGAGGCATAGGGCCGCCTGCATCACTGTAATTAAACTCTGTCTCCAAAACAGGTGGCCATTGTGACACTTTTAAGCATCATCCCACTTTTTTTTTCCTCACTATAACATAAAATGCAAGAAACTTATTTTCTTGCATTTTCTTCTTTCTAATAAAAGAAATTTATTTCTTTTTTTTTCTCTTTTATGTTATTTCTCTTTTGTTTGATGTTATGCTATGCGCTAAAGTGTTATTTACCATTCAAACATGGAGCATACACAACTTAGGGGAAAGAGCAGACAGAGTTTAAGGAGAATGGAAAATGCTCTGGTGGGAGTCCAAAAATAACTAAGCTTCCAGCACAAAGCTTACCTCTTTCATTTTTGTGCTTATTGACTATGTAGGAAATAATATTGATGGTTAAAAGGAGATTAATTGAGCAGGAAGGTTGGACTAGATGATTTCTTATTTAGAATAAACAGGAACTTTTCAAACAACTGCTAATTGAGGAATGTAACTGTACAACCCTTGACACAAAGAAGATAGAATCACAGTGAACCTCACTGGTATGACATTCATTCTAGCTATCAAGTGTTGAAGAAGAAAATCATAAAACATCAAATTCAAAGATAAAGGCTATGGGTTTTTTAGAAGAAACAAGATTCACAACTTGAAAATAACAGTATTTTTCACTCTGATCTGCAAACTCTGGCCAGGCAGGACATGCAGCTGAGGTAGACTGAAGAATTATTGAACTCACCATGTAATAGCAATGTGATAATGAAGACATCTGGGATCTAGCAGAGACCTCCGTAACTTCTCAAGACTCCCATATAGTGTGGTCAGAAACAGGTTTCTCCAAATTTGACACTCAGCTCAACGGATGGCACCTATGATTTTCAGCAGAAACTGGTAGATTTGGTGCCTGAAGATTAGAAGCTAGAAAAGAACGTAAGAAGATCAGTAGAACACAAGAGTCACTTGCATTGAGCTGCTTCTGCAGAGGGGCCCTGCGGCCCTTCATGGTGCTCCTCTGGACGCACACAGGACTGGGGATGTCCTGTGCCCTGGGATCTCCATATGCAAGAGGCAGGGGGATCTGGTGGGCCTTCCTGCAGCCCCTGATCTGCAGTGTTCATGATGCCAACAGGGCCCTATGAGTCTGTGTGCACCTTTGCAGGACCTCTGTGCACAGGGGGTTCGGGGGGGCTCTCTGTGTGTGCCAGGCATAGGGAAGGGCTGTGGAGAGCACGAGCCGCCACTGCGGCTGCGGTGCCAACACAGCCGTGGTGACAACGCAGGGTGTCCTGAAGCTCCTCAGGTGTCACGGGGGTGTTGGTGCTGTGCTCGGGGGGTGCTAGGATGCACACGCTGCGGTAACGAGGCCACAAGGGGCTATCCAGAAGGTCCAGGGCCACAAGGGGCTATTCAGAAGGTGCAGCTGCAGCCCCTTGTCTACTTGTCACAGCAGTGGGGGGCAAATGGAACCCTGTGGAGATCGGGGATGGGGGAACAGAGGCAGAGCCAGGGGCAAAGGGGCCGGCACCCAAAGCCTGGGGGAGGGGCACCTGGCTGTCTTTCTTGTCCGGTGATCCCGAGGCGTTCTGCTTGCTCATTATCACCGTAACGAGATGTTAGTGAGATGCCAATGAGATGTAACCGAGACCACGGCAGTGCGATTTTGCGGGAGGGGCGTGGTCAACATGAAGGGGCGGGGCTACGTAGGACGGGGGGTGGGGCCAACGGCAGCGCGAGGCGGACGGAGTGGGGTGGGGGGGGAAGAAACACCCTTCCGGGCGCCTGCGCAGTCGCCCCGGTGCCTCTGGGCGCGGGCGGGGCTGTTGGGGCCGCGCGGGCTCCGGGCCGGTTCCCGCCGCCGCTCCCGCTCGTAGCGCCCGGGCCCAGGTGAGCGGCGCGGCGGCCGGGACGGCGTGCGTGTCTGCCTGCGTGTCTGGGGCGGCCCCACGGGTGTAGGGGCCGC
>JAUBOD010000883.1:801051-811504 GCA_032353885.1 Nothura maculosa
CCGAACCCGCCCCGGCCCGCGGCGCCGCCGCAGCTGGGAGGGCGCCGGGCACGGCCAAGGACAACGCTGAGAGCCGGAGTCCATCCCCGGCGGCGCCGGGCTCGGCTCCTGAGAGTGCGGAACCCTCGGCTGCCTGCCCTGACCCACGTACGTGCGGCTTCAGGTAGTAATAGAACAGAATAAGGGAATTTATAGTATGACTCCGAGGCCGTTTTAAGGTAAAAAATGATCGTTGCAGTAATGTAAAAGGCTGTGACAATTTCTTTAAAAAGGCCTGCATCAGCCTGGTTCGTGGTTGTCAATGGCATTCAGTGCATGAGCACATACAAAACACCCAGGTTGTTGTACAAGGCTTCACCTCTGGGATCGTCCCAGATGGTCCTGGGAGCTGAATGTGATGGAAATGACCACAAAGAGGAGCTAGGTTTAAATGTTCCAGCTGTGGCAGCTGGAAAAAATATTTTATATAAAACTTAATTTTTTGAAGATCCCTTTAGCTTTGGCAGTTACTTGCTCCCTCCTCTGCATTGTAGAGCAGGAAGCACCCAGGGATATTTAACCCTGCATTTGCCCAAGGACTTGTGCAGGATGCCCTTCAATCCTTCTCTCAGAACTAGATGTGCATGTCCAGAAATGGCCAAGGCTGATGCAGGCAGGACCTGGCCACAATTTCACTCCCATTGAGCATGCAGTAAAGTGCTAAGGAGATTGTTGTGTTGCTGCAGCCTAGTTCTAGTCATATTTCAGAGGGAAACATCCTAGCACTACGGTAGCTGTAAATTAGTGGGTTAACAATAGCACCTTCAAGGGCATTTTTGTAATATATTACTGATAAACAGCATTTGCTTTTTGAAATCAGAGATTTTATTAAATTAACGTGACAAAAGTACATAAGTGTTTGCAGACTTTAAGATGATTCACACAGGCCTTTTTGGTAAGGAAACCATTTCCAAACTACAGGGAAGGTACTTCTTGGGCACAGTCCCATTTCCTTTATTCATCTTACCGAGTATTCACCTGCAAAAAAAAAAAGACACAAAACCAGGCATAAGTCACAAAGCATTTTACTTCTATTCCTCTCTTTGAAGATTGTCTATTTTTTGTCCCTTTACTTTTACTGTGCTATGGTACAGTATTTACATTACTAACAGCAGTTTGACTTAACTGCAGAAGGGTGGCTACCACCAGCAGCTACTAGGAAGCTGCACAGTCGAGTAGCATTTGAATGGAGCCTACACAATGAAACACTGAAAGAGAGCAAGTTTGATGGCCACACTTCTTCTGGTGCTTGTATAAAAGGCAGAGTATGATGCAAACACTACTCACCACATCATCAATCTTAAGAATACTGCGCACAGTTTCCGTTGCGAGAGTCAGGGCACTCACAGACACCAGCAGCGGCTGCACCACCAACTCCTCCAGGATGTTGGAGATGCCACCCTGCAAGAACAAGGAGGTTACTGGGTCAATGTGACCACTAGAGGCAGCTTTCAACACTCTCTTTTAAGAGAACCTTGGGAAAGGTGTTCAAGCACAATCATCAACTGGCTTGTACTCCGTTCAGTTCTCAGCAAGACCATTGCAGCAGAGGTCTTCTCCCTCCACTTGCCCTGTCCACTCAAAATTAGACAAGAGAATGGCAAATGTAACTATGCTAGCTTAAACACAGGGAACATAGACCAGCAAGAAGCTGGCCCTCTGTGTTCAACTTTAATGCTTTGTTGGCAGCACCAAACAAAGACCTCCCTTCCTGCCTTGTCTTTTTTCTTTAAGGAATGTATCCTAAATTTAAAAATGTTATTTAAGGAGATGTTAATCCAGTTCTGATAGCTGTAAAGCTTATGAACTCTAAATTTCAACAATCCTTCTTACTCTATTCTCTTCTTCACCCTATGTTGAAGCCACTTAAGCCCATAAGTTGTTTTAGGCTACAGTTTCAGCACCAGTCCTACTTGTTCTTACCTCTGTGTGCAAATTCTGTGCTTCACAACAAAGGTATTTCATTTTGCAAAGGCATTTTGTGAAACTGACAAAGGACAAGTGTCTTGTTCTATGTGCATGGTATTATCAATACCCAAAATAAGCGGCTAAAGCCTAAAAGAACAAGTTATGATCTATCCAAACGCTACAGCTTGAAGGACAATACAGCCAGGAGACACACCTGGTCTTCCCTTATTTCATTCTTAATGCTTCGCATTTTCCATTTATGGGGCCATGCTTGTTTTAAGCTTAATCCCATGTGTATGTAACGTATTACCTTTCTGACATTAATGCCAGCTGTTTTCTCTCCTTGTGCGTGCCTGTTTCGCAGCTCTGTCACTGTTGAAATGGGATTGAGGCCTGCGTTTTCAGCCAGGGTAGAGGGAATGACCTCCAGCGCATCCCCGTAGGCACGGACACAGTAGGAGTCCATCCCGCTCAACGTGCGAGCGTACTCGTTGAGCCGCAGCGCCAGCTCTATCTCTGGTGCTCCACCTCCTGCAATTAAAGCTCTGAGAACAGAGATTTCAAAATAAATAACATCTTGGGCACTAATAACTATCTCTTATGAGAACACTAAGTGACTAGCTGATAAAAGATGTTACCTTTTCTTAACTAAGCATCTTATGACACACAGAGCATCATGAATTGAGCGTTCCGCTTCTTCAAGGACAAGTTTGTTGGATCCACGTACCACAATTGTTACAGTTTTTCCGGGGTTGGTACAGCCTGTAATCTAAAACAAACCAAAAAGGAACTAAAAAAACCAGTTCTGGACAAAGACGTCAGTTGCCCCATTCAACTGTGGAAGCAGCACTGAGATCTGCTAAGCAAACCCACTAAGCTTGCACAGTCAGTGCCTACCCAGGCACTGGCTTCTTACTGAAGTTATTATACTTAATAGCTGATATTAAAGAACTTGCAAATATGAAGACAGTATTAACATGGCCCTCACTCACCTTTATTAGTTTTCCAGAGCTGTTCAAGTTAACTTCTTCTGCCAGCTCAGCAGACCCCAGCATATCAGGAGTAAACTGGTCTATGTGCGCGACAGGCTTCGTTCCAATTGTCTGCAAAGGAGGAAAAAACAAACAAAAAAAATCAGAATCTCATCTGCAGATTATGTGAGCAATACTGCATTATGCAGTCTTGCATTTTACAGTAAAATGCAGGTAGGCACTGCAGCTTTTACAGCCACTGCTAATCCTTCTGCTCAGGAGAACAAGACTGCTCAGGAGAACAAGAATGTCCTCCCTGCTCCTACACTGCCATCAGAATATTGCATTTTGTTGGCCTGAAACCTGTGAACCCATCATAATAACCTGGCACTGGCCAGGTACCCAGTTTAAATGTGGCTGTTACTCAAATAGGCACTTAGATAATTGACTTTACCTTACATATAAATTCAATGTCATCTCTTTCAATGTCTTTAACCACCATGATCTTCATCTTGTTCAGGAAATGCAGAGCTAGGTCACTGAGAGCATCCCTACAAACCAGAAGGAAGCAGTCAGCTCGTGGTGTTAAGCTTGGGTTACACAAGCCACTCACTCGGCTCTTAGGGGCAGGGCTCAAATTCCTCAGACTCCGAAGCAGTGATATTATTAAATCCAGAATACAGAGAGCATAAGAGCACTGTACAAGCACCGTGACTCAAGTCAGTCTGACAGCCCAGGCCCAGGTCAGTGCTAATGCCTGGCTTCACTTTTCCAGGTATTCAAATCAATTCTATGTCTTTCCCAAAACCAAACAGCAGGTTAGTAAAGTTAACGTACCGTAGAATAGACTTCTGAATCAGCAGCACATTGCAGCCAGCCTTCTTAATTTGCTTAACTAAATTTAGAATATAGGCTCTCTCTTCACGCAGTACTCTGTCCATTTGGGCATAATCAGAAACAACAATTTGGTTGTCCATCTATTAGAGAGAGAGAGAGAAAAAAAAAGTATTACAAAGAAGTGCCAAGTTCAAAAGGCATCAAGACGCTCGACATTCTAAGACTTTAGGAGGCTGTGATTTAAGGCAAATAGATTTGAACAGAGTTTTGAATAAAAAGATGACTTGGAGGCTTGTTTGTACAAACACAAGAAATACCAAACTTCTGAGACGTTTCCTTTATGTTTAAGAGTTATGAGCACTTCACCATTTCCTAGCATATTACATTAACAGACCTTTACCACAGCTGTAGAATATAGCTGATCCCACAATACTGTAAGGAGCTGTACGAGATCGAGAAGACCTCTCGAGCCCTAGGGCAAAAGTTTTCACTGCAGTAATTTTTTAAACTTACATCTGTCTTTGGAGCAGACAAGCAGAACTGAATTAGGCCAATTTTGGCTTTTTCCACTCTAGTTACTCCAGTATTTGCCACCTTCTGAGTCAGGACTAAGCCTTCAACCAGTTCACAATCATCAATTGTTCCTCTGCAAACAAGAACAATCATGAATCAATTATTTTGGGAAACAAAAAAGAAAATCAAAAATTCTGTTTACAAATTGTTTCTTACCCCAATTTCTTAACAATTTTAATATCTCTGAGGTCCACACTACTAGCTGTTGATGGATCAATCACCTTCATCACTGCATCCACACTCATTGGAGAAAGTAAACTAGAATACTGACACACAACCTAAGGGATTTAATAAGGAACACCATCAGGGGGGTGAGATATTTACTGGTGACGAGCACTAGCTAGTAACTTCACAATGCTGTTATATTCTACACATCTTCATTTGATTTCTGAATTTTAAAACAGACTGTTCTCCCTGTCAGCCAGTCAGATGTCGTACTGCAGTTTCTTTAAGTGCTGCCCAATTAAAGAGAAGAAAAAACCAAACCGAACCACCACCACTAAAAACACCATCTATTTTGGTGGGGAAAATCTAGGCTTTAGGAATTATTTGAGGAAATGTGAAAGCCTCCTTTTTGAACTTATGCCATATAGGTACTACCAAGCTTCACATATTATTCTGCTGGAGGGAGACTAGCTTTTCTTTCCTTTTTAAGTAACCCTACAATGCAAAATGTTGTAGGGAAGAGGAAAAAAAGAATCATGGTTACTGCTTTGCAGCTGCTGGGAACACTAGAAAAACCAAGAAGCTCTGAAATCCAGTTATTCTGGAAAAAAAATAGGTTCTTCAAATCAATCTCAGTCAATCATAGTTATAAATATAAGTCGGTCTAATCTAACAAAAGCAGCATGGTCTCTGCAACCAGATCCGTGATGATTTTCAACAAGTGAGTAGTGGCATTAGCTGGGAAAAGCGGGAAGGACTGTGTAGCCAGAATGCAGGGAGGTCGGGCGTCAGTCCCACCTTGGAATTCAGTGACGTAGTTGCGCTATTTAGCAGGGTTTCTCTGTCACTCAGTTCAACTGGTTGTGCCATGTTGGTCAACACTTCAATACCTTTTTCCAAAGCCTTCTGGAATGACTCTGAAATGATGGTGGGGTGAATTCCTGCAAATTGCATAAAACAGAGTTAGAAGGGCATGTTTTCAAACCAAAAGCCTTTTCCCACTGCTTTCTTTTCCCTCCCACTTAGAGGGACTCTGATGTCTAATTAGTCAAAACCATTTTAGCAAAATGCATTCTTTGTGAACAGGTGACTTCTTTCTGCTGTTACACCTCTGGAGCACTGCCCCCCCCAAACCCCATAGTACTCCTAACTATCTCATTTTCCTCAAAGGCAGTAGTGCACATTTCCCTGCCACAACAGACATTCCAGAACTCTGTGTTCCCTGAATTTTCTTTCTCCTTGCCTTTCTTAAAGCTGCAGGTATTCAGGTAAGACCTGTGAGGAGCCTGACATTGACTTATTTTTTTTTTTCTTTTCTCTCTCTCCAGGTGTTTGAAGTCTGGTTCTCCACTGCTGCTTACAGAATTTTCTGGATTTCTCTGCAGTGCTTGATACAGCCTTTGTATTTTCAAAATAAGCAGCTTAGTGAAAACCATTAACGAAGCATTTTCTAACTACCTCAGGGATACCAGGCAGCTAGTCCTCACCATGGCAGGACTGGTTACTACCAGACCCAAAAGCCTCTGCATTTTTATAGCATGATTTCTACCTCAAAAAAACCTGCTATGAGTTTTTCTAAGATACTTAAGTACTTTCCTTTCCTAAAGGCAAAGCCTGTGACAGAAACAGAGCCTCATCCAGGTGAGCTTTTATAGGGTGAGTTTTTCCAAGGCAATATTCACCACATCACCTAGACACCATTTTCTGTATTAAAAAAAAATTAAAAAAGTTAAAGAGTGAGATTTTTATCAAACTAGGACATTGGTGAAATCCGAAGACCTGAGTTTCTTTCTATGTTTAAAGCTTACTTTCCAAGTTTGAGCTTACTTGAAGCTTCATTAAACATGTGAAACCAAGTATACAATCTAATTACCTCTAGTCTTGTTTTTATTTAAGAAAAAATCATATCTACCTTTTTGAAGAAGTCTGGAGCAGGCATCCAGAAGAGCTCCCGCAATGACGACGACAGACGTGGTGCCATCACCAGCTTCAATATCTTGCGCTTTTGACAACTCTACCAACTAAACAAGATATCATGACATTAGCTTGGTAACACTGCTTAAAACAAACACTGATAATTACTGAGAAAAAAACAAATAAGCAAGAATGTGGTGCTACTGAACTCAGTCTGACTATGAGGCCCAATCCTGCCTGTCCTCCGTTTGAAATTCGTACCTCTTGCAGCTCACTCATCACACTCTACGTATGTCAGGCTGAAGCACAACGATGTAAATCCAATCGCCTACAGAAGCTTCTCCCTCAAGCTAGAGCTGACTGCACCTACTGAACAGGTCCAGCCTTTCCCTCAGAAGGATTCCAGGCATCTCATCTCCAACCACAGCACAGGCCTGAGCCCCATGTTTCAGCTCTCCGAAGGCCACAGTAGGGTTGCCCATGTTGGGACACAAGCTCACTGAAAGGCTAGACAGCTATTGAAGACTCTTCCTCTCTCACCCCTCAACCTGAGGTCAGATTGTCTTTATTAATTATCCTTAATTATCCTTACTATGGAGCACAGCCAGGATGGTGGGACACACTCAGTGGGACACTGAGCATGGCTGGGACACTGAAGAGAGCACGCAGCAAAGCCTGTTCCGAAGCAGGGATGGAGGCTGCTTCCTACAGCCACCTGACCATAACTTAGCTTGGCTCATTTCCTTTTAATCCATGCATCCTACTTTTCTGGGACATGACTGACTTTCCTTTTTTGGCCAAGAGAAAGACAATCAGGCTAGACTCTTTTAGGACAAGAAAAGACCTTATTAACAAGACCTTATTAAGCAGACCTTATTAACAAGGCACCCAGTCTTGAAACATGCCAAGCAGAATCTCCTGCCCAGGTGCACACAAAACATTTCTTTGTTTTCTACCCTGGAAACGAAGCTCCAACATGTAAAACTGTCCAAGGCATGGATAATTATTTACCATCTTGGCAGCAGGGTGCAGAACCTGCATTTGTTTCAGAATGGTAGCACCATCGTTAGTGATCGTCACATCTCCTTTAGCATCCTGGATCTAGCAAAGAGCAAAAAACACAGTGATTAATAATTGCAAATCTCAAAAGTGATTTGACTGTAAGCATTAAGCATTTTATTGTCAAAATTATTTCTGAAACTAGGATGTGCATTCTTTATGCAAGCCAGATTTGATAAGAAATAATTAGTATTTTATTTTTCATGCATGCTTCAGAATTAAGCTTACAGTAAAAAATCTCTCTTAGGCAAAACATTTTCACGTTATAATGCCGTCAGCAAACGTGGCATCTTTAAAATTTCACGACGACACTTACCATTTTATCCATTCCTTTTGGTCCAAGGCTTGTTCTAATTGCATCAGCGACAGCTAGCAGGGAAGAAACACAATTATTTGTTGAGCTAAGGAGCTCTAAGCGCTGCATCGCTCCGTGCCCTTGCTCTGCAGAGAGGGAGGCTCCCAGTATCACACAGTTCACACCTGATCCTGCCAGTTTGGACCAGCCTCACTAACAGCCAATTCATACAAGATGCCGGGACTTCAGGACCGATTCCCACCGCTGGGATTTTCATATCAATTAACATCTGATCGCGTTTTACAGCCATTTTAAAGCCGAGCTGGGATGCTGTGTGTCTGTAACCCGACCCGAGTGGCACCAATGACAAACGCGGCCTCCTGTCCGGCCACCAGGACCCCCCACCCGGTGCCACCCCCGGCTCGGGGACAGGACCCGCGGCGGGACCGGGGGCTGCCGAGGCGCCCGTGCGGTGCCAGGGCACGGGCCGCGCCTCCCCGGCGGCCCCTCCGCGGCAGCGGGGCCTCCCCGGGCGCGCCGCGCACCTTTGCCGGCGGCGATGTTGCTGAAGCGGATCTGGGAGGGCTTGTCCCGGTCCTGGTAGGTGCCCTTGGCCCGGCCGCCGCCGCCGCCGCCACCACCGTGCGCTCTGGGCCCCGCGTTCTCCGGCATCCTCGCCCGCTGCACACGGAGCCGCCCCGCGGCACTGGCTGCTGCTGGACACGGATGAGCCCGCGGAACTGGGCGCCGCTGAGTGCGGATGGGCGCGGATGGGCCGCGGAACCGGCGCCCTACACCGATGGGCGCGGATGGGGGCGGATGGGCCGCGGAACCGGCGCCGCCGCCGCGAACCTTCCAGAAGCCGCCGCGACCGCCGCGCCCGGGTCCTCGCGGCCGGCGCGCACCGTGACGTCACGCAGGCGCTGCCCTCCCGTGCGCCTGCGCCCTGGAGGAGGGAAGAGCATCCCGCTGCCGGCGAGCGCCGCGGACACCTAAGGGAAGGGGGCGGTGCCGGCGGCGGCTTCTAGAAGGGGCCGCGCGGGGCCCTGCGGGGAATTTCCCGCGCGCTGGAGCGGCGCCGCGCGCACCGCCTGCAGGGGGGAGGGGCTGGGAGGGAGGGCCACGTGGTGCCGCTGCGCCAATGGCGAAGCTCCGCCCGCCGCCCCGCCCCTAACGGCCTCCCGCAGCCGTTAGGGGCGGGGCCTAACGGTTGCTGGCGTCCGTGGCGCGGAGGGGTGTATAATTAGGGGCGCAAAGGGCGGGAACGCGCTGTGTGGGGAGGGTGCTGTGGAGTCAGGCTCGAAGGGGAGCGTGAGGCAGCGAGGGAGCAAAAGTTACGAGGAGGAAATTGGGCAGAGCCCCAATAGTGCTCGGGATGTCGCCCTGGAGTGCCAGAGTGCCTTGGAAGTGGCATGCTTGTTTTCTCAGAGAGTGAGTTCTGCTGCTCCTGGGGCTCAGCAGAGCTCAGGGAGTCAAGCAAGCAAAGTAAAGTGGCCCCACCTTACTGCTTAGGTTGGTTAGGGTTATTGTTTTGCAAAATGCTGAAGGAAAAGTACAGTACATTATTTAAATGTTTTTTTTTTTTTTTTAAATCTTAGAAGCATTTTTATGGAGGCTCTGGCAATTTTGTGTGCTCCTTTCTTTGGAAGAACTAGAAAGTTGGCCTTGCCCTATGGAGTGATTCAGCTCCATCAGACGAGACCTCTTTTGTGCTGCTTTCCTGGTGTTTATTCTGAATGTTAATCTGCCTAATAAAAAAGATTGCAAGAAACGTGCAATTTCCCATTGTCCCAAAGTTTCCCAGTATTGTCCATTTACAGCTCTTTGGCCACATCAAGCCACAGCTATGGTAGAAACATTTGCTAATACATTCCTAGTCTAGAAATAATTTCTCTAACAGGTAGCCTTTCCAAAGCCACTGATTCCAGAGTTAAAAGTCAGGTTAGTGTCCCTGGAGCTTAGTTTCCTTTGTGGCCCATCCCAGTATTTTGTGGGTTCCAACCCTTGTTGGCCTTGGGATGGTGCCTTGCAGTTCCTCCCCTGCTGAGATGAAGGCTCGCTGTGCTCTCTCAGATGTATTGATTAGATTTTGAGCACCTGTGTTTTCCCCTTTGCAGAATTTATTACCCCAGGAGATTGACCAGCAGCCTCCTTAAAGATGAGCAAAGAGGATTTTAAGCGGATGCTTTTTCACAAGGGAAATTAGACTCGGATTGCAAGGAAGAACAAAAACAATGTATGGTTTTCTGTTGCATCCTGATCATCCTGTGTGTCTGAGAGACAGCTTGTATCATCATGTTAAAAAGGTATGTTTTATATCAGTAAAAAACACTAGAGTTGGAAGTTAGCTCATACTTAACTGATAAGCTGATATTTCCTCAACTACTGTACTTCATACATATTTGGAATTATTTTTACGCACTCTGAGCAGAATATTAACAAGGTTTTAATGCACTTGAGTCCGTATAGTGAATTACTTGTAAACTGTGTTCAAAATAGGGAACAAATGTTTGTGTTTACTGGGAATTTCTGAGGGCAAAAAGAGAGATAAATCTGGAAATGTTCATAGGAAAACAGCACGCAGTCTTTGATTGACCCAGGATGTTATTACTAGTGCTACAGCAGCTCGAGAGAGCTTTGCCTGAAATGCAAATGCTCAAACAATGCTTTCCAAAGTGCATTTTTCATGGCA
>JAUBOD010000883.1:838113-848272 GCA_032353885.1 Nothura maculosa
TCTGGGTTGCGTCTGTGTGTTGCAGCTGACCGGCTGTGCCCCTGGTGAACAACCCTGCTGGAATGTTAAATACGCTGTGAGGAGCACTTGGAGCACCAGGGAGATGGACTTTCGGCAGCCTCTGGGTGGGCAGGGCACGTTTGCCTGTGCGGGGGGAGGAAGCTCCGTGTTGCCCTCAGTATCCTTTGTTAAGGGACCCGTCGTTATTCGTTCACACGTCCTGCAAGCTCGAGGCACCGTGCACTAGTTGGGCACAAACCTGCTCATGGAACGGAGGTGCCCTTTGCTAAATAACTCCTTCGTGTGCTGCCTCATTTAGCTACCTGGGAAGCAGGCTGTGGGTCTGCAGCAGTGACTTAGTGTGAATGGAGGAGGAGTATTGGACAGGCACAGAGAGACCGGGCACTGTTTAAAGAAAAGGCCCCCTGCTAAATACCGAAGGGGCAAGCGGCGTGCAAGATGATTGCGGGAATCCTTGTGTGGCTTCAAATGCTGCCTCGTCCCTACTCCATCACCTGCCTGGGCTCTGGAATCCCCCATCCCCGACCGTAACAGCCATACGCTGACTGAGGTTACCTGCTTGGGCTTGTATTTTTTTATATAACGTAGTGAGACGAAGCATTCTGGTTTCATGTCCATGCCTTCTGGCTCGGAGACAGCCTGAGAGGACACAGTCCAGTTCTTCAGCTTCAAAAAGGAAAGGATCTTGTGGACCTCGGGTTGGTAAGAGCTGTCAGCCATGGTTTTGCCCTTTGAAGCTAAGATGCAAGCAGCCATCCACTGGGCATACTGATTCTCCTGCAACAAATACATTTCTTGATATTAATGTTTGGTGTTTTTGGAGGAACCACTTATGAAGATGGTTACTGCTCAAACATCTCACACACTGAGATAAAACAATTTTGGGGTTGTTCTGCTTAGTTTGGGTGGATGTAGCATCCACCCAAATCCTTACTTACTCTCTCCTGATAGGGCTAGTTCCATGTACAGGACTAGCTTTGTGGAATAGTTAGGTTTTACAGTTTTGAAGACGCTTGCCTTGAAAATGCTTTCATGTTCATAAAAATCAGATGCTTAGCTGTAAATTGCTAAAAGAATGTTATGGTGGAGCTCTCTTCGAACTACTTGAAGAACTGGGATTGATATAAAAATCTTGAAACAAATTTAAGGTCCCTATTATACTATCTTTGTCTCAAGGGAAAGTTCCAGTTAAGAGAAACAAAGAGAACAATAAGCAAATTTTAACCCTCTGGAAACACTGAAAAAGAATTTAAAATATTTTGTTGATTCCAAGCCTCTCCCCTAATATTTTTTATTTCTTTCAACAGTTCTACTTGGGAACTGATGAACTTTGAATTATTGCTGCTTTACCCCGTTATCCATAAAGTGTTGCTTGTATTCTACTAGATATGTAAATTATAAAGTCTTTGGGGCACCCTTATTTTATGTACAATTTCTAGAACAGTAGGATAATGGATTTCCTAGACAATCTGTTAATAAATGTGGAACATAGACTTTCCATTCTGTCTTATTACTCACGTTATCACATCTTAGATATACTTCATTCATGCCATCAGCAACAGGAATTAGTAATTTGATTCCAAACTTCTTTCCTGCAACATTTACATCTGGTACAACTTCACATCCTAGATTATGGAGAATCGCAAAGAAAAGGATTAATTATTATGTCACTAATTTTAAGTCGTATTATAATGATAAAGAACAATAATTATTGGTTGTTTTGCTTTGAAATCAAGGGCCAAGACTTCTAGAAGAACCTTCCTAGAAGGTTTCTTCTAGGATGAAACCTGGGCATCACTGGTTGCCTGATGCTGAACATAGGATGTTCCTGCAGGAGTAGATGTCGATGGAGGCTACATGTAGTGCTGGCATCTGCTCCGTGTACACCCAGGGTTTCTCTTGCAGAAGTAGCCTGGGGTGCAGCTCTGAAATGCCCCATGTGTGAAGCAAAGAAGATCTAGAGAGCAGCCTCGGAGCTGTCCCTGTGCAGAAGGGTATAGCTGTAACCTACTGGCTGTGACACTGTTCTTAATCCTCTGCCACCAATGGGATGTTGCCAGTCAGAGGGGAGTATTGCCATAAAACACAGGTTAGAAATACGTGAAAATGCAAGTGCCACATACAGATCATATTCTCTATCTGAGTCATCTTTAAGGGAATTCAGTGGTATTTTACCAGTCAGGTCCAGATACTCTTGGTTTGAATAAGGTATTCAATCTTTTTGGTTTGGCCTTTTCTGCAGACAAGGTCTGCCTGCTTAACAGTAGCAGAAGACTAAATGCTACTGCATTTTTTGTCCTAAGTCTCACATGGACTTCTTGATTTACTCAAATCATGAATGTAACAGAACGAGTAGAGAAAAAGAAAGTTCCTACCTTTTAGGTTTAGTTTCTCAATAGGTTCTCCCTGCCCAGATTCCTGGTTTTTAAAATAAGATATTGAAGTGTCTTTAAAAACAAACCAATATTGCTTGAAGGATTTCAGTGCCAGCTTCTTGGGCCTAAAAGGTCAAATGAAGTGCATGAAACATACTTGTCACTAAGTCATTCATAGATACTGCTAGAGATTTCCAGTTCCTTCGAGGTCATGTTCACGTGGCATCAGTTCCTGTACACGTGGCATGCAATTCTCCCTAGTATTGTTACCTTTCTGCAAGGAATCTTCGCATGCTGCTGTGGTGCAGCGAGTGAATAAATGCTCGTTCTGTGAATGCCAGCAGCAGCACAACATGCAGAACTTTGCCTTTAGGTTTATAATTACATACTTCTAGCAACAGTATGCTCCTGTTCCTTTCAAGGAAATGTTTTACTGTTAATCTTTTTCTCCAGTGTGTTTGGTTTAGTAAAGGATTTACCCTATATACAAGAAACGTCTAATAATGAAAAACAACTGCTGCATACTTTTAAAAACAAATTCCTACGCTGCTGGGGAAAAAAGCACCCATTATTACAAGCAGGTAACTGTCAGAACTTTAAAGGCTTATATTTCCTTTCATCTTAATCCACCTTGGTAATATAAAGCCAAATGTGATTTCTTTATCAGAAATGAGTTAACAATTTTCAAGTGCAATTTTCAGTTCCTGACTACAAATCAATTTCTTATCAGAATGAAACTGATAACTGTGCAATAAAAATCTCTTGTCTTTCTAAAACCTGAAGACTGTTTTGTGATTTAAGACACTGTAATGTTGAGATCTGTGCAGTCATATTAAATAATCCTTAAATCAGGATTTCATAACAGGATCAGAAAAGTGTGCTTTTCTCAGTTAACTTGTTTAGGTGAGTATTATTGATCTCATTTACCATAATGATACTTAAAGAAAAAATCCAACTCATGTTTGGTTAGAAAGGGGGTAATTTCCTTGCTTCTTTTGTCTTGTGTAGGGGAAAAATGCAACAGAGTCGTTTTCAGAAATAATTTCCTGGAGGAACTGATTTTTTTTTATTGTCTTCAGCAAAAAACAGTAAAATTTGAAATTAAAATTGTAGAATCTTTTCTTTAGAGATGCTGAGTGAGCCCTAGGAAACAATAAAGAGCCTGTTCTTTTAGCTAGTGTAAGTACATTAGGCCATAGTGCCCTTGGAGCTAGAAAGGGTTGCTGAGATCTGGCCCAGGAGCGGTTCAGGGAAGGTGCAAGGAGGGGGCATTGGGCTAAGTGGTATCTTTGCTCACGTAAAACCTCCAGATCTGCCAGTGTATGAGAAAGCAAAACTAAAGGGGTTTCTTATAGAGGTAGTGTTTTGTTTTGTATGTTTCATTTTTACTTTTAATAACTCACCTAAGTAGCCTCAGATTATCAGCAAGTTGTGGGATGTCTGTGATGTCCTCCTACGGATAATCAGGAATAAGTTTAGTACAATGCACTCCATAAATGTCTGATAACTCTGGTAAGAAACCAGAAACTAAGTAGGTTCATCAGAGTCAATGCACGTGATTGTGAAAGCGATTCAGGGTTCTAAAATGACATACCAAAATATTAGTTGTTTTTCCACCTTGCAGTGTCGCTTCCAGATTAGAAAGTGCCGCTTCTACTTCATCTGCTTCTGATTCACAGGTAAAATTTTGAGCCTCTGATGACAATGAAAATTTGCTTACATGGTACTGAAAAAAAAAAAAGACCAGATTTTTGAAGGATAAATTCACTTCAAATATGATTAAAATATCAATTAGCAACGTATAATCACAGCCTTTGACAATACAACCCTTGATTTGTGTAAAGACCTGCAGCAAAACCTTATTTACATCTCGTTACCCATGCTCAGCTTCTAGGTCCTGCTGAGGTAGTTTCCTCTACTGCAGGATTAATGCAATAGTTCTCATGTTAAATTTACATGTGTTCTGCAGTGTCCTAGCTTCTCACTATGCCGAAGCTTCCTTCCTCTCTTCTCTCCCTTACCTTCCCCCCTGTTACCAACATACATATTTATGTATTGGACTTTCAGGAAGAACACAGGAGATGGTGGTACTTGGTATGGTGAGCATCATGTCAGAGTAGTCTCTTCGAAACAGACTTAGGTCAAAATTATGCTCTGGGTACAACTTGCTTTAGACAGTGTTAGCGAATAGTTCTACAAAGTGCACGTCTCACACACTCAGAAAAGTAAGTCTCCAACCTAAGCAGAGCTGTCAGCTTAAGCTCTTCCTATAATTGTCTTGTCCCAGCTTGTGCTTGCCTCTTCAGAAAACAGGTTTTGCAACTTGGATCAGTACATGCCTGCAGTGCAGCAAAGATCAGCATCTCTTCCTCTGTGCAGTCAATTTCTTCCAGAAGGATGGCCCAGCGGGCTTGCTCATAGATCTGGTTTATTCGTACGGCATCGTACTGTAGCAGGAAAGAGAAATGCTGTCATTTAAGACCAAAAAAATGTGTCCTCATGGCTGGCTGCAGCTGATCTAACATAGGGCTGAAGCCACAGAAGTCATTTCCTTCCTCCCTCCCACCTTTGCCCTGCTATAATGTTCTCATCTTTCTCACGTGATCGTGCACAGGGTCACAGTGACTTGCTGATACAAAAGAAAACTGTTTAGGGCCCGTGGCTGAAGCAGGAGGAAGTCAGAACATCCCTTTTTGTAGTAGCAGTTCTTAGACTGGCTTACAGCTAAAATAACGTAGCATAATGGCTGAAGAGATTTCCCAACTTGCTGCCACCAGTGCACAGAAATCTTTTTTCCTTTTCCTCTCTTGCTCTTGCCTTTTTGGTTTTGGCCCTATCCTTGCACTAGCTCGGTATCAGTCAGATCCTGCTGTGAACTGATTTAACTTGCTGCTCATTCCTGTCCACCTCCAGGGGTAGATACATGCCTGGTTAATAAGCTGAAGTGACTCCTAGGGATATTCAAGCCCCAGAGCTGGCGCAGGGTTGGTGATGGAGGCTGAACCTGCCAGCATGACCTCTCTCCTATACTGGTGAGCTATGAAGCAGCCTTGGGTCATGTCATCCTATGGCTTCTTTACTGTCTGGGACAACGAATGAAACAGTTTGGATTGCCTAAGTTGAGGCACCTGTTACATTTTCGGTAGAGATGGCATTTCATCCAAAAGTTGCCACCTGCACAAGTGCCATTCTTGTTATCTGAGATACCCAAAATGAAACAAGTATGATATAGACAGTAATAATGCTGAATCCTCAGCTGATAAAAATGGTCAACATAAAATTCACATCAGAACTCTTATGGATTTATCTGCTCAACGATCAGGCTTAACTTTCACTGAAAATGTCACTCAAGCATTAGGAATACTAGCTTAACAAAACTATAGTAACTGAGTTAGTGGAAGCAAGGATAAGAGAAAGGCAACTTCAGAGAAGAGTTTAACAATTTTTTGAAGCTGAAGTCTTGTTTTCAAAAGAGCCCTAAGCTTTTGAGCTGAACTTTCCAAAGATATTCGATCACTCAAATCATTCAGTTATATTGTTGTTTGGGAAGAGATTTGATTTAGATGCCTAACTATCTCCCAAGGCTTAAGCCTGAAAAACCAAATCTCACAGAAGGGCAGTGGAATATAAGTGCCTTTCAAAGTCTCAAAAACAGGCTCTATTTCTTTACATCCTTTTGGATACTACTAATTAAGATTTCCTCTTATTTTTTACTTTTTGAAAAAGAGAGTAAACCAGTCCCCAAGGAAACCTGGCCACTCTTCCTGATGCTCATTAGATCTTGTGTTTATACCTAGGAACTTATTTCAGGTGAAGATGGTGATTCACCATCCAGAGGGGAAGAGCACAGACTTAGCTGAAGAGAACAAGCAGAATGTGATCTCCGAATAGCCCGTAACAAGGTCCTAGCCAAGATTCAGTATCCGTGTGTAAGATGAAAGGAGGCAAACAGTGAGTAACAATAAAAACAAAGCTCTTACTTTTGGATTCAAGTCAAAGAAAGTGTAATATTTAAAACGTAAAAGAAGTTGATCATCCTCCAAAATGCCTTGCTCCATTAGTGATCGAGATGAATCTAGCCAACTGCAGAAGAAAACAACCCAAAAATTCATTTGTACAGGCAAAACTATCTGCAGGCAAAACTGCAGAGCTGCAATATAATGTGAAACAAAAGTGAGAATGAACAGCTCTAATTCCTGCAAGCCCGGGTAAAATTCATACAGTTCAAAAAAGCTGAACATCTGGTGCATGAACACCATACCTTAAATCTCTCTAATATTTCTCCAACACTAGCCAAAATCTTCTCTTTCAGGAGCAATGCCAGAAACAGCAGAAACATGTTATGGGACAACCTACCAAAAGATTCTTTCTTCTTGACCTCCAGAAATGGGAAATTGACTTAAGCCAAGGCAAAAATGCTCCTGCATCTTTAGAATTACTGCTTTCTTATTTCAGAGTTTGCTGGTTTATTATTCTGGCTACTTTTGTTACCCAGGGAAACCCAATTAGAATGTTGAAATACTGTTAAATACTACAAAGATCCGAAAAATGGCAATCCGTGTTTTAATGCTAAAGAGAGAATACTCTCCAAAAATTGCACCATTAACCCCTAGCGCTTTATAGTCTTCTGGGAGGTACGAGAGGCAATGTTTGTGCCTAATTAAAGAAGTTCTCTATTTGTGTTGTATTAGGGCTTCCTGCCTTTATCCATATGTGTTGTTCCACTGCCCGTTGAAACCTTTCTGAATTTGCTGACTTTGTCCAAAATGACTTTGAGCTGCTACTCACTTCAGTGGATTTGCCTTCATCTAACAAAGAAATTTAATCCAGAATCTACACAATTATATTGACAAAGTAGTCTCATCAAGAGTGTTGCTTAAAAGAAAAGAATTAGAGAGAGTCTCAAACTTCTGAGGTTTGCCTCAGATCCTAGATCAAAGTATGTTTTGAAGTAGCAATATAGGAAAATACGGGGCTTGTGTCTTCAAATTCTGTTCTGCACTTGCCAAAAAGCTGGATTAATGGCACCCCAGTTAAGCCAACTCACAGAGATACCAGAGAGGCCTCCTTACCCTGCATTAAGTTTGGCTTTGTCAGCTAAAGTCCGAGGCTGATACATCTCTGCTAATGTTTCTGGAGAACAGCTGGGATGACTGAAGGCCAGGACGCTGCAGTTCTGCTCAGTCAGGGGACTGTCGCTGAACCAAGTCATTGTGGAAGACGCCGGTGTCCCACTGACAGGATCATAAGTAGGTGTCATGGTTTTACTATATAAACCTGGACTTGCTGCAATTTAAAACAGGAATGCGTTACTCCAAAGCACATGACCTTCAGACTTAGGTAGTCTGCCACTTCCCAGCCTAAAAGACCCTTCCCTTTCAAGACACTCCCTTGTCTCTACTGTTTGCAGTAGGCCTTGCCCTTTGAAAGATGAAGTAGACTTAAAGACAGAAGAGTTTTCTTTATTCTGTCAGATATCCCAGATTGGGTGAGGAAAGAGGGAGACTTCATTTCCAGTTCTGTCTTTTGGCTTCTCCTTTCAGGTTGCCAGAATTGTTCAGTAGTTTAAAAGCAGACTCATACTTTCAAAGAGCAGAAGCAAATACCGTGTGTGTGGCCACAGGTAATGATCTGTTTTCTGGTGTGCCCTTTCATACATCAATAGAAAGGAAAACATTACCCCCCGAGAGAATACTGGGAATACTAGAGATTTCAGTAACTTTGGGGAACCGTTAATTTCAGGTCCACTGTGTCTCTCTGACCTCTATTCTGCACTAGACTGTATATGGAGAACATTCCCCTGTTTTAAATGTGGATCAAAGAATTCCTTCCTTCTTTTGACCATCTATCGGAAGAATTGGATGACATGAATTTTTCCTTACCTGTTGATCCAGGAGTTACTGGAGAGTTGCACAGGTTTAAAACATCTTCTGTGTCTTTGCTATTCTTGTCTTTTTTCTTTTTCTTTTTAAGTGCATCTTCAGATTGCCTCAGCAAAGAGAGTTCTTCTGACCGCCTGATATCTAAAATTGCAATTCAGGAATGGAATTAAGAGAAAATTTTTAAACTGCAGAAGTTCATGATCAAAAAGAGCAGTTTTGCTGGCTATTCATTGCTATCTGAATTTTATTTTAGCAGGTTGAAAGGACTAGCTATTTAAAACCAGTAGGTAGTAAGAACAGACAGAACTATTGTATTTCAAGTTTATGCCTTTTCTTTTTCAGTTATGAATTTTTACTTTCTGCCTATAATGTGCTGTCTTGCTGATATACTGTTCCATAATATACTGCTATTTTAGACCAGTACTGTCAACTGCACACCTGTTCATTTGTTCCTGAATGATACTGGTAACTCTGTGGTAAGCCTGTGGTAAAGACATTTTTGACATGGCAAGTACAGAGTTCCTATACTCATTCTGTTCAAGCTGGAAGAAAAAAGCAGGCAAAAATACTTAATTCAACCAAATTTCAGTTGAATAATTATCACATCATTCCATCTAGAAGATGGAGTTGAAAGGTGCATTGTGGTAAATGTCTTGAGGAGGTAAATTCAGCTTCTGAAGCTGCCTGTGTTCATAGGTTAAGCTTTGAAGATCTAAATTAAAAGTTGGATTAACTGTACTCTAAAATCTAATCTTTGCGTGGAGGTGCTCCATGCTGGGACCAGCAGAGATGTTTGGGCTCATCACTACAAAACGTGCTTGGGGTTCAGCTGCATATGCTGCTGCCTGGACATGTTGGGAAGCATCTTGGACATGAGAGCGCACTCCTGCAGCAAAGCAGCAGGCCAAGTTGAATATGATATTACTGATATGGTGCTAGTGATACTTCATCTGATGGAGCCCTATGGAATTGCCTGTGCTAGAGGCTGGTGAAGGAGGCGAGTCAGCCCTTTGCCTGCAAAGCCATCGTTGGTACCTGGACAACGAGCATCCAACTGATGGGGACACGTTTCTGAGCACCGTTTGCATGAAGGTCATTGCACCACCTAAGAGGCACTGACACACACCTTATACTGAAAACAAAGGCTGTCCTTTGATCTCAGATCAACTCAATCAAATTCCTCCTTGAGCTAAATGGTTTTGTGGGAGCAAGAACTTTACCTCAGACAAAGACATTTAATGAAATGCTAAAATTTAACTTCAGGAAGAGATTTAATTTTACTTACTGAGAATTTTGCAGATGTCACTGACAGCCTTGAATACTACAGAAGAGAAGCTGACTTTCAGTCTCACAGTCTTCATGTTTGGCAAGCGAAGCCGCAGCATTTTGTGCTGAGTAGTGAAGAACAGCTTAGCATCTGCCTGCACCCCACATTTATCCAGCGACCAGTGGGTTTTCAGAAGCCAACATTTTTTCTGTTCCCACCAAAGAGCATAATCTGACCAATCCTGTGGTGTTTCTAGCAAAATGTTTAAAAGAAAAAAAAAAAGTGTTGATAAGCTATAGAGCAAACATACTCAAAAATTTGGTTTGGAAACAGTGAGGAGGGAAATAGAATAGGAAAGATAGTACAGTACAGTAAAAAAGTCTTTCAATAGTCTGTGCAGGAGAACAATCTGGTCAGAGCAAGCAAGAACTGAAAGGGCCTTTCCATTGACTTGGAGCCTGTGAAAAATATTGTCGCCCTTTTTGCCTTTTTTTTCTGTCATGCACACAAAAAAAGGCAAAACAAAACCTTTTATTTGGCAGTAAGAGCACTAAAATTAAATTGCTGAATTAAGAATTCTTGACACTGTTGTGCTGAAGTGTTTTCTTACAGTT
>JAUBOD010000883.1:855453-873019 GCA_032353885.1 Nothura maculosa
GGAAGTGGACACACGCTCTTCTGCAAGGCCATTTCCATGTTTAGCTTGTCTTGACTTAAGCTTTTGACCTCCTTGGCGAGTGTAGTAAACAGCATGGAGGAAATAGAGAAAAACAATATAAGGATACTTATTTGGAAGCATATGGGGAAGAGTTACTCTTGTTGAAACAAAGTAAGTGTGAAGTAGCTGAACCACACATAAAAATTACTAGATGTTGGCACCCTTTATTTCTCTGCTAGCTTTAGCCGGAGAGCTGCTCTGGTTACACCAGGCTTTTGAGATTGTCCTCACCTGTACACAGGCATCAGGACTGCACAGGCATCTTTAACTCAGCAACTTGAGAGCTCATACCTTTCGGGGCTCTGAATCACCTGAGGTTACTCACAGGCCTTAATGGCCTTAAGCAGCTGCACCTGGCATCCCCCTACCCATAAGCCCTGGAATTCTACTTAAGCTCAGGCCTGGACTTTTAGGCATGTCTTTTTTTCAGGCTGGACTCTGTGCTGTGCTCTAAGTCTCTTCTCTAGGTCTGTCTTTGGTCCTGTCTTCTGGCTGTATTCCCTGGACCTGATTCATGTTGTTGCTGTGACTGGAGATGTTTGTGAACTCATTTATCAGTGCCCTGTGCTGCTCATGCTGTTTAGACTCTCTAGGCCTGCCCTGTGCTTGGGGAGGGTGCTGTGTCTGTTGGGGTCACCTTCTGGCCCTGGCTCATTCCTGCTTGTAGAGTGGCTCTGTTCTGCTGATTCCTGATGATCCTTTGACTATTTGGCTGGCTGTTGGATCTTCATATGGCCCATGGTAAGCAATTTCACAGGGGAGTAGAGAATGTGAAACTTGGCTCTGAGGTGCTTTTAAGTATTGGAAAAGTTTAAAAAAAAAAAAAAATCCACAGAGGTAGCTCTGGGACCTCTTCCTAATTATTTGAATTCACTAGGCCTTACATGTATGACTACGGCCAGCTGACAAAGCTTTTGCTGGCTCTTTTACAGCCTGAGCATAGGCATGATGCAGTGGTTTGGGGAACTTTGGAGACAGCTGGGTCTGCTGTGGCTCAATTCAGAGAGAAGGAGAGAGAGGAAGAGAAAAAGTCATGTTAAGTTGTTTGAATAAATAAAAACTCTTATCTTTGGGCAAGGCTACAGGCCCTTGCTTAAATCAAGCAAGATGATGGTCAGGAGAAAATAAGTATAAACAAAGGGGGTTACCAGACCAGGGATATTAATAGACACATTTCTAAGTCTTGATCCCTTCTAAGCACAAACTCTTCTTTATTTTTTTTTCAGTTTTCTGTGGATGACTGACCTGAAGGAAGAGAATGCAGAGTGCAGCCTTGTCCTGTTGTGCTTGGAGGGCTGTGGGATGCATCTTCTTAACAGCCCTGTAGAAAGCGCTTTATAGCCTATGTGTCAGATTCCCTGGGGAGGGAAATGCACTTGCTGTGCCTGGAGGAGCTGGATGAAGGAGGAAAAAACCTGTTAGAAAACCAGCAAGCGAAGAAGTCTGGGTAAGTTTCTTTGAGTCTGGCATAAGCTCCTGTTTTGAGGCATAGGTATCAGTAAGTGCATGGAATAAAACCCACTGTGCAGAAGGAGCAATGATTTGCTTCTGGTAGGCTGAGAAGTTAAGGCTGGCTTTGGAGGCAGCATGCTCATTTTTGGCCTGCTCATGGCGGGTGGATGAAGTCAGATTTGGTAACTTGTAGTTCTCTCTGTGGTGAGTGGTGAAAACTGGAATTGAGCAATAGCTGTTCTCTGCCAGAGCGCCTGTGGAAAATGGCAAGAAAGCTCCATTTGCACCTTCTTAATTGGGTTGTAGACTAGAAATCTCCTGTAGTCAAGAATGAACCTTACTTGATGTTGGTACCGGATGACCTCATGCTTGAAGCTAGCAAAGACTGATTAATTTAGGCTTTGAGCCCTTTTCCAATAGGGTCTGCTAAAGACCTATTGCAAAGTGTCTCTTAATCAAAAATCTCATATTTTGAGAGCATGAGTATGTGACTTGACTAAGCCGTATATATTTACTTTCTGCTAGTTCTTACAGCTTCTCTACACATTTTAGGCTAATATTTTATGCTCTTGTGACTATGTTGCCATGAATACAAGGTACAAAGGAGCAGTCATTTTGGTGGGTGTTTCCTTATTTCTCAGGCTGCCTAACCAGGAATGCCTCAGAAAGTGTGCAGTCTAGTCTTTATTTAACACTGTTGAAAATATCCAGAGGCCCTTATATATATTTATGATCTTACCTTTAGGAATAACATTCATTCAGTAGTAAACTGCCAATATGATTGGGGTCCTTTCAGTTCATAGGTTCATCTGGCTTCCAGACTTCTGTTTCTTCACCATCTGCCTTACTTGATCTCCTCAGGTTCTCTATTTGAGTGCCTACAAACAGCAACAAATTTGGTAGTGTGGGATAAGTGGAAGGTTGGAGATGGCTCAAAGAAACTTTGAGCTCAGTTGCATTCTTTCAGGGTGTTTCTTGATGCATTTTCTATGGTCATATGAAGCTTCAGGTGGGGATTGTATGTGGTGGCAGCATCTGTGTGCACTTAATGAAGGATCTCTTGCCAGGCAGTGAGTAGTGATTGTAAACTGATTAACTCCTTAATTAAATTCAGGTACAATGGAAGTTAGTGGCAGAGCTTCCATTAGCTATAGGAGAGCCTGTTTTTTACTATGATTTTTTTTTGTAGGTCTGATGCAGTGTAGGCCACACTAGCTGCTCTGGCTCATTCCAGGGATGTTGGCGTGTCAGCAGAAACCCCATGGTGCTGGAGGTGTGAGACCTCCCGGTTGGAGGCTGCTGCTGTTTAGGTTGATCCACTTGTGAGAGGTGGAGTGAAGATGTTGCAGGAGCACAACTCATGCCTATGGTAGGAGAGAGTGTCTTATTGACACATGAACTTCATGTGCTTTGATCAAGACAGGGTCTTTCTGCAATGGTCCTGCAGGATTAACGCTACCCTCCTCTCCATGAGCAAACTTCCCACCTAAAGGATGGGAATGAGAGGTCAAGACAAGATGTAGTTCTCAGTATGTCGGTGCCTTTTGACTGTATTCCCAATTGATGAGTCTAATAGCCATGATCTGAATAACAAACTCGGGAGAAGTTCTGTCCAAATCTAAGTTCTATAGTTAATCTATAGCTGTTATTTTCATTAAATGGATCAATGAATAAATCTTTCTGTCCTCTTTGTTTTGTTAGTTTTTTTGTCTAGAGAAGCTTCCATTCCAGGTTTGGAAGTGGGCCCAAGGTTGATGTGGATTTCCCTAGGAGCAGAGCAGACAGCAGTGACCCACCATGAATCAAGGTGTGGGGAGTGTAGCTCCCCTCCAGGCCCAGGTGTTCCTGAAGGATTTTGAGAGCTGCCTTGGGATGTTTCATGCTTGGAAAGTTGGATGTGATGAAACGCTGATGTGTCTAGCACGAAGTTTTGAGTCATTTAACAATGTTACCAAAACCCCCTTCAAAATGAGTAACAGTAAGGGATGAGTGAGAGGGGACTTCTTCCAAGGAACAGACCAAGGACAAAAATGCCTGAAATGGACCACAGCAAAATGTCTTTTTTTATCCCCAGACAGCTGATTTAATGACTCAGGCCTGTGTCATTTTGCTTTTAGTGGAAGCAGTGGAGCTCTACAAAGCCTTAGTTGCACATGGACTCTTTCTTTTTTTCCATGACTGAGAAGGAACTAATTCACTGAACTGACCATTCAGCTTTTCACCTTGTTTCAGCTCAGTGATTGCAACATAGAGCAAAGAATGTGGTTTGGACTGCTCTGAGAGCTTTAAAAAAAAAAAAAAAATCCTTTCCCCACTGTTGGGTGTCCTAGGTGTTGGGGTAGGACTTCCAGAAATTCTCCCTAGACCTTTTTCTTGCTGTTGTGAAGTCAAGGGTATAAGGAGATGGTGTCAAGTGCATGCTGTCCAGTTTTGAACATGTTGCCTGTGAATGCTCACCTGTGTGGCTAACAAAGTACCTTGGAAGGCAGGTGGTGGAGTTAGTTATGATTTTGAAGTTATGCCTGAATGTGTATATAGATGTTATTGTCTGCACAAGCATTTACTGAACTGTATAGGACTGACTAAAGAGATTTTTACTCCAGGGACCTCTTGGATACCAGTTGTTTCTTCCATGTGCACCTAAAGGATGCCTGGATGTTGCAAAGGAGTTCAGTGGTAGATGGGGTTTTCGGAGTCCCAAGAGGTAGAGCCAGAGCTGCACAGGTTGTTCCTGCCTTCTGGCTCGGAGACTCTTGGTCATGCTGGTGGGAGCTAAGTGCTGTCTCGGGGCACGGTTGGGCCACTGAGCTCCTGGAGGGCTTGGGGAAGGCAGTGCCAACTAAGGGAGCTCCTGGCCTCTGGGCCAGCACCCTGGGGAGAGCAGGGCAGCCATAGTGCAGCCTCTGAGGGACTGTGTGTCTGTGTCATATAGCCTGGATTTGTCCTACGTTTGAAGACTTCCCTGCGCTCTCCATCTTGCCATGAAGTAGAAGACTATGTCTGTCTATGTAGTAATGCATCAACAGACTTTTTTTTAGAAGTACTGGTCCCAAAGTAGATTGTGCAACTTTCCTGAATGACTACCTCCTGATGGGGGCAGTTCTGGCTTGACAGACTAAGTTCCCTTATCTGAATGTGCAGCTCTTCCTTGCTGCCCTGAGCAGCCCCGAAGCTGCCCTGGCTTTGCAGCCCTGCTGCTGGGAGCTGGGCTGGCAGTGGCTCTTCAGTGCTGTAATGTACAGGCCTGTCAGCTCGCTTGGGACTGCTGCATGGGCTGATATATTCCCACTCTGTGCTGTGCAGTGCTGGTCACTTACAGCCAAGTGGAATAGATGTCACTGCCCTGCCAGGGAAAAGGTCCTACAACAGATGGGCTGTTTTCTGCACCCATCAAACTTGTCTCATTTTGACTTAGAATTTCTTCCTCTTTCAGGGAAAACCCAGACTGTTTTTGCATTGTCAGGCTCATTTCTAAACTGAGCTGGTGGCTGTTGCTAATGCAGGCAGAGCCTGACGCTGGCTGTGCAAGAACAGGCTGTGGTCAGTGCCGTGCAGAGCAAAGGGGGCTGAACTGCGGGAGGATCTGGCTGCAGTGTGTGCGCCCTGCAAGGAGCGAGGATCGCCGCAAGGAGGGGAACGACTGAAATCCCAACCACAGCAATGGTGCCCTGGCCCCGGGAGCACTGCCTGCTTCCTTGGACTGTGGCCGGCAGGCGCCACTGCAGCCTTGGGAGGAGGGTCAGCCAAGGCTGGGGGGCTGCCTGGACTCTGCTCCAACTGCCGCCTGGGAAAGGGGCCTCCGAGGGCCTCCCCAGCAGTTTGGGGTGCATGGGAGCCGTGAGTGAGCCCCTTTGCCCAAGCTCTGTGCTGAGTGCTTTGGGCACGTAGCACACTTGCTATTTAGGATGCCTTGGAGAGCTTGTTTTTCCTCTGCGGTTCCTGCTCATCCGCGCTCTGTGGCAGATATGAGATGCCCTGTGGGATCTCGGCTGCCCTCCCAGAGAAAGCAGAGCGCTCTGCTCCCTCCAGGTCATTGGAGCTTGGGGAGAGCCTGAGGCTCCTGCCACGCGAGGTGTGCTGGCGCCGCACTTGGGAGCTCACTGCATTCTAGCTGGTGTGTGTTAGCAAAAAAGTGTGAGCCCTCTTCCGGGGGAAATGAGCAACGTGTAAAGAGGGAGGGGAAAAAAAGTCAAACCCTGAAGCAGCCCTGTCCTTGTTCTTCAGAACCCTATAGGCCTGCATTTGCCTTGTTTGTGTGTGTGTGTGTAAGGGTGAAATGGTCTTGCTTGGAAATAACATTCAATCCAAAAAGTTATGAAGTGTAGTTGTGCATATATATTCTCTATACTTATTCACTACTTCTTAAGAAAAACAATATACTGGAAGCCTCAATTTACACAGCCACAACTGTAGGTTTTTTATTATTATATAATTTTAACCTAAGTCCCTTTGTAGTTTTTTTCAATAAGCATTTCTTAAGCCAAAACATGGAACTTGTTGCTCACACAGAACAGGCCTGTGTAGGAAGCCTTAGGTTGCAGTGAGGGTATCAAGGTTCAAAACCAGCTCTACAGTCTGGATCACAGCAGAACAAGAGAGATGAAAGCTGAGGGCACAGGATACAGCTGGGAGGGCAATTTTATGTCCTCTCCATTTTTGTGTGGATTTTACTAAGGGCACAGGTTTGCTTGATTGCTGGTCTGTCTTTATATGAGGTGCTGCAAGTTGGCAGGTGCTATTCTAGTTACCCAGAGCAATCCCATTGCTGTAGATGGGAATGGCTTCCTTCCTGCTGCAGTTTCTCTTCTGTACCAAGAAGGTGTCCACAAGTGATCTGTGGCTGCTCCAAGAGCTCTGCCCTGAGCACACTGAGCCGGAGTCCTCCTTCCTAGGCTGAATTCCTCTTGCTATGAGGGGCAGCCAACCCCAAGGGTAGGACCAAGTATTTTGTACCATTTTGCAAAGGGCTTAAAGAGATGCTTAATCTCAAGGATATGGGGGCATTCATTTGCTTTGTGCTATGGCCTTATGTGAACTCTTGGGGCTTTCGTGGAGCAAATTGTGTGTGACCCTTAGTGAAGAGTTGAGGACTCTGGAGTCCTGAGTTTGGACTCGCTGAAAAACTTGAACTCTAGTTTTGGTTAGAGATTTATTTAACTAAAGCAGGGCAGATTCTCCACAAATCAATGCAGAGAAGCTCCTTCTAACAAATATATTTACTTTCAAACCATTTTTTTGGCTTTACTAAACTAGCTGTACTCAATGTGGTTTTTCTTAATTAGTACTTAATTATTTGTCCTGAGCAATTTTCATGCATTCAAGTTCTATTTTCAGTCTCTACTGTGCAGCTGTAAGCATGGGAGATGCACTTCACTGACCTGAAATGTGAGATTCCTGTGTAATTGCATAAATAAAAGAAATAGCCTTAAAAATACAAAATTCCTGAAGATTTGGATCAAAAGTTGTGGCAGCCTTTCAAGGGTTTGATTAAACTGGCTTGATGTTAGAATCCTCTTTCTCTGGAAGAAAGAGCACAGGAGTGCACTTAACAAAGATGGAATGAAAGCAGTTTAAATGAAGCTGCTTTTTATAGATGAATCTAGAAAAATCTTTTGTCTCTGTATGTGAGTTTGTATAAACTGATTACGCTAATGTAGCTTTTTATGTAATTTAATTATCTCTGCACTCAATGGGAACAAGGTAATTAAAAGGCCCTTCTTTGTTAGTGGAACACATTAGTTTTTCCTGTGTGGAACTCGGTAGCTTTTGTTTCCTCTGCGTTGTCGGCTGGTTTTGTTGAGCGCAGCTGTGCTTGCTATTGCATAACAGCTTCCTATAGCTGCCTTCCCAGCCCTTCCTCCTCACAGGCTGGACAGAGCTGCCTCCAGGACCCTACTAATGTAGGGCAGTAGTGTAGAAACCCACATCCCTTCCTGTACTGAAGTGTGCTCTGCACGGCAGGCAGCTCTCCTGTGCTTGGGCAGGTCACAGTGCAGGCCCTTAGGGCTAGAAGGTGAAGTGTCTGTGCAGGGAACTGTTTGGTCCTGGGAGCTCAGGCTTGGAAATGGTGTTTTGTTTATAAGCAGAAAGGTTTTTATTTTAGGAAGCTCTGGGGAGACGAGCTTAACCTTGGGCTCTGGGGATGCCAGCACTGAGCAGGACTGGGCATGGTCCATGTTTAGCTTGGCGGCAGCCGGTCCTCGGGAGCTGTGTGACTCAGGAGCTGACACACTTCCTGCTGGATACGGATGCCATGGCACGTTGGTAAGAGGTGCTGCCCGGCTCTGTGAGTCACTAAAACCAAAGCACTGAGTTTTTCATGGTCATTAAATCTTGCTTGGCAAGAGCATGGTTTGCCCTGAGTAACCCTTGGCTTCAGGTAGCTCCTGTTCCCTTTGCTGTCCCCTCCCTGGCAGCTCCTGTTTTGTCACTCGTTCTCTGTGTCCCTGCCTAAATACTGTGGCTTGATGAGGCTGGTGGTGACCAGTCCCTTTTAAGTCTGCAGAGATCCCTGCACGTTTACATCTGTAAAACTACACAGCTCAATCCTCACTTAGCATGCCCATGGCTTTTGATCATCAGTGTATGCAGGGATCTTGTTCTTGCTGCGAGTTTCTCTTCCTTTCTCAAGAAAAGCCCTTGGTGTCAACACCACCCAACCACATTGCAGCGTTTCCTGTGTTGCGGTGGCGAGGAGGAGCTTCCCCTTCCCCAGCAGCCTGCGGAGCAGCCTCGAGCTTTGCAGTTCCTCAGGAGCCGCCTGTTCCGGTGGCAGCAGTCGATAGGCAAGTGGCTGCCGTGTCCTCGCTGTGTAAGGGCTGGCACCTCTGCATGCAGCTGCTCCAGGCTTGGCTGGAGGTGCCAATGGCCTCCGTTTGTTACAGAGCACCTAGCTTCCCTTCCTGACTTCTGCAGACCCCTGGGGCTTGACTGGTTCTAGAGACTGCACAGTCTGAACTGATCAAGATTGGGAGATGAGAATGAGGAGGTGAAAGATGGGCAGGAACACCATGAGTGTTTTGAAGAGCTTTTTATTTTTGTCTCTACTCAATTTTCCACCTCTGTGATTCAGATGGGTGGGAGATCTTTCCAACAAGAGTTGTGTTATCTTTCAGTTTTTAATAAGACTTTTTCAGCAACTGTGTATTATGTACCTGCCAGCTCTGACCCATATCTGATATAGGACTTCTAGGAGTATTCAAATTTCCAGTAAATAACAAGTCTTTAGTCTGGAATAGGGGCTCCATTTTTAGGCAAATGTTCCATAGTCTTTACAAATATTATCTCTTGGAAATACAGTGTTTGTTACCTTGCCAAGAGATCTACTTCTGTGCTTATTATGCTTGTCTCTTACCTGGTGTACTGGGTGGGCATCTTGATCATGTTCCCAGCCCAAAGTAAAAGATGAACATTTAAAAGTGTTTTTTTTCACCATAAATATCAAAACCAAACTTATCTGCAGAGGAAATGACTACAAGGAAAAGACAAACCATGAAGCTATCTTTCACTTCCAGAAAAAAATTGGGAAGGATAAAGTGAGTCTCATTCCAGTATCTGAAATGGTCTAGCATATCATAGATTCACAATATGTTCAAGGTTGGAAGAGACCTTGAGAGATCATCTAGTCCAACCCCCTGTTTCAGCAGGAACACCTGGAGCATGTGGCACAGGGTCACATCCTGGGAAGTTTTGAAGATCTCTAGAGAAGGAGCCTTCACAACCTCCCTGGGCAGCCTGTTCCAGGGCTCTATCACTCTACGTGTTAATTTTTTTTCCTTATGTGGAGAGGGAATTCCTGTGTTTCAGTTTGTACCCAATACCGCTATCACTGGCTGCCACTGAGAAGAGTTTGGCCCCATCTTCCCTATGTTCTCTCCTCAGGTACTTATACATATTGATCAGATCTCCTTCAGTCTTCTCAAGGATAAACAGGCCCAGTTCACATAATCTTTCCTCATAAAATAGAAGCTACAGTCCCTTAATCATCTGCTGGACCATCCCTAGAAGTTTCACATCCCTCTTGTCTTGGGGAGCCCAGAGCTGTCCCCAACACTCCAGGTTTGGCCTCACCAGAGCCAAATAGAGGGGCAGGATCCCCTCCCTCTTGACCTGCTGGCATCATCCTCCTGATGCAGCCAGGATCTCATTGGCCCTCTTGGCCACAAGGGCACTGCTGGCCCATGGCTAACTTGTCAACCAGGACTCCCAAATTCATTTCCATGGAGCTGCTTTCCAGTAGGTCGACCCCTAGTCTGTACTGCTGCCTGGGGTTGCTCCTCCCCAGGTGCAGGACTCTGCACTTGTCCTTGTTGAACCTCATGAGGTTCCTCTCTGCTCAACTCTCTATCAGAATGATCTTTAACATGGTTTAAGGTGTTACTTAGTAGCCTTCCAGAATATACATATTTAATCAGAATTCTTAAAGACTATTTTACATCTCTAGGATGAGAAATTAGCAGTTAATAAATCTTTGAAAGCAAGAGGAGCTTTGTTTTAACCCACTTACTAATTCAATACCTGGAAAACTCTTCAAACGCCTCAGATCCAGGCTTGCTTTTAAGTGGATACTTGCAATAATATTTGTAGCTCACATTCAGATACCATGCTGTGCTTGTTCTGACCTCGCTTTAAGCACCTGATCCAAAACCAATTTTGCAATAAGTGGAAAGTCTTCCATTGATGTTGTGCCTCAGAATAGATCCTAGAAGAAACTGCAGAGGAAGTGATAACACAGTGGTAGGTCATGTGTCTTGTGTCTGCAGTACTGGGGAGCTGATGTCATGTTTATTAGAAGCCAAGATCAGAGTTCACAGGCTCAGGAAATGTCTGCAGAATTTAGGAATGGTTTGTAACTTCTGTCCCAATGACAGGTTTATTTGGCACTTTTTGATAAGTGGCCTGTTTGAAATTTCCTCTCCGGGTAAGCAATTTGTAATTCCCACTTGAAAGGGCTACTGTGGGGGATGGTGCTGGGGCCATATTTGAAAACCATTTATGGTTACTGACATCCTGGCATCTGTCATGCAGGAGCTCTGTGCCTTTATTGTTTTGATCTGTCCAAAATGACTTCTTTATATAGAAACTGGAAAACTCTTTGGACCAGGAGCAAAGATGAAAGTATTTCCAGTCCCTGAAAGCATCTAAATGGAAATAGTGACTGAGCTAAGGGAACAGTAACATAGTTCTGCTCTCCCACCTCCATGAAGCTTGCCCTTATTTTGGTCACCTTTTCTCATAAGACTCTACAGTATGGGATGTTCTCAGTTCCTTGCCAAAACACAGTCATTGTGACACTTAAAATCTGCCAGTTTTGAGCCATGGTGCTGATTCACAATCCTGAGAGGTCCCTGAGCCTGGCTCCTGCTTCCCTAAGCAACAGTGTGGTCATTTTGCAGGTGTCAGGGGTTTCTTCCACTGGCTTCTTCCATTGGCTGCTGGAAAAAGTCAGATCTTTCTTAGGAGCAATGCTGTTGTAGCTGCAGTACTTCAAGGACACCAAGGAAACCAAGCTTTTTGGAAGGGGCTTGTATTAGCTGATCATGTAACTGGAAAGAGCAGAAAAACTCGAAATCCCAAGGGATCTGATAAAGTGAATCTGAACTCAAATGTTTGTCCATCCCTTCTAGATATGTTCAATACATCCTTGTTTACCTCTCTGAGTTTCAGCAGAGTTGTCCTGCTCCTGGGCTGGGAAAGGCATTTTGTCATGTTCCTGTAGGATTATGGCTAGATCCTAGAACTAACTAGAGCAGTAGCCATCCTTGGGTTTGATGGCGATGTTTGCCCATGAGCTTTGAGGCATATATGGTGGCTCTGAGGTACAGCAGCGGCACAAGAACAGCGAGCAGCTGCCTGCCAAGTGTGGAAATGAGGATTTGTCTCTTTGGCGCTTTTTTTTTTTTTTTTTTCCATTTTTCAGAAGCACCTAAACCAGCATAGCTAAAACCTGAGCTCATGCTCAGAACTGCAGCAGGTACTTGGAGTTTTGCTTCTGAGCTCTTGGGGGTATGCTGAAATGCTGGAATCTAGCACTTTAGGAGGAGCACTAGGAGTTTTTGGGAGTGCCCAGGTCGGAAAGGGGCTGGTGTGCCTCTACTGACCTGAACACTCTGCAAATCTACTTGTGTGTGTGTGTGTGTGTGTGTGTGTGTGTGTGTGTAGAGCCTGTGGAGTGGGTCCTGGGCACCTGTGTTGCTTATGAACCCTTGAAAGGGTGACCTTAGCTCCTTGTGGTGAGATCGTGTCAGGCAAGTGAGCTGGTCCCTGCTTTGGCACTCTAGGTGTATTGAGGAAACCTGACTTGTCTTTACAGGCACACAGGACAAGTGGTGCAGCTGGGAGAAGTGAAATGAGTTCCACGTTGCTACATTGTGTGTTGGATATTAAGTCACATAGACTGTTCCAGAATCCCATTCAGATTTGTTTCCTATTCCTAAAACGAATACATCAAACATACTGTCCTCATCTGAGATGAGCCAAGCTAGTTTCTTCAAATAGCACTTGTTTATGGTGCTGTTTTTTCTTCTTTTTGATATCCTGTTCAGGTCAGGAAATGAATAGTGTTTGGTGTTCATGCTAGCGTCCCCTGAGCTGTGGGGAACCTGCTGCAATTCAGCATCACAAGTTGGGTCTCGCTCCTGCCAGCAGGGGACATCATTGTTCAAAAAATTTCTCCTAATGGCTTTTGTTTGGTGTGGATCCTTAGCCTGATGCTCTGCAGAGGTTTGAGGCACCTGGTCAAGCTGCAACACGGAACAGTATGGTTTTGTGTGGGAAAAGTGTGAGAACTGAGACACTTGAATGACGTGCAATAGAGTTGTTATGTAGGGTCTGCAAGCTGAATGCTCTTTGTTCTGGCAGGAAAACATTGGAATCCTCCCTAGTGTTGTTTAAAAGGTCCTTTTCAAGACCCTTGGGAAAACTCTTGGAAGGCTTTCTAAGTACCTCTCACTTTGTCACTTCTCTGTGCTATTCAGTGCATAAATAAAGAACATTTATCTATCAGAGCCCAGGTAGGACTTATCTCTGGTCTGTAAGTCTTGGGATATGCTTTCAAAGTCGAAAATAAGCATTGCTCTCTTGTCCATCCTTCTAAGCTGTAAATACATCCTAGATGCATGAGCACCATGAGGTTAAGGAGCAATTTAACTGATGGCTTGGAGGAAGGTGGGTTCCTGTGCATCTTGTCTGCGGATGCCTCTTGATGGCAGCAGTGGGTAATACTGGTGTAAATTCAGGAAAAAATATTTGTTCAGCCCTTCATTGATGTCTGGTGTGGAGTTACCCAGGGAAAACAATAATAAAAAATCAATATTTTAATAAAAGATTTTTTTAACTGATTAAAAATGAGCTCCAGCATATACACAAACCAATCTTTAGTTACATATACAGAAGTGAGTGTGAGGGAGCCGATCTCCACTCCAGCACCTTCCCAGAACTGGGCCTGCAGGGCAACCTCACTGCCAGGGAGCCTCTTCCCCTCAGCACCAGGACATCACTGCTCCTAATGCTTCCTGCAGAGCAGAAGTGACTTGTTCTCAAAATCAATACCTGCCTTCTACCTTTCCCTCTGCAAAAGCAACCAATAAAATCAATCATTCTGAGAATAAAAATGGAGACTTAGCTTTTTTTAAACTCACCTCTGTTTTATTTTTTTAATTAAATAAAGATAATATGGGTAGAGCAAATACTTGAAAAACATTTCTAGCACTCACTACTGCAGAGCAATTCTATGGTTCACCGTTACATTATGAAGTCAAGATGGGAGGTTGGGAGAGCTCTAAGGTGATTTCAGTGGAAATGTTTTTTTGACTTCTGATACTGTTGGAGCAACAGGGAGAACTGAGCTCTGATAGTGAGCCAACAAATATATGCTTTGCCCTGCTTCTCCCTAGCACTTCTGATGTCTCCTAATTCTCCCTTCCTTTGTTTCCGATGAGCACTTACACCAGCGTGTGCTGATGTCAGTGCTGCTGCTGTGAAGCCCTGGCTGTGTCCCGGCATGTTCCAGAGCTGTGCGGGGCCTTCCGGGTGCTTGGGAAGCCCTGGTGCCTTCCCAGTGGGGCCAGGCTGCGTGCGACAGGCCTGGCTCTGCCACCTTCATTTGCACTGTGGGTGCATTAGCTCGGGATGTTGGTTTTGAATTCAGTTATTGGCTAAGTCGGGAGAAACCAGGATTCTTAGCTGTGATGCCATTTTATTAACGGATTTTTTAAAAAAATAGTAATGTAAAGTTGTTCTGATGTACTAGTGTCACTTTTGTGGTTTCTTGGCTTGCTGCCTCCTAAATGCTGCTAATGCCTGTCTTTGATTTTTGGAAGAAGCTGCTCCTGCAGAAGGATTAATCTTCTCTTCCTAGACTGAGAGTGGCAGCAGGCGCACACGAGCTCATCAGCAGCACAGACCAGGAGCTGTGATACCTGAGCTACTCGGACAGTTTGCAGCAGCTGAGGGTCAAAGCTAGATCCCGTTCAAGCCTTGGAGATAGGTCTTCAGGCATGGAAATATGGTGGTTGAAAGGAAAAAACAAATCTCAAAAAAGTCTCTGACTTATAAAGAAATATGTGATGAACTGCATCCCTGTAACTTCCCTTTCCTCCTCCTCCACCAAAGATTCAAGAGGTTTGCAAAACCTCAGACTCCACAAAATATGACCACCCCTAATTATAAGTATTAATATTGCATATAGTAACAGGAAGCATGAGGAGGAAGCTCTGTCCCATTGCTGAACATCCCTTCTCAATAAAAATAGCAAAATCCGAGTTTATGTTAGGAAATGTGGAAGTCTCGTGGGTCCTGGCGTCCTCCAAAGTAATTTCTTCCATGCAGGGTCCAGTCAACTGCCTGTTTATTCAGCAGCTCTGTAACATCTGGGGCAGGAGGAAAGGCATGCGAGTTTGTGTGGCCTCCTGGGCTAAACTGCTGGCTCTGGTAGGCAGGAAGAAGCAACGTGGATTTTAGCACCGTGGGGTTTTTCTGTTTGTCTCAATGCTAGCACAGCCTACACGATGCCACAAGTAGAAAGAGGGCAGTCTAGGCTACCAAAACCAACGCGTTAGCTGCTCTGCCTGGTTTGAGGTGGGAGCTGGTGGCTTTGGGACCTCTCATGTTCTACAAGAAGCAGGGCTGATCTGGTGCAGCTCTCCTGGGGAAAGGCCTAGCTAAACTCAGCAGTCAGATGGTTAGTGATGAGTTATGAGAGGTTAAAAATGCTATTATAGTTCAGTAATGGAGAAGCATTAATATTGGGATTCATTTATTCTGTGATATTTACTATGCTAGACTGAGTTTTGCCCCTGGTTAAGATGTGTTAACCCCTGATGTGTTAAGGGGGCGTTGTGTTTTGGTGTTAGCCTCTGGTTCTTCGGGGAATGGTCCTCCCCTTCAGCACTTGTGTGCAGGTAAGTGCCCGTGTGTGCAGGAGCGCTGCGCGTGCGAGGGTTTGGCTTTGGTGCTGCAGGCAGGTAACTCCTGCATGTTCCTGTACCAGGAAGAACTAACACCAGGATGGCTTGGGGTGACCTCAGCTGCAATCAGCCCCTCTGTGTGAGCTGCTGCTGTGTGAATTCCTTTGGGGAAATGTCTTTAGAGTAGCTTAATCCCCATTTGCCAAACTCACTCTTCCCAGGACAACCCTTTCTGGTGCGCTTGTCCTTTCACTTTACTTATAGAGCCAGGCTACTGTATTTGTTGTTGTTCTTTGGTATAGAACAACTCAATTGTGTGGTATTAGTGGATATGCATACTGAAAAATGTATGTCTGTGTATGATATAGGTATGTGCATATGTATGTGTCCGTTTTTAGAAGATTATTGGAAGCAGCTGTGGGGGAAGAGAAACAAGCCATCGATTTGAGAGCCAAACAATTAACATTAGGAGTAGAGCACTGCAGTTACATCAGTCTTTCTTTCAAGAGCCAGAATTTCTCCCTTATTCCCAAACGTACATTATGAATTCTCTTGGCATGTAACATAGCAAAATGAATCCATTTATGAACTTGACTACTTCTTTTAACAAGTTCCAATAACTGCTTCCTAAACCTTGTGTTTTTATATCAATTACATACAGTAAGCATTGAAATCAACCAAAGAGAACTGCTGAGGCCAAGAAGGGTTATTTATGTTAAATGGGGATTGCCAACTGCCAAAAGTAAAATGTGGATATAATTTTATAACACCATTTTATAATTAAAGTCATAAGTGAGGTTTCCTGCTATTGTTTAAAAATGTGTCATGATAAATTTAAATCAAGGATAAAGGCGCAGAAGGAGCTACTAAAGAACATATCGATACAGCAAAGATGGTACAGCGAACATGTCTGTTGCAAAAGGAAAACATGTGCTAACAATTTCAGTGAAATAATTATATTTATTGCACAGAGATTCTGTTTTAGGAACTATAACCACTTAGGAACTGTTTTCATTCACGTCAGATTGAGGTTAACTTGTTGGTACTGTATGCCTATAGATAGATTTTACTGTCAGAGAAATTTAATATGTTGACTTAATGATAAGATGGTGCTCTAGCCAGACTCGACTTTTTAACAGACCAAGAGATGCAGCAAAAAAAAAACCCCAAAGTGGTTAATTCTTACGTGTCCACAACATTTTGGAGTTAATACTGTATCAATAAAGAAAATAATATTTTGGCAAGTATTTACTACTTGCCAGGCTGAGGGAAGAATTTAGGCACATGCTTAACTTAACAATCTCAGTGGCATGCTGATTTTAATAGGAGCTAAGCATATGTCTAAGGCCTCTTTATGGGGATTCTTTTGTCAGTCATGACCTAAATTTGAAGAAGAAATAACTTGAAATCATCAAAATGAACAGGAGTAACACAGCTCTGTTTTAATTTACCAGCTGCCTGAATACAGCATTTTGTCACCGTACCATCAAAGCCATTAACTTCACTAAATTTTGGGGTTTGCCATAATAGTGGCAGTTGATAATACTGTCAGAAAGAAGAGGTATAAATCATGTGTATTAGTGAGAGGTGAGCACTAGAACATTCCTGACTCCGGTAAGTCACGTTCATGGAGTAGGTAAGTAATTTCCAATGTATCATTTCATACATGGTGTTGCTAATGTAACCCATGTGTTTCATATCAGCACTGGAAGGCCATTAATCAGTACACAGCACTCCTGCCAGACATATTCTGTGCAAAGTCCCTGGTTACATCTCAAATGTCAATATACAGAAAAAGATGAATAATAAAATGCAATCAATATCTCTTGTTACACATGCCATTCGTACAGTCATTGTAAAATAGATCCCATAGAAAGAGCTGAGAGCAAAGCAGCAGTGAACTGTGCAGCTCAGCACTCGGCGGTAAGGAATGGCACAGGCAGAGGTGCAGTCTCAATTCTGTTGGCTCGTGTATATGTGTTATTATGATATGGGCTTTAATTACAGGATTAAAGGTTGTTTCTATGGTGAGACAGTCTTTTCTCCCAACTGGAAAAAGCTGAGGAGCAGGACAGTGCAGGGAGCCATTGATGTCCCTATGAATTCTCTCTCAAGCCTTCCGTGTGCCCACAAAGTGCAGCAGAAGGACTTGAAAGCTCTGTAATGGAGATATTACCTCTGTCTTTGAAAAACTATGGCATTCTGTGGAGTTCAGACATTTTCTGTTGTTAAGTAGTCTCAAAATAGTGATCTATACAAAATAATTCAGTATAAATCAAAATGTGTATTAAGTGAGATGCCCAGCTTAGAAAATTTCAGCTGGAATACTTGCATTTAAGTCATTCATATAAAAATGGAGATGCTTGATGGAAGCAAGTGTATGGTGCTGGTATTAAAGATCTCTGTAGCCACTGATTGAATAAATGCTGAATATTGTTCTTAGAAGTGACATTATTTCTAATGTGATTGACTACTCGTTTGAGGCAGAACTCTTCAGAGGTTTAGCTTATGTCTGTGCTCTGACCTTTTCTTCAGGCTGGACAAGCTTCCACCTTCACTCAAGACACCTGAGCTGGCCAGTGGCCAGCAGTGTCTTTAAACAGCCTTGCTGAGATGCATTCTAATTTAATGGCCTATCTTTAGGGTAC
>JAUBOD010000883.1:889453-899585 GCA_032353885.1 Nothura maculosa
AATCAAGTTATTTGCCAATAGGGCTCTGTGTGGAAAGTTATCAGAGGGGAATGGCTTAAAGAAAGCAGGATAATTGATTATTTGGGTGGAGGGGGATATTTGGAACAGAAGGTTATTGGGCTAAACTATAGAACCAAAATAAGGACCTCAAGCACCAAGCAGCAAAACCCATGTACTGCTCTGAGCAGGAACAGAAGCCTGGCGTGTATGTGGTGCTGCTTACACCTCTGCTCGGAAAAGTGATTTCAAAGTTAAGAAAAATTCAGGAATGAATAAGTATGACAAAAGTGCATTAAGAGCTGCGGGGAAAGAGGCTGGGATGTGGTGCTGCTTGGAGGAATTGTGTAGATGACCCTGTGGAGCCACTTCGATGCCTAGAAATACCTGATTCCCTTAGATGTGAATTATCTCCAGGTCCCTAATCCCTCGTGTGGCCCATGTATCCTACCCAAGTAGCACAGTGTGCACATCTTGCTATGAGGCCGTTTTATTCAGTGAAATACAAGACCGGACCATGCAAGCATATAAACAGGATTAATGAACGCAGCTCGTTATGGGCTCTTGATTGGGACCACCCGTGATGATAATCAATCACTCTGGAGTGCTAATGGCTCTGGGTGAGTGACCCCAGCCTCGTCTTTGATGGCCATCTTGTCGGGGACACTGAGCAGGGAGCTCTGGACAGCGTCCACTGCTCTGTAAAGCCGTCCAAGAAACCCTGGCCAGATGCCTGCGATGGCCGCAGAGCTCACGTGGCCCCTGTGCTGCGTGCTCCATCCCGCAGCAGTAGGAGCCAATGTAGCTTGTGCCAAGGGGGGGTTGATGAGAAGGTCTCATGAAGATGGAGACAGGGCTTGTGAAAGGGCAGGAGTGTTGGGGGAAAGCAGAGCTGAGTTCTGTCTGGCACCGGGGTCGGCTCCAGGTGCTGGTGAATCCCCTCAGACGGTGGCTCCCTCTGAGCCGCTGTCGCTCTGAGAACCAATGGCAGGGGAAGCTCCCGAGGCTGCAGCCCCTTGGCCCAGGGTGCTGGGGCTGTGAGAGCCCTGCGTGGGGCACAGCGGGCGGTGCGTGGGGGCACGTGCTCACTCTCTGCTCAGGGGTGAGCATCCTCCTTAGCATTCTAGCTTGTGGCATCCACTGCTGTCCTGGCGCTGTCTCCTGCCTCCTGAGGATAACCCATTTCTTAATTATTTTGAGGCTGCCCATAAGGGAGGCTTCTCAAATACCCTCTCCTTTCACATTTGTTGCATCCTACTGACTGGTGGCAATTGGGTGCAACTAAAATCAGCAAATAAACTATCTTTAGATGCCCCAGAGTAATCTAAGTCTACCTAAGGTCATTTAGACAGTATCTCATCTCCAGGGTGGTGCTGGACTCGGGGATGGGCAGGGCAGCAGCAGGGCTGTGGTGTGGGTCTTCCTGTGCAGGTGAGACAGGGTGCTGTAGCTGATGCTTAGGACACAGGCCCTGCTTTGCAGCTGAGGCTCCCTGTTTTCTGCTGCAGGTTACCCTGGTCCCTCTGCAGTGGCTGAAGTTGAACTAGATCCCACCTCCAAGCAGAGCCTTTTGTCTGGAGTAAAAATGACAAATTCAAGCAGTTTGGTTTTGAATAGTGAGTTAAATTGAAAGCAACTGGACTCACGAGTCTGAGGAGAGTCAGGCTCCCAGAGCATTTGTGTTTGTGGCCGAGTGGGTTTCTGGAGCCCTCGGAGCGCAGGGATCTTGTGCTGCAGAAGGGAGGCTGTTCGGGACAGTGCCGAGTGTTTCCTGGCAGCAACTGACTCTTTCCCATGGAGTCGTTCCTGTCATTCAGTTCTATCACATTGGGTTATCTGTCTGTTTGCCTCTATTTGCTGCTCTGTCATAAATAACAAAAAGTGCAGGGAAGCAGAGGGTTGGTGTCCTGTAACCAGCCTACCAGTGTAGGAAGACGTGAGACTTGCTATGAGACCCAGAATCCTGGGACACAGTTGTAGGAAAAATGTCACTTCCTCCAAAGCTCCACACTGAAAATGGGATTGCATTTTGAACTATGCTAAAAACAAAGGTAAAGGCAACACTGTTGCCCTGAAATCATTTTTTAATGATATGTGGTTTGCAGGGGGCATCAGTCTTTGGGGAGAGATGGGCCCAGAGTAAGAGGTTTGGTGCTTCCAACCACAGTTCTCTGTACAGGGAAGTGAATCCCCATGAGAGGCAGGTTCGAGCCCAGAAGCTGCTCTGGCCTCAGAGTAACTTGGGCAGTGACTGTGTCTGTCCTCAGCCATGGGTGCTGAGGCTGGGCCTCCCAACAGAAGAGTGGTCTCTAGTGACAGCATCGTGGTTAGTAATGTACCCCCAGAGCAAGGAAATTCAGACAGGTCTGACCACACGCTCTGCCTCTTCTCCCTAGTGTGCCCCTTCTACCCCGGCCTCCCTCCATGGATGTTCCTTCCAAGGAAGCTGTCTGAACCACTGAACCACTCTAGATCCAGGCATTCCCTCCCTGGCGGAGGGCTGGGGAAGGGGCTTACAGATTAGAAAGCAGCATATGCAGCTGGCACTTGTTGTGCTTGGAACAGTCTGTGAACACTGATGCAGAGATGTTTAGGAGCTGGAGTTCGGTGTCCTTGCTTACATCAAATAGTGGGAGTTACTTGTGAAATAGGGAGGTTGCAGCTATAATGTAGAAAGAAGGGAGAGGAGGGTGGATGGAAGAGGAGAATTCACATATTGAGGCTCTTGTCCCCTCCTGATCCCTTAGTTGGTGTCTCGTGTAATATTTTGAGAGCTCAGATCCATTTTAGCCCCTTAAGAAGTGACCTGAAGGGGATATGGAGGCTGTGTGTGTTCAGGGTAGGGAGTCTCACGATAGCGTGTCAGGGGTAGAACAGGAGATGGGGTCTGTGCGTACAATTACATGGCTATGTCGGGCGTGCAGTGCGGAAAGGGCTATTCCCAAAACAAGATTACTTATCTCATGCCTTGGATATTGCTTTGACTAACGGTTATGATGGGTTTCCTTCAGCAATAGGGTCGACCAGTCAGCTTTGACGAGCAGCCAGATGTTTGCAGTTCATGCAGAAAGGTCGAGCGGGAGGGACATCTCCTGACTCGAGGCCTTCTCCTGAGATTTCCTGCTCTTTTTGGATATATTAAGTGGACACACGAAGATTTGGAGTAATTTCTTTTGCTGCCTTCAATCTCTTGGGAAAACTTTCTTTTTTTATATAGCCATACATTTAATTTAATTGAAAAAGATCTATCTCTTTTATACAAGAAGCTTTTTGTCATGATTTAGTCTTGATTTGAATGAAAGTCTTTAGTGGAAACAGGGGATTTCAGCCAAAATTGCAATCTCAACAGTATTAATTGTTTCACAAATTTGTGTTTTGCCAATTCATTCTTCTTTAAAAACAAACAAGCTAAAATACAAAACCCAAGGGGAAAAAATAAAACCAAACGAACCACTTGCAAATCGAGCACATTTCAAAAAGCAGCAGTTTGAAGGGCTTTTCTGTTTCAAAATTGTCTTTAAAAACATTTCAGAATTGAAACAAGGTAACCTCTTAAGGTCAAGTTTAATGCTTAGTTTGGTCCCAAACGAAGATTTCTGGCTTGCTGGAATTTTTAATGGCACATGGGTTGAGTAGATCTAAACCAAAGCTCCCCTTTAAATTTTATAAGTCTTTCGAAATCATTTATTTGTGTCATTTGGCTTCTGAATGTGATCCTGCCCTTACTCAGGGCTGCAGAAGCCACTTTGCCAGCATTCAAGAAGCTGCTTGACGTCCTCAGAGCTGTTTCTGCCACCGCCGGCAACCCTCGGTGCCCGTGGAACATCTCTCCTGCTGCTGCCATCAGCTGAGCCGTAAAGGGCAACAGCAGCTGCCTGGCTTGCTGGGAATAACCTGGCTGTGGGTGGTCAGATGGGTGAGTTGTCCCTTAGCTCCATGCTTCCCGCCTGGTTTCTGATGCTTATTTTTCAGTCAAGAGGATCAGTATTTGTGATGCTCAACATGGTCAGATACAAGGTGTTAGTCTCCGTGTGATAAGGTTTCTTTTTTTGGATATCTTCAGTGCTAACTTACCTGAAGTTTGCCTTTGGGTTCAGGGTCGGGTTGGCACTGGGGGCTTTAGCCCTGTAGGCAGCGACTCTGGTAGGGAGCAGTTGCAGGTCCTTGCAACTTCTGCCTTATTTCTCTTGCCAGTAAATGTCATCAAGATTTCTTTTTATGAAACAAGTTTAATTAATCCACTTGAATTTAATGGCCACGTTGCAATAGTCTGTCACCCATTTACAGCATCATTTTTGAGTGTGTGCAGCCCTTTTTAAAGATGAGAGCTGGTTTTGCTAGATCAAGTTGTCATTACATTTAACTAGGTCTTTAATTATAACCAGATGGATGAATTATTTTAATCGCTGCTATATATCTTAACAGTAGGTTGTACCTTGACACAAAGTTGAGAACATCAAACAGAACTTAAACGCTGGAGCAGGAAAGCTGCCAACCTCTGAGGGAAGCAGTTGATCAGAACCTGTCATCTTAAAAGGCTCCAAGAATGCAAAACAAACACTGGGGATCAGGATACTGAATATGGTCTATGAGCCCTGCTTTCTTCTCTGATAATTCATCTATATCATTCATTTTAATACTCTGCAATGCATATTTCAGGCTCTGTAATTAGAGAGCTTCAGGTATTCACTTCTTCCTGCCTTTGAAATACTTTGCTTGAAGGCTCCTCAGAAAGAGATATGATTATTACCAGGCTATTTGATGCACAGTACAAAGAATTCCACATAAACCATCCCTTTGTGTGGAACAATTGACTGGAGTTAGTCCTGGCACCTACAGTGGCTTCTGCTTTTCTAATCAGCCTTATGAAAATTAAGGAAAGGGCTTCCAGGAAGAGGATGTATGGATCTCAAGAATAGGAGATGAGGAATAACCGCTGCCTCGGCCAAAAGCTTTGTTGCCTACGAGCTTTTCATTTTACAAGAGGCAAGGGAAGGAAGTGCTGGGGTTATGGTAAATCTTCATGTGTTGTGTGCCATGAAAAATGACCTGTACTGGGATCATGCTGCGTGTTGGAGGGATGCTGGGAAGCAGAAACTTCCATACCAGGTCTTTGGGAGCCAGCATCCTGTAGGAAGAGCCTGGGATCCCTTTCCCTCCCTGGCCTCTGTTTGGCTCTGCTCCGTAGGGTGCTGCAGCCTGTCTCCAAGTCCGGCCACCTGGGCTGTAGGGTTAGGGAAGGGAGAGGGGAAGCCAAGTGGGCCCGTGTGGAAGGGAAGTGTGGGATGTCTCCGAGGTGTCACCTCCTCGGGAAGGCTCCCAGGGAGCTGCTCTAGACTGACAGCAAGTGAGTTTGCCAAGAGCAGCCAGGGTGGCTGGGCCTGTTTGATGTCTGATTAAAGAGCAGTTACCTTCTAATTCTGATGCTGATTTAAAGGAGCTCATTGTGCTTGTGATCGAATGCAACTGCTGTGATAAAACTGCTCCATTTGTTTGTTTTCTTGCCAAGCAATAATGATTAATTTAGTAATGATGATATAATGAGGACTTATTGTCTTTTGAGGATATTTTACATTTACCAGCTATGGCACCAATATGGTCTTACCTGTTCACTGTTTTAAACAGCTGTAATCTATGAAAATCAATTACACAGTATTTCAAAGGTTCAATTTCTCTTTATTATTCTGCACCATCTTTACTAAAGAAAAGCAGTAGTTCATCTTATGCAAAGCAATAGTTTATATGTACAAAGCCCAACCTAGGCACATACTTTAACTCAGAAATATTCCTTCCAGCTAGAGCCAGGGTGATCCTTGCTGCAGGACTGCCATAAAGTTATTTTTAAGAACACTGGTTTCTCCACAAACTCTTTTTCTCCTTAAAATTCTGGAATTTAAAAAAATGTTAATAGGGTAGAGCTGCTTTACTTGTCCTGTAATGGACTTGCTCTTGAGCACTGGAGGAACCTGTGAAAGCCAGGTCTGTATGGGACGTTTTGGTGACGAAGGGGGGTTGGGATGTGCAGGTTAGAGGCTCTGTGCCTCATTTCTGACTGGAGTCACCAGCCAGTGTAAGCCTTGCAGATGGGATTCCTAATTATATCCAAGATAGGCAAAATTCTCTTCTCTTCTCACATTCTTTTTGCTTCCCAGCATTTTTCAGCCTAAAGATGCCTGACTTCCATTCCATATTTGGAAATTCTCCTATTTGTTGGTCTGAAAGTAACATTTCAGATCTCAAATAACCATTGCCTCTTTTCTCTTTCTATCTTCTTCTTTTTTCTTTTTTTTGTTAACGGTGAGGTTGGGAAGCAGAAGGGAAGCATCACATTTCAAGGACCGCACTCTCAGCAGGTATCAATGTGTCAATCATAATTCCCTTGAGCTGAACAGAGGTATCTTTAAAGTCTGGCCCTGTACAAAAACAGGATGCCTGAAAGTGTTGAGATTTTTGAACTGTAAAAATGTGTGCAAACTGAAGAAAAAATTAATTTGCACAGTCTACAGATCATGTTGCCTTTTACGAGCTATCTAACATTAACCTACTGAAGATTTAGATCAAAAACCTAATCTTCCTAAGTAATACTGGAGTCTGGAGGTATCACTGGCAGCATTGCTTATAAGCTGTGTAACTGCTGGAAGTGGCTTGGTGGGCACCTGGTGGCTTTACCTGAAACACTGCAAAGGAAATCTTGACAAATAACACTGCAGAAATCAGCGAGTCAGCGGTGAGGAGGCTCCAAGGGGGCTCTGCACCAACAACGATGGCAGTGCCGGTTGGAGCAGCTTTCAGGAGGTCCCTGCTGTGACGCCAAGCGGGGAGAAGGCCCCACGTCAAGTGGCAGAAGTTCCCACGTCGAGGGCAGTCCAGCGCCGCCGGGCATGTGGGCAAAGCAGCTGCGAGCAGCAGGATGGGTGGGACACCCGAGCAGGGTGACCCGTGTGAGCCCAGCACACATCGGGTTAGTTATCTGGAAATTCATCTCGCTAATGGATGCTTGAATGCAAGCCCAAAGCCCAGCGTGCAGGAACTTGCCTCTTTGACAGCCAGCCCTTGAAAGCTGAGAGCTGTTGCCACCTGAACACTCGCCTTCGCGAGGGGAGCGTAAAAGCTTTTTCTGACTCTATTGTCCCGGCTCTTTCTGGTTTTGTGGTTTGTCCCCACGTGAAGTCTGAGCCCCTTCAGCCTTCCTGGATTCACATCTCAGACATCTAAGCAAATGTCAGCCAGCCTGTGGATATATAAAACAGAGAAGAGCTCAGTGTAACTTTACCTGCTGCCCTAGAAGCCAGCAGGAGAACAGAGCAGAAAATGCGTTTTTTGTTCAATGTTACATTTTGGTGTCTGCTTTCACCTTTGCTTTCACAGAATGAAGGGATCTCATAGGGTGGGGAGGACCTTTTTGATGTCGTCAGGTCCACCCCTTTGCTCAAAGCAGGGCCAATTTCACAGTTCATCTTTTCCTTATGAATCGAAATGAAGAGTCCGAGTTTATATACCTCTGAATCCACAGTTTTGTATAAGAGGAGGGAATAAAAAATGCAGAAAAAGAAAAACTTTGATCCAGGAATGAAGAAATATTCTTGATCAAAGTGGAATACGGTTGATATTTCTAAATTGGAGCACTTCATTAGGATCTGTTTGACAATAAAATACATCTGTTTATGATGCCCAAAGCCTTTTACAGGAGTTGCAGTTCCAGTTGCTGATGCCTTGTTTTCCTCTGTGTGCCAGGCTCCCTGAATTACACTTCCAGTGCAGGGCTGTTGCTTCCCCTCCTCCTCAACCACGGCTTACTGTTTGACCAAATTAGACACATGCTCTTGCTAATCTCTAGCTCTGCTTACATCTTTAGTCTTCTGTAGGTTGTCTTAAAAATCAGAGAAGTTTTAGAGTCAACACTGTAAGCAGTTGTAGCATAGGCTTGGCTTTCTCAGAATTATATAGTGGATTTTTTCTTTTCCTCCAAGAAAAAAAAAACTTAATTGAGGTTATCTCATAGAAAACTTTAATTAAGCTTTATTTATTTAATTTGCCAAATCTTTTGCATGAACAAATCCCTCCAGCTCTGCAGGACAGGCATTTCTAAGGCAATCAGAGCATTGTTCTTTATATGAAGACATAATTATTGCTTTAGGTTGACTTGTCTGCTGCCTAAGCGGGGTGATTTCATAAGCACCATTCTTTTCCTACAGCTTTTGCTGGATAATTACTGTGGATGGGAAAAGTGTCAAGGAATTCACTCTGTCCTTCATAAGAAGCTGCAGGTTTAAGTGCTTGTTGTATTTATATAAATCTGTGCCTAGGTTGGATGCCTACTGCTAGGAGGAAGCATGGAGCCTGCCCCGGGTGTAGGGATTTCCTCAATCTGGTCTCATCGGTGGGGTAGGTGATGCCACTGGTAAATAAGAAAAGCCTTGAGGCTTCTGCTTGCTCAGGGACATGCTGGTGTCCCCTGAAGGGAAGGAGGGCCCTGTCCCCCCTTGCCCCCGCTTCACGTGCAGCAGCCTCTGCATTGGCTGAGTGGGGATTTACAGCTCCAGGCAGAGGGTGCGTGGGCAAGGCCCATGGCTGCCTCTGGCCTTCCACCCCACGGCGACATCGCTGCCCCCGGCCAGACCCACACGGTCCTGAGGGCAGCGGGACAAAGGAACGAGCTCTGCCTGAGAGCTGGGCCAAAAAAAGAAAGTCAAATAAACCCTCCATTCATGGGATGCAGGACGATGAAAGGCAGAGAGGAAAGATGACACAAAGCTGACAGCCGTGGCACACGTCTCCTCTCTTAGCCAGCAAAGCTGACAAGTAGATTGCTCAGGACAGGCACTTACAGGTTGCCCTGTCAGCTACTTGAATGCCTTGTCTTTTATCTGCCACCTTCATAGGGAAGAACAGAGAGAGCTTGTGCCCATCTGATGAGCCAGCCCTACTGGCACATCATCAGCTTTAGTAACACGGAGCACAATGGAGTGCTCCAAAAGCTGCTCTTGGCCTATGGAAACCTTCCTCTTTCTTCTCCTCTGTACGTGCACACGTGAACATGTGTATCTGCACAGGCAGCTCTCTGCACCTCAAAAGGTTTATTCACAGAAATAAAGCTCTCTTTGCAACAGATAATTTTCTTGTCTCATGAAGCCCCACTCCATTATCCTCAGGAAAATTGTGAGACTGAGTTCCAAGTGAGGCCTGCTCCTGTATGGAGCTATTTTGGGCTGCATGGTGATGTTTTGCAAGGAGCTGGGTGCTTGCTCTGTGTTCCTGAGGAGCAGGACTCTGAGCAGCCCAGCACCCTGTGTGCTGCGAGCCCTGGGAATGGGCAGCGGCCAACAGGGCTTCAGCCAGAGACGTGGTGGGGATGACGACCTCCTCCTACCACCAATGTAGAGCCCCCTGTAAATAAAGGGTTAGTGTTGTGGCTTGTCTGGGGGTGAAGGGCAAAGAAATGAGGCTTCCCTCTGCTTAGACCTGGTGCAACAGTCCTGTGGGGAGGAAGGTGTGTGATATTATGGCTGTGTTGTCTCATGGTGCCAGCCTGTCCTGCCTAAGCAGAGCCTGCCCAGGCAACGCGAAGCAGCCTCAACTGTAATTTCACAGTGACCTCAAATATAATTTCCTGTAATTTGTAGTAGCCTAAATATGCTGTGATAGAAGAGCTTAAAGACTAATTAGTAAACAATTATGATATCCTTTGAAGAAAAGGAGGGTTGAGTATGATTGCGAGAGAGATACATGTGTGGGCCAAAGGCCGTTCAGAGTATTGCTGGTAATTAAGGATATGTTAAGCTCTCCAAACCTTCAGTAGCTTTTGTTTTGTTTTAATTAGTTTGTCTTAATGTATCTATCTGTGGTATCATCAGGCAATCTCGAGCATCCAGGTTTTGTTATGGATCGAGGCGATTGCATGCAGTGTGTGTTTTGTGGTTGCCTATTAAATGAGTTTAATAGCTTAGGTGCTCAGTTGCTATAAATCAGTGTCATGCTCCTGAAGCCAGGGAGCTGTACGGATTCTCACCAGGGCAAAGCTGCATTCAGGGGCTGGGGTGTTTTGGGCAAGTTAGGTATGAGGGACCTGGGAGTCCTGGTTGACAGCAAGTTAACCATGAGTCACCAGTGTGCCCTCGTGGCCAAGAAGGCCAAT
>JAUBOD010000883.1:908748-924439 GCA_032353885.1 Nothura maculosa
GCTGTTGTGCTGCACAGAGCTCGGGTCGAGACCCCTGAGCTGCGCTCTGTGCTCCCGACAGAGCCCTGAGTGATGCTGCTCACGTCTGCACCTCCCCCGGACGCCTGAACCCTTGTCCTTAAGTGTGGGGGGTAAAGAAAACCTCTTAGAAATGGGTCTCTGCATGGCAAAGTGTTGCAATCTCTGCCTGTCCTATAGCATTGTGTCTATACTATTAAACTTGGTTTTTAATTTCTTGAAATCTTAAATGGCTTCAGATGAACTTGAGTTGTTTGAAAGCCATAGATACGACCTATACCAGAACCAGGGAAGGTTTCAGCTGTGTCAGTGGCTCCTCCTGATTTTCCATGGCTTTTAGTGGAATCTGAAGAGTTTTTTAACATGTTTCTCTAAAAAAAAAAAAAAAAAAAAAAAGAAGAAGAAGAAGCCTAAAAAGAAAAGCTTTATCACTTGGCCTTGCACTGTGTCTCACTGTTCTTTGGTGGCAAGTGCCCTTTCAGTTCAAAGTCTTGTGGTGCAAGCTCCTAGAGGAGCTGCGTTTCCACCGCTGGCAGCAGGAGCCTGGCTACAAAACACCAAGTCTCAGTGTCAGTGATGCCCGGGTGGGGCTGCTGGTGATAAAAATGTTTCTCTTACCGATGCTGCTGTCAAAGCCACGTTGGGCGCTGATTCCTCAGGTAGCTTTTGCAGTGAATGGAAGAAGCCATTGAGATTTAGCAGTCCTGAGAAATGCCCCCTACATTTTAAAAAATTGGCTTCTTCCAGTTGTTTTCCTTGTTAAATGTAATATGTTAGTGATTATTATTTAATCAGAATGTGTGATCTGACTAATACTGTGGCTGCGTGATTCATCCGTGGAATTTTTGCACTTTTGACTTTTTTATCTGGATTTCATGGCAACATTTATATTAATTTATATTATATGCAGAACAAAAGCATTTGAAGGGCCCGAATGCTGAATGGGCTGCATTAGATTCCTCTGCTTTCCCCTTCCTTTGCCCGTGGCCCGGATCAGCTTCACTTGACTTGTTAGAAACCAGCTAAACATTCCAGTTGCTCAGATTCTGGTTACCTTCGTGCAGAATGGATGTTAATGCATCTCTTCCAAATTTATCCAGTGCCCACTGAAGTCAATGGAAAGTTTCCTGGGTTTTGTTTAAACTCTTTTTTCTTTTTGATCGATTTTAAGCGGAGCTAGATAACTTATCAGCAAAATCTATGATGAGAATGTATTCCTGCACTAGCCACTTTGTTAACTCTCTGAGGAGCAACTTATTGCACAGTCTAAAATTTTATGGTACTAAAAATTAAGTGATGTTTAAAAATGCTTGTAAATGAAGAATGTGCAACTGTGGGCCATGAGGAGACACAGGATGCGCAGAGCAAACACTTGGGTAGAGTTTCCCCAAGGCTCGTGTTGCTCCTGCCTCGGCACAATCCATCTCTTTAAAACTTCCGCACTTCCTTTGCTTGCATTTGTACATCTGCCATAGGCAAATTTGGGCTTTGAGGTTTTTTAATCAATATTTTTCTTTGGACAGTTTTTTGCTGGGCCTTTCCCGTGAATCTGGGAAGCGTCACAGCTGCCGTGTGCTAAGCAGCTACATTGCATTAGCAGTGGGGGGATAATTATCAGCCTCAGATTGTGGCATTATTAACGCCTTAATACTGATAACTCCGAGCGGTTCACAAGGCTGTCAGATGTTTTCTTTTTAATACTGCCACAGACTTTCAGCGAGCGCTGCAGATAAGGTGACAGCCCCATCGAGTTTGATGTATGTGTTTGGAGAGGAGGGAGAGGAGAGGGGAAAAAAAAAAAAAGGCCTGAGATCCTCTGCTCAAACCAATGTCTTTAATGGCTTCCCTAGATTAAAATAATCCCTATGGGAAATCCACTGTGACAACAGTTCTTACACAGCTTTTCCAGTCATTGCTTCTGTGCCACAAGCCTTCTTTGAAACTGTTTATGTTAGTGAAAGGCCACATTCTCTGAAGGGTTTGGGGTTTTTTATCCCTCTCAGCTTTCCTTTTAGAATGTGTTTTAACTTCATTAAGAGTTTGAAGTTCTCACTTTCTTCCCTGGGCAGTAGCCGGCCTGTTAGTCCTGTGTCTTTGGAATGTAGAGGTCAGTTCTGACACTTGTATTAATGATGATCCTGGTGTCCGTGTTTAAGTGCAGTAACAGGGATGACTTCCTGCATCAATCCTATCCGGTGCTGCAGAAGTAGGTGGTTTGCAATCGCAGTGCTAAGGCTCTAGCTGGTGGTGATTTACAATGAAAACTGAGGGAAAAGATTTACAGTCTGTCACTGTTGTTCCTATTTATGGGTAATTTATGGGTATTTATGGGTAATTGCAATTCAAACATAACATTGATTGGGTGCTTTTTCTTCTTTCACCAAAAGAAGACCTGAGATTAGATTCCTTAACCAGGAAGTTATTTTACATATGCATTTTAATTCAGCAGTTCTATATGGGACTGAAAATTTATGTCATTTGGGACACAAGTTACAGCAACATCAGTCGCAACTTGTACTTTGTTTCAGTCTCTGTTAACGGGTAAAAGATGGTTCTCCCTGCGAGCAGTGAGATTCTGAACCAGTGATGAGTACTCACACCAAAAATGTGAGGTTTTGGGTAAATTTGCCAGGTTTTTATGCACGTGCTCTGTACATGCACCTTGCCACCTGTGCTTGCTGCTGACTAGAGCTTCCTGTAATCTCTGCTGCTATCAGTGTCTGTGCTAGGCCCTTGTGCTAGGCTCTCGCTCTAATTTTACTTAGGACACTGATTAAGATGCTGTGATTTGGGACTCCAGCACATCCCCTTGTTCTGCCAGCGCGGTGCCTTGCACTGCGGTACCCGGCTAGCACAGTGCAGGAAGGCCCCCGGTGTGCTGTGTGTGCCTGCGTTAGGCCAAGCTTTGGAAATAGGTCTGTCCTAGTATTTGCTGTTTGCCTACTGCTATATGCCAGGAAACGAATGGGTTTGCTTAAGCTGTTGCCGCTGTCCCTGTTTATGCTAATGCTGCTGCTGGGAGGGTGTCTTTTGCCAGTGGAGCTGCTGGCTTCTGCTTGCTCAGCCCCTGTCCTTGAAGGGGGAAGCCCTCCTTCCCTTTGCCCCCCTGCCTCCTGAGCACTGAAGAGCTGCTCCTTGAGGAGCAATCCAAGCATCTGCAGAAGCTTCTCCATGAGAGATGCAAAGAAAGCAAAAAACTAGAGTAGATTGCAGGCATCCGCTGAGCCTTGGGATCATCTTTTAGTAGCATCTTGGGTATATCTCCCTTTGCTATAGGGTAAATAGGCAGAAAGCTGTGTGTGGAAAGTTCTTATTATTTTTATCCCTGCTCCTTAAAATGCTAGTGAAATATCCACTTTGTTATGCCCACAATTCATGAATGTATGAAATGGTAAAGCAAGGTCAGATTTATCCAATTAGTATGAGTTGCATCTGACTTCTTGATGTTTGACCATTTAATAGCAACTTATCATGTTCTTTCATTTGTGTTCAAGACTTGTGTGTGTAGTAAATAGCTCTGAAGCACATTATGGTGTTTGTCGTGTACACTGTTATTGTAGCACCCTCCACTGGCTCTTTTACCTAATTTGCCTGAGATGTTTTTTCACGTGATAGTAGCACAATCTGTTTATTCCCAAATTAGACTGAAGGGAAAATTGATATCTCAGGTGCAAATGTTGGTTTTATATTGAAGTTTTGACCTTTAACTTTGTAGCAAAGCAAAATAGAATATATTAACAATAATAATGATGATTTGAGACCCAAATTAATGATCAAAGACTACATTGTATGAGATATTCCATTTATTTAGTGGGGGGAAAAAGCAAAACTTTGATGATGAAGTAGGGAATGGAAGCATAAAAGGGTGTAATAGTACCACAGAGCAAGCAGGAGCAAGAAGGAAAAGACAGTCACAAATGGTGGAGCAGCAACAAGAGGTGCCCCATGGCTGCTCCCGCAGCCAACTGATCTCTGGCCATGGTGCTGGGAGCCGGCTCACAGGCGTTGTTCAAAGGGCTGATCCTGCAGCTTTGTGGTCTGCTCTTGGGAAATTTGACTAACTTCTCATGACACTTCCACACTGACTCCTGTAGCTGGTGCATATGGCCCAAAGAACAGTAATAATGGCTTTGCCAGTCAAAATCACAGAAGGACTAATGTTGGAAAGGGCCTTTGGAGATCATCTAGTGCAAGGTTTCTGCACCAGCAGGGCTGTTTGGAGCACATTGCACAGAATTGTATCCAGGGCAATTTGGAGTTTTCTCCAGAGCAGGAGACTTCTCAGCCTCTTTGGGGAACTTGTTTCTGTACTGTCACCCTCATAGCCCAGAAGATTTTCCCCAGATTCAGGCAAAACTTCCTATGCTTCAGTTTGTGGTTGTTGTGTCTTGCCTAGTCACTGGCAACCACCAAAAAGAGTCTGGCCCCTCCTCTTGACACCCTCCCTTAAAGTGTTTATGCACCTTGATAACATCCCCCCTCAGTCTTCTCTTCCTTAGGGTAAACAGGCCCAGCTCCCTCAACCTTTCCTCATAGGACAGATATTCCAGTCCCCTGCTCATCTTTGTGTGATGCCAAGCCCAGCAGTGCAGCTATTTGTTAAATTGGAAAATCAAGTCTACTCCTCCTCACATCCTTAGCCTTCATGGGCAGGACTGAGGAGCAGCAGCTTTCCAGGGACACAGTGTTTTCTAAATACCACACACTTTAAACACGCCTACTCATGCACAGCGACATGGACATTTGCCCCCTGTGTATAATGGTCTCCCTTTCTTGTCATGCCAGGCCGACCTGGATGATGTGTCCCTGTGTTGTTACATACTCATTACTCTATCTCAAGGAGAGCTGCCGAGGAGAACCAAGCTCACTTACTGGGCCTACATCTCTCCTCCTCCTAATGAGCTTTTTGCAAGAGCCCAGGGCCTCTTTACAAGCGTCAGAATTTGCTCCTTGCCAGCAAGCAGATTTGATCGCAGCAGCACCAGAGCTGCCTGGTGCTGCCCGCCATGCCGGGGCAGATCTGCTTGTGTGTCCCTGCTCTGGCAGTCAGCACGTGGGCTGCTGCTAGGGATCCATGATGGATGTGTGGAACCAAACCAACGCCGGGGTTAAGCTCACATTTGTTATTGCACTTTGGAAAGAGAAAGTCAAAGTTAACTAAATAGTTTTTCAATCAGAGTTCTAGGCAGGGGCAGTGTTGGATTTAGTGACCTTTCTCATCTGACCAATACCCAGGTTAAAGTTCAACTGTGGTGATGTAATTTTAGAGGTTTTTACATGCTTGACTATAAAAACAATGTAACTCCTGTGAATTTTCACAGTTCAATTTGTTTTAAGAGCTAGAAAAATCAACATTTCAAAAACTTTTTCTCACAGACAGATCTGCTTGAATGAAACAGCTCCTTACAAGTCCCACCACTTTATTTTAAGCTTTTCAGCTGTTTTTTTTCTGGTTCCCACACATTGCAGTCAGCAACCTTTGCCCAGGGCAAGATGACTGTTGATTAATATGGAAGAACATAGCCCTGCCTGGAGCCGTAGGAGCGCTCCAGCAAACAGGACATTTCTGACCCAGTTCCACTTGTACGCCAAGGAAAAAGGAATTTCTGGAATGATCTGAGTTAAAAGATATTGTTTCTTTTGGCCACCTCACTAGGGTAGTCCTTGAGATGCTTTTGCTGGTTCTATTTACACTGAGAAAATTCAAGCAAACAATCTGCCCAGGGCTATCAAGATGGTTTAAGTTTCTGGCGTGTTCGTCCTGCCCTTCAGGAGGGTGAAACGTGGGCAGCTCTGGGCCCAGCTCTGAGTGCTGCAGGTCTTTGCTGGGCTTAGTGCAGGCAAAACACTGGACAGAAGCAGAGCGGTGGTTTGGTGAGCGCCAGCGGTGCCTAAATCTTGAATTTAACCCTCAGTTCAGTGCATTGGGCTGCTCAGAGCTCTCTGGGGATGTTGGCTTCCCTCATTTTCTTCAGATAGCTGCAGTTTAATACTCGGACACCTCCAGAAATCAACCTTTGTGGGCAGGTCTTGAGCAGCAGCAGAGCAGAGGCTGCTGGCGAGGCTCCAATAGCCCCATCCTTTGCTTGTATCATCCCATACCCAGGACGAGGGCACGTCCTGCAGTGCTCTAAGCGGTTTGGGTGATCCTGTATCTTATCCAGCAGACATGCACAAGTCCTGATGTGAAGCTTCTCCTGCTGCTGTTATCACCTCCTCTTACAGTTAATGCATAGTGGTTTGCTGATTCTGGAATTGTGAATTCTGGAGAAAGCCTCTTGCCCAATAGCACCCCCCAGGTGTGTGTGGTCACTGAGAATACCGTGTTTTCTCTGCAAGGTGCCCTGCATTCATGGGGCTATACCGAGTGAGGAGGGATGGCTATGGGTCAGTCAGGTGAAGCTGAAATTAAATCTTGGGAAGAGCAGATCAATCTGAAGAAAGAGATTTTCCTTTCCCTGGATGCTGAAAGCTAAAATCGGCCCCTGGCTTTCTGTCTTACCATTAGTTGTATAGCCAGGCGGGTAAAAAGAAAACTCATTTCTATCTGTGATCATCCAGGATAGCTGCTCGTTGAAGATAGGATCTCTGCATTGGCTGAAGGGTGAGGGAATGATTACAAAATAGTAGTTGGTTTCCATGGGGAATGTAGGAGAAAAGGTTACGGTTTTTAATTTTGCAGCTTGTCAGCAGATGCTCCACAGTAGCATTCACGGAGAGATAATAGTTCCAGGAATGGTCTGCGAGCTTTATTTATCAGGGAAATAACAGAGCCGTGGCTCACGCTGCCCATAAACAGGCTTCCGATGCCTCAGCCTGCGGTCTGCTCTGTTTATGCTACGATTAAGGCAGAAATGGAGCAGATCAGACCCTGCTTGGGTTTTGCTGGGTTTCAGAGGAGGGTGTCAGGGTGCCAGGGCACGAGAGCGGCGCTTTGGACACGCGCCTGCTGCTCCTGGCTCTGGCTCCAGCTGAATCGCATCCTCTCTCTTTGAGGCCATTGCCCTGTGTGTAAAAGGTAGTCACCATCCTGTCTCTTCCTTGCAAAGCATTTTGACCCCTGCTGATGACAAGAGCCAGATGTGGCTCTCCATGCCCTGGCCGGGTGCATGGGATAACAGGGCTGCCTTGCTGGGACCGGCCCCTTCTCTGGGGAGCTCCGAGCGGCCGGAGCTCCGCGGCTCTTGGAAGCGTTGGCATCCTGGGGCTCTAACCTCGCATCTGCGGGTCATCACTCTGGGCTGAATATTGCTTTTTATTAGGTGAAAATGAAAATGAACTGAAGAAATGAAGTGCGAGCCGGGTTGCCGCGCTTACCAAATGCATTCTGCAGCCTCGCGCGCCGGGATGTAATGAATACACGGAGACCACCTACCTGGAGCACTCTGATTTTCCGCTTTCTTTAAAGGCTAATGATATTGGCAATGCAGGATGAAAGCAATTGTGAAAAGTGAAAAAGTCCTTGTTTGCCTATCCTGTCATCTGGGCTCTGTTTCACTGGGCTGAGAACAAGAGTTGCTGGCCTCAATGCTGGAGGACGGCTTTTAGTCTAATTGCAAGAGCCCCGCGCTCTCAGCTTAATCCCTTTTATTGCCTTGGCTGCAGGTTATCGTCCCTCCTTATCAAACAGGGAGCGCTTTCTTGCTCAGGATCAGAACTAAAAGCCTGTTGGGAAAGAAATGCCCAGCTCTCAGCCTGTGCCCTCCTGGCTCCCCCGGCCAAGCGGCGCAGGGCCGGGCACCGTGCGCAGCCGCCGCCAGCCACGCGGCCTCAGCGCTGCTGCTCGCAGCCGCGTCCCTCCTTGCCCTCTCACCAGGGGCTTCTGGAGGCAGCAGCTTCCAGGCGTGTGGATTTGGGTCACTTGTTGTGCCCGATGTTTGCCGGCCACTAGTTTATAAGGAAAAGAAAGATGCCTTTTGGGGAGGGGAAAAAAAAGGAAAAAGGTTGATGAACAATCCTGTGGTACGAAGCAGCTGGCTGGGCTGCAGGACCGCGGTTGTCCCTTATGACCTGAAAGTCTAGGAGCCTGCTTAAATCCAAATCCAAAGGAAAAATCATGTGTATTACTGAGCTGTTTTGCCATGACTATAGGTGGAATCACTGAGAAGTAAATAAAAGAAAGTATCCTGTGTATTTCAAATACAGGCAGAGATTTTTAAATGAATTCATGTAGCAATCTTCAGAGACTTTCCCATATATATTTATACTACTAGTTTCTTAGAGCTACTAATAGTGACATTGTGTTCTTTAAATATAGTTTAAGACTACGAAAAGTGTTTTTTCTTTTTCATACACAGTACCTGGTTTGATCTTTAGAAACAACTTCTATAATGAGAGCGATATTTTATAGGCTTCTTAACACTGGACAAGAGGCATCAATCAGATCAGCCCTATTAAAGGTCAGGACAGTGGACTAGGAGATAAAAGAAGATTTTTAGGAAGGCCAGACCCTTCGTGCTTCCGCAGCAGGTTTCCTCACTTCCCTGCAGAACATCTGGTGCGTGATTCCCAGAAACAGGATACTGAAATAGAGACTGCTGCTCTGATCCAGTTTAGCATTTGTGTTCCCTCTTGCATGCTCCAAACCCAACCAGTCAATGGCAATTTGAAGTGTGGGCTGTGCATATGACCCAGCCCATTTCTGATACCCCTGGCAGAATCTGGTCCTGTGTCTGTCACTGGAGTGTTGGGCCAAAATGTCCCCATCATTCTCTGTACTGCCTTTAAGATGCTTTCCTAGCAGACAGCCTGAAAGAAAAGCTTATAATGCTTTAAAATCTTGCTTTCCTTCTCTATTTTTCTTTAGCAAAAGCTGCGTGTCTTTTTTTCTTTCTTTTCCTTGCAAAACAGCACAATGGCTGCTGGCCTGGCTATCCAAAATATAGTTTTATTGTTGTGGAAAAGTCTTAATGAGGAAGAAAAAAAAAAACCACTCTATTTAATAAAGTGCATCAAGTGCCCTTGGGAGAAATTAGCACACAATGACTTCTTGTGCCGCCAATGGAAGCAGCAGATTGGGGCAGTGATAGGCTGTGCAGGAAATATTAAAAACGCCCAGATGGCTCGAGTTTACGTGTTTACAATGGAGTTGGAACAGCAGCTAAAACCTTCAGTATGGTGTAATTTACTGAGAAGGTCATAGACCTCGTGGTTAAGAATGAACCTGAAGACTCTTGTAAACACACTCTTAGGGTTTGCAGAGGCTGAAGCCCAGCGTTTTTCATTCTTTTCTGCAATATTAGAAGCAATTGGCTGCAGTGGTAGTGAAAAGAGATACTTAAAGCATGGAAAAATGTGACATTCCACTGAAGAACGTAGAGCTGAGCTGGTGCAGGGCGCTCGGAAGGCAGTTATGCAATTGCTACTGTTACTATGTAATTAGAAGCTCTTTGGCTCTCATCTATGATTTGGCTCACAAAGTGATTAAAAAAATAACTTACCGAAAAATGTAGCTGGAAAGAAGCTACTTCAGCAATTCCAGGAGTATCTGCTGCGGCCTGAGAGCTGTGGTTCTCAACCATGTGAGGAAGGTTGGCCAGGAAGATACCCAAGGCCTGGCTTAAGTCCTCCCTTTCCAACAAGCAGGGCCCAGGTCAAATCAGCGAGAATGTTCTGTGACTTATGTGCCTTATACTGCCTTTTTTAATACCTTTTTTTTTTTTAGTTTGTTAGCTAAAAACTCAACTGGATGCCATTTGTGGTTGGATCTAGTAGAAATTTGGCCCCAGCAGATAACAGGTCGGTCAGCGGGGACACTCTGAAATTCGCAGGTATAATTTTCATCATCTAACTGGGATAAACGTCTCTACTCTCAATCTTATTTAGACTATCAGCTCTTCAGGGTGGGGCTTGTTGCTGTGTGTGTGACTGGAACGGAGGCAGAAAATGGGGCTGAAGCAGCTCCAGGTCTCATGCAGCAATCGCAGCCAAACGCCCGGTGAGCCCTGGGAGCAGAAGACTTGCAGGTGTCCCGTGAGCCACGTGCTTCACTTGGTGTCTTCTCTATGGAAGGCTGCAACTTTAGCTAATGAAGCAAGTCCTTAATGGCAGTTTAATGGGGAACTGTGTTCCGCTTCCTCTGCTCTTTGAGATTACTGATTTCCTTACTTAAGAAAATAAATTAACTATTCTAACTTATAGAAATAAGATAAGCAGCTAGTCTGCCCCATGCATAAAACATAATCTTAAAGTACCCATAAACAATATATATTAAAATCTAACCCAAATACTTCCTTTTATGATTATTTTCAAAGCAGTTCAGTCTTGTTACCCCCTTCAGCCCTATGGACAGATTGAGGCAAAGAGAGGTGTAGTAGTTTGCCAGCACATTGGTAAAGTTTGGATTTAAAAACAGATTTCTTGATTTCCAAGCCAAATATTCTCTCTTTTGGACTACAACCTTGGCATTCTCCTCCATGGAGTCTGCATTTCCACAGCTCCCTAGCTCAGCTGATTTATTTGTCACAGATTGGAACAAGACATAGTTCCATTTGCTCTCAGCCCAGGAGCAGCTGCTGGGACTTTTTTCTTTTATTGCTGGGTTTTTTTTGCACATGTACATGCAAATGTGCATAGCGTTATTTTCATTTAACAGGCTCCTGTAATATCATTGAAATCACTTGAGTTAAGTCATGTTCAATTAAACCTGGCCGCTGCTGCCATGGCACCAGCAGCACAATAGCTACATTCTTCCCACTGTATTTACTTTGCAGGTTATTATCTTCCTCATCGCGCTGTTGACTTCACCTGGGAATGTGAGAAGAAGGGAGCAGAAGGTAGAGTTCTCAGCTAATCTGGCCCTGATCTGGACGGCAATATCTGCGTGCGATTTTCACCCGGCAAAACCTGTGTGAGTCACCGGGTAAAAATCCCCCCAATAACATGAGCTCACTGAGCACGAGCAATCGCCCTAGCAACTCCAACCACAACAGAGCCCCAGAGCTGGGAAAAGAGGCAATGTGGGTGAAAGTGGCCACCTCTGCCGCGCTCTGCGCAGAGTTCATGCTGCTGCTGGGAGGGGATAGGGCAGAGCGGAGGGTTGTTTCGGGACAGGGTCCCCAGCCCGTGGGATTTCTGTGGGAAAGCCGTGGCTTGCTCACTGCTCGACCTGGACCAGCTACTTGCTGCAGAGTGTGTTTCAGAAGCTGCTGGCATTTAAAACCCCTCCACTTACCTACTGGAGACCTTGTATACATGGAACACCTCATAATTTTCTCATCTTTATCAAGGTCTGCAAATATTTATGTCTATGTGTGAATACAGTAAGGAGTAGAGCATAATGCATGGGTGCCCTCACCGGGTCAGAGGAATGAAACAGTCCAAGTGCAGGGCCTCAAACTAAGGTGAAGAGCAGGACACCTTCCCCATCCTGCTGTTGGCACCAGCACCCGTCACAGCTTTGGCTGGCTGGAGTTCAGTGCTGCAGAGCGTCGTGAGCTCCGTGATGTGGCTCTGCGTGGGTTTATGTGGTTTATGCTGGGATGTTTACAGGAGAGGACAAGCAGGCAGATCATCTGTGGTGCTTTTCCTGCTCCCTTCTGACCTGCGGAGCGATAGGTTTAATTCCAGGTTCACACTGTGGCACCCCGCTCCAGACCTTCCCTTAGCAAGCTCCTGTTCTCAGACACCCGCTTCCCAATTAACTTGAGCTCAGCTATTCCTAAGAACAATGCAGTGTCAGAGGTCTGAAAGCTTCCCTGCTGGTGAAGTCAATCCTAATGACTAAGGAAAGGAATAATGTGAAAACTTTAAATATACCCTTGTTCTGCCTCCACTGCACTGAAAGATTGATCCACTTTTAACCGCAATGGAAGGCCCATTGGATCATGACCACTAATAAGCAGCATCTGACAGTAACCCACTTGACTAGATCGTCATCCATCTAAGTTATATGCATGCATATAGTACATAAGTGTTTTTATTTAATATATATGCATGCATGTGTATATAAGCTCATAACCTTCTGGTGACAGTAGCTTTGGTTTCCAGGTGAAAACAGGCTGCGCCAGCCCCATGCATTTCCAGATCCCTGTGTTTACATGGACTACGGTTCCCCATGATGGAAATCAGCAATAGCCTCTGAATTCACTAGTGAGGGAGGGTTAGCTGAGGGTGGACTTGCTCTTTAGAGCACAAACTCTGCTGTGTTTTATGTTTTGATAAGAACCTAAAATAAATCACAGGGAAAAAAGTTAAAGCTGCTCAGGTCAGAAACTTCTTAAGCTAGAAATACTGTTGGAAGTACTTGAATTTCTAAGAGGAAAATATAACAGGAACTTTTGAAATCTAGAATTAATATCTGCAAATTGAAATGAGTACTGATATATTATGTTTAACAACATGAATTGCAGAGGTGTAACCAACCACCAAGCGTGGCAGTGGCTCTCCTTTCAAAGAGGCTTCACCTAAACAAATGAATGATTTTTTTTGGAAAATAAAATATAGCCAGACTTAAATTAATAGACTCCGTGTAGAAAAATTGCATTAAGCAAAAGGTCAAGGCTGAATGGCCTTAAATAATTTCTTCTGGCCCTAAAGTCTATGAATCAGTTACTAAGTATTTGTAGAAATCTTGGCACAATTAGACCTTAAATTTAGCTGTGGCTTCTTACTATACTACTTACTAATAACAAAAATAAACTGAAGTAAAATTGGAAAGTGAACGTTTATTTCCATATATAAAAATGCAGAACAATTGCTTGAGCTACCTGTGAATATGAATTCAAAATGAAGTAGTTAACCTGCTTTGAACCATTAGCAAACAGTCTTTTGCAGAAGTAAAACAGGTTTTAGCTCTGTTTAGCTTAAGTATATAGTTTTGGAAGTGAATCAAGAAATATCCATTAGGGATCACAAACTCAGAAACAGTTTGTTCTCCTAAGGTTTTAACAGTTCAACTCCCTCATGTTCATTCAAACTGATGTCCTCAAGTGATGCTCCTGCTCGCGCCTTACTGAATGTCCACCCCAGGGCTAATGTTTCCCTCCTCTCTTTGTTGGTGATCACTGTGTCCCTTATCTCTTTGAGGACTTTTTTTGTTGTTAAAGGCAGAATACGATAAATTGGATGCCTCTCGGTTTGGATGAAATTTATTACTTCAGGGCTTAACATTTCATCTTGGCTTATGATTAGCAGGATGAAGGTGATAGGCTGTTGTCTTCATTCTCCTGGAATGCTGAGGAAGTAAATGCAGTGTCTTACTGAACGTGGTTTAGACCACACGGATTGCTGATCTTAGGTCTTTTTTAAGAGCAAGCAATCGAAACCAGGAGGCTTGATGGTCAAATAAGGGATTGAAGTGTGGCCAAGGGGCACTAGCACAAGCTTGTTAAAGGTCTAAGCAGGCACCTTTGAATGATCTGCACCTCTGAATCTCCTGTGGATGTAACTGTGGCTCCCACGTGCTATTAGCTTGCACAGCAGCAGGTTTGATGTCTCAGGCGTTTTTACAGCAGCTTAGAGTTTGGGTGCTCTTTCTGTCAGTGACTTCATGTTTTGCTAGGAGAAGCGTTGGTCCTGCACACATACTGTTAGAGGAAAGGGGATGCTCTCTGCTGTGTCCCTGAGAGCCACTAGCTGTTCTGGGCAAAGCCAATAGCTCAGTGTGTTTGTACAACACTGTAAAGAAAAGTGTTTGCATCTCGAGGTACTGCTAACAGTGACAGTGTAAAAAGAGAGTGAGCTGATATACGTATCTTTTAAAGCACCTAAAGCTTGCTATTTTCACTCAGTAAGGAGAGTAGCTCTCTAAAAACTGAAATTCTATTTGGACAGGAAGTAAAAGGGCTTTTTAAAATTTATTTTTATTTATTTATTTTCTTATTGTTAAACTTGGCCTCACTTCTGTTTAGCCTGTGTGAAGTCCCCTGATCTCGCTCAGTGAATGCAAACGGGTGATACTGGTGGGCTGACATCTGTGAACTTGGGTGCCCTTTGTAAGAGGAGTTGAGTGTCTCCAGCTCTGTGGAGGTGATTGTTAGATTCAACTGAAGATGCTTGAGCATTGCCTTGATACTTGAGCGTGTGCAATAAGAAGAATGTCAGGTCTTGTTCTAGCCTCCAGTTCATTCTCTTACCACACTAAATTATCTGTTAGAGCTTTCTTTAAAAGAAGTCACGTTGACTTGCTTTCAGAGAGTGAGCACTCCAGGAAGACAAGTCTGTGAAGGCTGTTTAATGGAAAGACACTATTTGTGGCTCTGGTAACTCCTGAATCGCAAACCAGCAGCCTTTGGGAGGATGTTCCGGGACTATATCACTGCGTGCATTCCCTCACTATTTTATTCTTCCCTAGATATCTGCACTTCATTGGACACAGAATCAGGAGCTACATGGACTTCCTCTTGGGTTGGTTGCACTGTTCTCATGCTTAAATTTGCTTTGACCTCAACACTGACTTGACCTGAGGAGTCACAGGGTGCTCTCTGCTTTCCTGTAGCTGCCTGTGTCTGGGTGGAGATGCCGGTGTTGTCCCGGTCCTTGTTTTTGCTGCTAGGACCTCGCCCCGCTGGGGTCTGTACCAGGTGCTGGGCAAGTCTCTGCAACAACAGGCTTCACGCCAAGGGTGGCCTTTCCATCTTCACTCGAAGACGCATGCGCCACGAAAGCCCTGAGACTCATAAATCTCTCTTTCCCAATAGGCAGATGTGCAGAGGGAAGGAAAACAAATGGAAACAGGAGTGGATGTGTGTACCCACAGTGACAAGGCAGTTCTGGGCACGGGCAAGCCTGGAATCCAGGTTTCCTAGCGGGCTGTCCTTGGCACTGGGCAGTTCTGGGCCCCCTCTCTTTCTGAAAATGCTATTGGAAAGCACAAACATTTGTAAGCTTTAATTCACACACTTGCTCTTTTGCAGCACTGGGTGATGAATCAGAAGAGCAAGCTGTCACTTGTGTCTCTAAATACTATGTGTTCTGGCAGTTCCAATATAAAAGACAATAGCTTTGGACAAGTAGTTGCAATGATTTCCATTTTTGTCCATTTTTCATCACTTTAGTGATCAAGGATGCTCTCTTTAACCCTGACTCAGTCTTTGAATACTCCCTGTTCTTTAAAACCTTTCTTATTACCTATTGAGGCTTCTTTGAAGACATGATTGAGTTAAATCACACATAAATCCTGCTTGACACAGTATCTGTTTCAAGGCAGTGAAATATACACTTAGCAAAACCATTTGGAGTCATTACCTGGTGCTGGGAGAGAGGAAGTATTTCAATCAAAGCCTACAAGTATTTTGTTCTGCATTAGCTTTCTGACAAACGCCCACGGGGCTGCCTTTTGTCTCATTAGTGTCAGATCCATCAGGCAGTGCTCAGAAAAGTTGAAATGAATTCATTCATAAGAAAGATTTATCAAATCATAGATGTGATGGAATAGATGGAGGGGTTCAGCATGAGTGGAGAACAACCAGACGTGTAGCTGCAGCAAGGAGGATCTTGGGCCATGTACACTGACCTCATGGACTAGAAGGACTGTAGTTTTACCAGTAATTCGCAAGAGTTACTGCCTCTCAGCTGTTTGTGTTGTGATGGAAAGCGTATTTCTTAGAAGCATTTCCCATGAGTTTCTACTAATGCTTCATATGTAGTTTATAAGACCATTTCACAGAATCACAGAATCTATAAGGTTGGAAGGGACCTCTAGAGATCATCTGGTCCAACCTTCCCGCTCCAG
>JAUBOD010000883.1:924539-940765 GCA_032353885.1 Nothura maculosa
CTCCCCAGGTGCAGGACCCTGCACTTGTCCTTATTGAACCTCATGAGGTTCCTCTCTGCCCAACTCTGCAGCCTGTCTAGGTCCCTCTGGAAAATGGAGGCCTCCACTGGAGATGCTGGGGATTGAACTCGGGACCTCATACATGCAAAGCATGCGCTCTACCGCTGAGCTACATCCCCCTGCCAAATGGATGAAATGGCCCCTGCCATTTCAGTCTGTTTTGAGCATCTAAATAATGAAGAAGAATAACTTTTTGTTAGTGATTCTCCCATGTAAACAGTAACTTCCCATTGAAAAAGAGCATATTTTAAATAGTTCAATAATTTGTAAAAACCTAATTCAAGGCATCACCTGCAACTATTTGTTTCTGGGTGTAAGGTGATTTAGCTTGGGCCCTTTATTTTGGGCTGCCGTTCAGTGCTGAGCCCTCTGGTGGTGCTTCACAAATAGCAAATGTAGTGAAGAGAAGTAGCCAAATTCATTTCTAGTATTATAGTCGTGAGGCCATTCAGGATGCATGAGGAATGAATGGTCCCTGTTAAGGAGAAGCCCTAACAGGGCTTCTGTCTTGCCTGAGAGCACCAAGTGCCTTTGCTGAGCATCTCAAGCAGTAGCTTGAGCATAGAGAAGTTGTGGGGAAGGAGGAAAACAGACCCCTTGTTCCTTTTCTTCTAATAAAGTTCTTTGTTCAGTGTATGTTTTAAAAAGTTTTTGAAGAGCTTTGCAGTTGTCACACAGCCCTCACAAAGTTGTTCCTTATTTCTTATTTGATCTATTGTCAGCAGCTTCACTCTGTGTTAAGATGTCAGCAAATGAAACATGTCAACTGTCCTCTTTGGATAAGATGCAGTTGTGGCTGGGGACAGTTTCCTACAGCTGTTTCCTACTGGTTGTGCATGTCCAATTTAAGCGTGGCTCTCATAGATCAGCTTGTGCAAGTAGTAATAAGTTACTTTAGAATCAAGTTTGTACATGCTGCTACTTAATGCATTTGTTTGTGATGTAGATAAAGGAAAGTTAAACACAGGAAACAAAAACAGGATAATGATGTTAATGCTTCTCACATGCAGCTCAATGCACTGCTCACAATGGTGGCTACTCTTGTCAGACAAGGGCAGAACATCCATCACAGAAGGTGTTTATGCGCCTAGCAGTTTGGTGGAACACTTAGCACACTGATCTTTGGTCTTGAAACTGTCTTCTGAAGCACCTATAGCTTCTCCATTTATTTATTAATGTCAGGAAAATGTCTTTTCTCAGAGCTACGTTTTAACACAGTAAGAATTTGGATTATGTGCCAGGCAAGCTAAGACACCTCTGTGCACCTTAGAGGGCTGGTCTTGGGTCGGGCTTTACTTGAGGAAGCGACTGTTACCAGCCCGAGTGCTGACAGCCCGTTCTCTCCTGCCCCAAATACCTCCCTCCTGCACTGGGCAAGGCAGAGAGTGCCCTATAAATCATGATCAAATACTGCCATGCTGCACTGATTCAATATGAGATTCATTTAAGATTGGAGAGGTGGAGGAGAGATGGGAATAGATGGGATGAAAGTGCCTTCCTGAAGAATGCAAAGTGTAGATCACAGATTATTTTCAATTAGATTTGCTGGCATGCAGCTTTTGCATGCAGGCAGGAACTGGTAGTCATGTGAACTGTCTGCTTTATTCATAGGAGCAACGCTTAGATGTCCTGCTTGGGAGCTACTTAAAAAGCAGTTCTGTTTATCTGTAAAGGAAAAAAATTATAGATGTTTTTCTGCTTCTGAGCCCTAAGGTTATGTCTATTTTCTCCAAGTTGTTGCTGAGCATTTGTTCTTGAATCAAAAGATATTTTCAATTGATGAAAGCAATTAAACAATTTGGAGATGGTTGTCTGTGTTAGGTCTCTCTTTAAGGATTTTGGTGTCTCAGAAATTCTAGCCTGAGAGTTTTCTGATGTGTGTCAAAGGACTCAATTTAAGTGCAGATTTTGGGGCAGGGTGTGTGTGTATGTAATGACACAGGAAAGGAAGTCTGTCTTTCACTTTTGCTGTCTGAAGATGTGTTCAGAAGACTCTGCAGCCTTTGTCGGACTTGCTTTCTTGTGTGAATGACTTAAAAGTTCAAAGAGGCTGTTACACAGACCTCCGTCTGAGATCTGGTCTCCCCCAGGGGTATCAACCATCAGTCTTTGCTGCTGATGACTGAGTTACTCTCCTGCGGGTAGTACAGAAGAAACCGGTGGGATCCCTGTGAAGGAAACTGCAGAGCAGAGTGAAGCGAGCTTCACACTTTGGCCCTGAATTGTGTCCTGTTAAGGTTTCAATCCAGAGGAGCCCCATCGTAGGCAAATACAGAGAGAGGATACAAAATCATGAAACCACAGGGGCCATGCAGGTGTGGCAAGATCAGTTTCCCAAAGGGTCAATTTAAAATTAGACAGGTGAAGTTGTTATTGCCCACAGGTAACTGCCTCCTCCGTGGCAATGGCTGCCCTGAGACCAACATGTGAGTCCTTTCAGGTTCAGCTGTTGGTGTGAATCTCTCTCCTGCTGTGCTTTGATTAACATTGCAAAGTGGTCCTGGATCCTTCTGGATGAAACCAAGCCAGAAGCCATGCGTGTAACGCGCTCCAGCCACTGAAGGGCATTCAGTTCCTAGCCTAGATGTGAGGCTAGGGTAGATCTCAACACTGCTTCTCTCTCGATTCTCTTGTGTTGTTCCTCAGTGTTTGCAAGGGCAAATGCAGCCTTGGGCTGGTCTTGTAGATGGCTCTCGGAACGCAACGTGCTTTAAAGTCTATTTGCTTAGGTCAGTACCACCTATCATAAACTGTGAGAAACCTTCAAAAGTTGGAATGCAAGATGGGAAACAATGACAAAATCTTTCAAATTCTGCTTATTAAATCAAGATCCAGATGTGGAATATTCAGAGACACTGGATTCACTTCCCCCTCTTGCATGGTGCATGATGTATGCACCCACATACTCAGTAGTTTACAGGTCACCAAGGCACAGCAGGAGCAAACGCGCTCGGCTTGTTGCCGATCGCACCATCGCCTTCATGCAGGGCTGGGAGAATCTCATACATATTAGGCACTGATTGTTTGTTTATTTATTTATTTGTGTTATTTTCCCCTTGGGGAAAGAGGGCACCAACTCACACAGGTCAGCAGGTCAATCAATACCTGTGTCCCAGGTCTCTGCACCAATGGTGGATTGGGCAGGTGGATTCACCTCTCCTCAAGATGGCAGCAAGGCTTTAGGGAGGGCAGGTGTGCTTGTGAACCTGTGACCCTTGAAGAGACTGAGGTAATTTTGGTAAGAGTCTTTCATAAATAGTTGAATATCTGGCTACACCTGTCTCAACTTCGTCAGAGTCATCCTTGGGAACCCTAGTTTTGACATCAGAGGTTTTACTCGTCTCTATGTAGCAAGGACAGGCAAGGAGCCTGCCTGAAATGAGTTGCCTGTCTCCATAGATGAACAGGAATCCCTATCACAAGAATGTCCCAGGACTTCCAGCAGAGGAGATGACTCTCATGTTTAAGGCTTCAAGAACAACTCAGAAACGTGTCACTCAGTGAGTCACTGGCCTTTATCTGTCTGAGTTCTCTTCCCCCTTCCCAAATCTTCCTGGAAGTGAGTTCCAGCAACCCCTCGTACATGGCAGCAAAGCAGCAGCAGTTTAGACAGGACCTGCAGCGGTAACTGCACAACATGTAGCAACATATTCCCAGCGGTAATTAGGAGCCTTGTGCATTCCTGGGACTCAATATACTTGTCAATACACATGTATTCTTGCTGGGCTTAGGACTTGCATTTTAATCAGAATTTGTTAGAAGGTAAGTGGTGTTCTTAACTTACAATACGTTTTAAACTGATAAGGATTTCATAAACATACACACACACATATTTGTATATGTATAACGGTTCTGTTCAAGCTGTTATGCTTTCCTCTGTAAATCAGTATTGTTGGACTTTTTCTTTCACAAGAAAGAGTGAGCATTGACTTATGGAAACTTCAGAAACTTCATAATACTGAAAATATGAGAGAGACAGAAAGCTCTTCACTAGGGTTAGTCTTGATTTCATCTAGAAAACTTGCTTAACTTACAAGCATATTAAAAATCAGTGTTTAAGTAGGGATTGTTTTTAGTATCTACAAGTTGGAAGTGCTTGGATAATTATTATTTTTCCTAATCAAAATCTGTTTTTAAGCAAAATGATTTGAGAGCCGTTTCCAACAGTCACTGCTCTGAGGCTCCTAGAGCACTCCTTGTAAACCAAGGGAAGCAGGCAAGCCTAACCATTCCCATTGCTTTAACTGGGCCTTTCCAGGTATGCTGTGCATGTGGGAACAGGAGAGGAGATGCTGTGGGGTGGCAGAAGTCTTTGAGACAGTCTATTCAAATGTGTTCAACACAGGAGAAGTGCTTCTCTTGGACAAGAAGGAGAGCCGTGGCCCTGGCTCTACTGGTGAATCCAGGGAGCGTGACAGCCCGCCCTGCGGAACGGATTGCAGGTCCCTGGCGGGGCTGTGGCGTGTGCCAAGCAGCGCCGCCCCAGGCGCTTCTGGAGCTCGGTTTGGCAGCGTGTCTCCTCTGGGACCGTCCCCAGTGGGCAGCTTGCAGCCTCCCTGGTTTGAAGGGTAAGGGTGTTTGCTGGCATAGAGCCAGGCTCTTCCATGCCAGTTGGCCTCCGTGCCCAGGAATGTTCCCAGGCGCACTTAATTTACTCGTAGCGATGTAACCCAGTGTTAACAGCTCTCATCTGTCCCTGGATCTCTCATCGCTGCGCTCTGCTGGAACGGTGCTGCAGGCTTCCATGCTTGTGTTCAGCCGTGTGTGTGCGGTGCAAAGCTCTGGTCCTGTGTCACTCGTGTTGGAAACGTGCTCGAGATGCCTTCATGGAGAGCACTTACCCCGAGGGCTGGTCTGACCGTGGTGCCTGGTGCTGTGGGCAATGCTGCCCTGGGCACTAATGCGGCAGTTAACCCTCCCCTGTGGTAACTCCCTTCTGTCTAACAGCACTCGTGCTTGCCAGGTCACGTTTTCTTATTGACTTCACATTCATGTTGGGGAGTTTTCTTTGTCGCTCTTGCTTTACAAGGGAAAAATCCTAACTTGAGTGAATTAAGTGGAAAATTCTCATGAATTCCAATCAGGATAGGATTTTACTGCAGTCTCTTATATCCAGGACACTTCATATCACTGATTAATTTTCTGTAGATATATTTGTATTCTATCTACTTACTGTTTTTGGCCTCATATTTCTAAACCTGTAAGTGCCCTTGTGCTATTTCCCTTCCTTCTTTGCTATTTGTAGGTTTTTTTTTTCCTTTCTGCATCTCCAATCAATTTAATTTTGTAAAAAGTCTCTTTAGCATAATCTGAATGCAGGAACTGCAATGAATTGTAGAAGTCACCTCGGTCAGCTTAGGTCACTGGTAACAGGGAGCCATATGTCCATGTACCTCGAGGTATGGAATTTCTTCATTAATAATCTCAAAGGAAAATAGAATATATTTTAAGATTGGCACTCATTTGCCACTCAAATAACAGAGTCTGGGAAAAGTCCAAAGAGATTAGTACATGCTTCAGTCATATGAAATTAAATTTAGGTGTAAAGTGTTGCTATAGCTGAGATAATCACCAGATTTTATTTTGTGAATGTCGTGATGATATTTGGTATTTTCTTTGTTAGTTGCTTTTTCCTGGAGATGTCTGTCTCTAAGCCAAAACAAGCCAGGTATTTTGGTTCATTAGAGTTTAATTGCAGGTTTCCACAGTTTATTTTTGTAACCTGTATAATAATGTCACCCACAGATAATACTGGGCTAGTCACATTCCACACATGTGGATGGAGTGAGCTGCGCTGGGGAAAACTTGTGCTAAAGACTATTAGCTCTGAGGCAGGCGGTTCTTCCTTGGTAGCAATTCTAGCAGTTGCTCTCTGAGAAAATAACAATATCTGTTATTTACTTCCTACAGATAAATCTAGCTTTAGTACTGCATCTCACAATTTCATCACATATGTTTATACTCAGTCACTCACGTGTTTGCTGCCATTTTCTTCTCACTCTCAGCACCAACAGCCGTATTCCAAGTGATCTGCACCGTTTTACCTGGAGCTTGGCAAATTCTCCAAAATCGTGTGTATGTACCTTATAAAAGATTATGTGCGTGGGGCTTTTGGCTCCAAGTATCAGAGAAAAGAAATATAACAGAGTTTATAGACCTCTCTCTGAGATGTGTTAAAGATCTGAAGTGAGTGATCTTACTTTATATTAAAAAAATAAGCCAATATAATGGCATGATGGCAAACCTCTTGGAAGTGGAGCTACCATCTTCTCCTGTAATCCAGAGCTGCTGGAATAGGCAGTGATTTTCCCGATATCCTCCCTCTTTTTTACTTTGTAAAGTTTAGGGAAAAAAAAATGGAAAATCTTTAACACAGGACTGTCCAGAAACAATCATATAACTGGTATTGACGTAACTGATTTTGAGCTCAGTTGCAACAGTGATTTTGAAGCAAAGAGAGCAGCAACTAGCCCCTTGTGTCTTCGATACCGTTCATATTCATGAAGCTGTGTTTCTTGGTGGGAAAGCTGGGCAATGATTTACTGTTTTTCACTGGGAATTGAGTATCTGAAATGCTTATGGTGTTAAAAATCCGACTTCTCCATATAAGCGGGCATTGTTCCATCTGGATCCCAAATTACTTTATTTCAAAACAGATGCGCTAGCTCGGTTTCAAATTCATACATTATATATTCCACCATGTTATATGTCTGTTTTGATGCAGTCTCCTAATATGCTTTGATGGATACATCTCAGTAAAGGCAGTAGCTATGAGCCATGTTGCAATGTGCATCTCCTGTATCTTCTAGGAGCTGCATTTCTTTTTCTCCTCTGGACCACCAGCTCCACAACTGAATTAGCCACTTCATTGAGAAGAAAAGGCCAGTGGTCTGAAGGGGAGTTTTATGGTTAAATGAAACAGTAAGAAAACAAATATTAAGCTCTTAATGAAAGAAATGAAAATGAAAAGAACACAGTAGTCAGTACTTTATGATCCGTGAATTCCTTTCTCTTGCCCTGCAGAAAGCACATGTGTTCTGCAGTAGTTGGACTGATCCCATTGAAGCTATTGGCAGACCTTCCATTTGGTGTAAATAGTGCAGGATCTGGGATTTGGGAAGGAAGCTCACAATGGAGAACTGGATGGGATCTGCTGAGGCATAAATCCAATGTTCTGCTATCATGAGCTCTGCACCATAAAATCACCACCGTAAACTTTCAACCTCCATCACAGACTGTCCTCAGTGCTCCCTTTGGCAGGCTCTTGTAGTGACTCACCTTCTACTGCTTGTTTGCCCACACTGAGTCACGGCAATAGATGCCCCTTTGTTCTTGGGCCAATGTTCTCCCTTAGCTCTCTGGGATCTCCTTTCCGCTGTGCATCCCACAGACACCCTGCTTGACAGCAGCTATTCTCCTTCAGCCAACCCTTTGCCAGGCCTAACAGCCAAGCCTGGTAGCTGTCTCTCATGGCACAGTGCTTTGATTGCAGTAGCGACCTTTCCCTGCCCTCTCCTAGATCCTCTCCCTGATTAGGAAGAGCAGAAACCCACACACAATAACACCAGTGTTAGTGGCGCTTTGGGAAACACCTCGACAAACTCTGAGAGCAGCAGTGATTGTGAGATGAACTATGGTGCCCTACCAAGATCAGGCCAAATCAACTGACTGCAGATTTATTCAGATGACTTCTGTCTCCGACACAGATGTTTTCTGGGGACACCCTGTGGTGCAGATGTCATGAGCTGCCACATATGATGGGCTTGCCTGGCGCGCTGCGTTGCCCTCCACTAACAGGAGGGTTGATCATGCGGTCAAGGCATCGACGTAGTGTGAGCTCAGGGTCCGATCTGGGTGAGATCCATGAGTGGATGGGTCATTTCTGAGGTTCCTGGTTTCTGTAGTGCAGCAGGCTCGGTCTTTCAACACTGAGGTTCAGTTTCCTCTCTGTTGTCAAGATAATTTGATTCCCTCATCTCGTGAGGTTGTCAGGTCCTGAAGGCAGAACGTGCCAGGTTCTGTGAGTAAATTCATTACTAGCAGGATTCCAATAATGATATTTAAGACACATGTGTAATACAAGCACTTTCAAAATCAATGTTCTCAAATGATTTTAATCCAAAACATGAGTTTTTGCCAGCAAACTCATGCTGTAGCCAGGTAGGCTCAAATGGAAGCATTTCGTTCTCTGTAAGTTTGGGCTACGTCTTCATTGATGGAAATTCTCATGCAGCACATTTTCTCATGGAAATTTAATTTTCTACATTTAACACTGTATTTCTTGCAGATGAAGTGAGTGTGCTTGCTCATTGTGAAGATAACAATACAGCCAATGAATTGCATATGCCTGGGTAAACTCTAAACACACAAACGTAACATGGAATATTAATCTAAATGTCTTGCACATGCTATGCAAATTCAGAAGCCTTCAATAGAGCCCTGTTTCACCAAGGAGTTGATTCCAGAAAAGTCTGAAAAAGTAGTGGAATAACTTTAACATTGTTAACCCACATAAAGACTCCTGAATATAGTACAAAATCACTCATGTTGATATTGGCTCCCCCTCGGAAAGCAAAAGACATCAAAGCTTTATTTTCTTCCCCTGAAATTATTAGTCTTGAGTTTGTTTTCAGGTCTTTAATGTAAAATTGCATTTACTTTCTGTTTTCAAGACTGAAGCATTATTGTTACTGCAATTCAGTAGGCCTTTTATCATCAATATATATACTTGTTCATTTATCTACTTCTTCTGAATGGTGAGGAGATGGCTTTCCCTAAGGAGATGGAGAATCATTTCAAAGATGGAAACTTGTTCATGAATTACACTTTTAGGAATATTCTTGAATTTGTTTATAGGGTTGGGCTCCTGCAAAGTATCTAGAAGTGTTTTAATTGGTAAGCTCAAGCGGTGTTGAAGTAAGGAGGTTGCAGTGAGGTGGGAGTCAGCGTCTTCTCCAGAATAACTACCGATAGGACAAGGGGAAGTGGCCTCAAGTTGCACCAAGGGAGGTTCATGTTACACAACAGGAAGAATTTCTACATTGAAAGAGGGGTGAAACGTTGGAACAGGCTGCCCAGGGAAGAGGTGGAGACACCATGGAGTATTCGAGAAAAGTGCAGATGAGGCACCTAGGGACATGATTTAGCAGGTGGAGTGGTGATGGGTTTATGTTTGGACTTGATGATCTTTGAAGGTCTCCAACTGTAACAATTTTGTGATTCTAACTGGCTGAATCTTGATAGTTTGTCCATTGCTTGGCTCTAGAATATCGTATTTTTTAAGTGCACTATAATATTGGCTTATTTAAATGGATAATACTGATTTCAACAAGAGCAGAGCTCAGTGCTCTGTTTCTTTGATTCTATTTTTTAGAATCTTATGTATTGTTTTTTGATGTAATTATTTTAAATGAGTGCCTATATATTCCTGTCAAAACAGAGAAGATTACACTGCATCTTAGTAGGGTGCATTTGTTTAATATCTGCAAACCAAACCCCAAAACAGCACATTCGAGTACATCTTGAGTTTCTGCTTTGGATTGTGGTTCCCCAGGGACCACACTGACTCTGGGACCCTGTGTGGAGATGTATTGTGGCTGACTAATCTACAAGTCAGTGTGTTGTTGCATTCCATACAGAACCCCTTACACAAGGCAAAGGAATGTGAAAAGAAGTTTTCCATTTCATTCTTTTCCCTAGCCCTTCCAGTTGGAAGTGGATGGGAATACATTATCATTACTCGCTGGTCCTGCAAAGATCAGTAGATGTGTTCAGAGCAGCCCAGACCTTGGGTGGCACCAACAATCTGTCCAGCTGGAAGAAATGCCTTCTAGTCTGCCTAGAAGAAATGCCCCAAGTTATCCTGGTTCACCAGGGACAAGAGGGACAGCAGGAAAGCCAATGGACAGTCTATTTCTCATGTGGCTTGAGAACTAAAGGGGAGCAGCTCCATCTGATCTTTGCCTGATTTTTTTCCTGCTCAAAAGAACCACAATAGCTAAAGAGCAGGTAATGGCCAGAGCCAGGATGGCTTCTTTCTTTCTTTCAAAATTAAGACTATCCTGCAGTCGTTGCTTTAGAGGGGGTCTTGTCTGCACGAGGAATGCAGCACAAAATGAGTTCCTTACGCCAGGACATTAATTGCTGTTGAGAATATTTACGAACGGGCTTCTTTAATGAAGTGATTTGTTGGTCCTAAGTAACTGCTTTATCTCATCAAGTCCACAGCACAGGAAATCTAATGTGAAGGTTTGGTCCCAGCAAAATATGCTTGGCTTGAAGAAAATAATCACACTTTAGAAAAAAAGGAATAATGGAATGTTAAATTAGTAATGGCTTTTGCAGCTTGTTTGCAGTTTGATCTCTCTATGCTGTAAAAATGATTTTAGTATTTAATTTCTGAGGTTTAATTTGTGCCTTTGCTTGGACTGTTTTTTAAAGAATTTATTCTGCTTGCAATAATTTGTTTCTTGCAACAGAAGAGTAATGTTACAATAGATGGCTTCCATGTGGCTGCCAGAAGCTCCAGCTGTTGGTGGGAGGATATTTTGAGCAAGTGTGTAAATAATGCCAAGACTGACAAGCTTCCCGGAATCCTAGGAGCAAACAGAGCAGGATCTTACCTGTCCTGTGCCTCCAGTCCAGGGAGGCAGTTATGTGTGTGTTAACCTTGAGTTTTGTGGGCCTATTTACGTGCTCAAAAGTTAGGCGAAAGGGCTCTGCTTGGCTGGAGTCAGGCAGATGCATGTGCAAGGCTGCGGCTGCAGCTCGTGTAAGCACCCTCAGTTATATTTACACAAAGTCTAAGGGGCAGTGCTAATAATACGGATGCAGGAACTTGTTGCTCGGTGTGTGGTGCTGGCATCTGGCCAGCTTGCACTGAGCTCCGTGCTGCTCTAGCCAGACATCTCTGAGTATCCAGGCAGCTCGTGAAGGGTATCTCAACAAAAGCTGCAGTCGGAGCCTGCAGGTAAATTCGGAGTGCTTGAAGTAAATGAGGATGCTGGTTCTATGCTCACTCTATCCTGTATCTCTGGGGGAAGGGGCAACAGGCAATGCGGGCCTGCAAGGCGAGAGGAGGAATTTATCACTGGAGATGCTGCTGGGAAGTGTCTCCCAGCAGCTTCCTCCTGCCTGGCAGGTATCCGTGAGCTTCCCCACGCTTTGGCTCATTTGGTTACTGATATCGCTACTGTTCCCTTTCCATGGAAGGGAAGCTGAGATCCAGAGAAATGAAATGTTTTGCATAGGGTCAGGAAGAGCAGAGCTGAAGTTTGAATCCCAGCCTCTTGAAGCGATGCCAGTACTTCCACCACAAGGCCACCATTCCTTCGTAGCATATTTTCCTTTGACTCTTGCAGCTTTTGCAGCTGGCTGGCTTTGTAGAGCAGATCCAAAGCTCACTGAAGTCAGTGGGAGTCCACTTGCTGATTTCTAGCAGTGCTTGGATCAACCCCATTAGGTGCATATCCCTATACCCAAAAAGACTAGTTCAGCCTTTTAATATCCCCTTTGCCTGCCCTCCTCCTGATTGAGGAAGCCGCAGAGTTTAAGATTGTTCATCTTCCCTTGTGACGTCCCTGCTAGCTGTTGGACAACGCTGATACAAAGCGAGGTTATCGCTCTTAACCGCTCACTGACACCTTCTGCTCCCTCGGAGCACAGCTGCATGAACAGCTGATGTGGCGCTGAGCACTGCGGAAGGAGCGGAAACGCCTGGCAGGGTGGTGGGAAGGAGTTGTTGGAGGTGATGGGGGAATGGCCCCAGCCTTGGAGCTCCATCAGCTGCTGCGGATGGAAGATGTTGGGCTGGATGCTGAACCCACTGTTTGTTATGGCTGTATCCTCTTGGAGGAGCTGCGAACGATCAGATGTGGGTGGGAAGGAAGCTCTTTAAGTGCTATTAAAATGTTATAATTAGTGTCATTGCTGATCACCTAGTTAGTATTTAACGGCTGTGTGTGAAGATTTCCTTCATTTCCCCAGCACCAGTATCGCCCCCTTCCATCTCCCCAAACTCCAAAGGTGAGGTTCACTGAAATTACCCAAAACCTTAGTTGCCTTTCTGCTGACTTCACCCTGCTTTAGACCTTACTCACAGACCCCTCAAGTTGTCCTTTAGATGAGATTGTCTGTGGTACCTACAGTATTGTGGTCTTGATTTAAACTTAATGTAGACCCTGGTCGGAATTTCAGATGTGCTCCCATAGGTCCTGTAGATCTTCTGCTTGTTTACTAACATTTGGTGAGGACCCTAGAGTTTGAATTCAGCTCATTTTACATTAAGTTCTTAGTTTAATTGCTTACATTAGACCTAATCCCTGAGTGGATTTAGGATCTCTTGTTAATAAGTGAGGAGAAAAAGTCACTTCTAGAAAAACCATTGAGGATTCAGATGGGATTCCCAGACCTCCCATCTTAATGGACCTGCAGCCATTTCAAGGGACTATAAGGGGAGTTCAGGATAAATAAATTCTAATTTACCCAGTTCAGTGAAGAGCTTGTAACCAGTGAGATGAATTTGTGTGCTGGTAGCTAGTGATTTCACATGAACCTCACTAAACTTTCATGGAGCTCCTTGACTACAGGTATGTTGTTTATTAAGGTAAAGAGTAACCTGTGGTAAAACAAAGAATATCAAAAATCACACATCTCTACATCTGGCAATAAAGTCTTAGAGAAAAAAAAAAAACAGCACAGCAGCTTGTTGCCTTTGAAACATAATGCTATTAAAATGTTCAACATGAAGTTTCTATTTTTAAAATAGCAGTTGAAAGAAATGCCCAAGATTAATAAGAAGCTAAATTAAAACCACGTTGGTTCATAGGTAATGCAAATACTGAGTTAATGGGGAAGCCCTCTTAGGGGAGAACTGTGTGTGCACTCTGGTTTGTGCCACTGCTTATTTTGTATTTTGCCTTTCTTAGAAAGCAGAAGGGGGTAGAAATGCCAGCCTGTTAAATCTTTTATTTCCTTTTTTTTGGCGGGCTGTTTAGTTCAGTTTTATTGAGCTCTGTGAAAGGCTGACCAGCCTATTACCCTGTGGCACGGGGAGTCCCTAAGGGCAGAGCAGGCTCCAGCAGAAGTGGACAACAGGCCTGCTGGTGAGCAATACAGACCAGGTCCTACAGAGCAGGAGCCAGACCATGATAGCAAGGAAACGGATTAAAAGAGACACTAAAATTGGGCTGGTTAGGTGGGAGGGAGACCCTGCCTGAATGCAGTTGTGGAGGGGAATGGAGATCTCTGTCCCTCTCTGTTGCCGTTGGAGAGGATCCAGTCTAGAAGAACCTTTCTGCTGGCAAAACAAAAAAAATCAGGAAGAGATTGGTAGCCTAGTTCAAAAAGCTGTTGCAATTAGAAGTTTGTTCCAAAATGACCACAGGCTTGTGCTAATAACCACCACAGGAGCCCCAGAAGACTTAGTGGAATCTAGTACTTGATACCGGATCAAACACATGGGCTGGAGAGGGAAGTTGGGTGTCAGTGGGTTGGGCTTTGCAAGAATGGCTTTGGTTTCATTGGCCCTGTGGCCATTTACAGCATGTGAAAGTCTGGCCCACTGACTGCAGTGGAGCTGGGATGATTCATGCCAGCTGCAGAGCTGTCCCATATGGTTTTTATTTTCCTCCTTTTTTTTTTCTTTTTTTTTTCCCAAAAGTCCAAAGGGAACTGACTGTGTGGTAATAGTAGAAAAATGAGCACTGAGGACCCTTGTTAGCAGCCTGAGGGAGAATATGCAGATAGCTACTTGGCTTATGAATTGTTAGCAGAAAACCTGAATACTACCAGCAGGCACCGTGTAGAATAAAGCTCTATGAATAAAATACATGGGGCGTCCAATGTATATTTACTTAGAGGAGATGTCTGTAAAATGTTAAAGCCATAAATGTATTTATGTACATTTATATGTGCATTATTACGTTATACTAATGCTCAAGTGTGGGCTCTGTATTTCATTATAGGTTTCCATCAAAACGTATCCTCAGAGTTTGAATTATCGTGTGCTACGAGGGTCTGATCAGCAGTGTACTGCAGGCAGCAGGATGCCTGCCAGGAGCTGCAGCCTCCACTAGCAAAGAGCCCCGAGATATTCCCTGCACTGATCAACTCAGTTAGGGGCAGCTCCTGCCTTGCACTGCTTACGTTGGCACCAGGATGTGAGGGGCAGAGGGCAGGAGGCCCCAGCTCATGTAGGGGAGTCCTAGGAGGGCACCTTGGTTTTGGCTCACTGTTATGAATCACGTATCTTCAATGACAGAGGTTGGTAGCAAGGGTAGAGTCAACAGTGCAAAAGCATCGGGGAAGCCAGTGCGCATCTGCAGAGCTTTTGCTGGTGTTTGGCATCAAGACCTGAAAACCTTCCCAGCTTAGTGATATGGTTGCTCTGCCTTTCTATGTGAGCAAGGTACATAAGTTGAAAAGCTACAAGAAAATAAGCTTTGTTAACTGCTCAAATGCCATAAAAACTGCCAGAGGGTAGTCCTGTCAGTTAAGTCTTTTCTGTCAGAAGTCATTTAGTATTTCTTAAAATAAAACATTATCTTGAATGTTAAAGGGAGAAAATCCTATTTTTTTTTCCTCCTTTACCTCATATCTCATTCTCATAGATAGCGAGCTTCAATTTATCCTGGCACTTTGGAGCCCCTTTGGGTGCTGAGTGTTACTGGCAGGTAACTTCACCTCTGGTGAAGTAAATTCTGAAGTTTCAACATTTGTTTGCAGCTTGACACTCTCTGTGAGCTGGATGTCCCAAGAAGTTTCACTGTAGAAGCATTATTGATTCTGAAAGATGGAAATCTGATATTTGATAGAACCAAATGTTCTATTATCATGCAGCTTAGTTTAACTGTAGTATCAAATAAGATATAACAGTATGCATATGTTATACATTACCATTTGCTTTTGTATAAAATATAAGTTGAAACAATGAAATACAATGGTGAGAATAAAATATGAGTCAAGATTAATTCAGGAAGTTAAACCATTTAGCTGAAATCAGTTTTTGTAAGAACATTTTGATTTGGAAAAATGCTTTTCTTATGCAAAACTACTGCACCAAACTGCTCCTAGTGTTTAACCAAGTTTCGTTGTTGTAAGTGAAAACATTGGTGCCCAACAATGTACATTGTTGTAACCTCTCATGTCGTTAAACTTCCAGCACGCGTGTGCAAGCCATCCCTGCTGAGGTCTGCTTTAGGCAGAATTGCTCCAGGAGTGATCAGCAGAAATTACTCAACTAATTTCTGAAACTGAGCATGGCGAAGAATATATGTATTTTATAAAAAAAAAATGTATAACTTTCAGAAGAGCCTTAAAAGGGACTCAAAATGAGGCTGGTGCTGGGATGGTCCTTCCTTCCCCGTGTAACTTGGGCTTTGGTTTGGCCTAGGCGTGAGCTCATGCAGCCCCCAGCTGCACGTGGCCTCTGTGCTGGTGTGTGGCAGCCGCGCTCGATGTGTGCGGGCCCAGCAGCCCTGGCCATGCCTGCCTGGTCCTGGCAGCCCTTCCCTGCTGTCCCGCGCAAGGGAAGGCCCACGCGGGCCTTGCCGGGCCCCTGTGTGCCGGGCTCTGCCTGTGGGCCAGGACGGGCTCCACGGCATCCCTAGCAGGAGCCTGCGGCCTCCTGCTCCAGGCCCTCGTGGCAGCGGCCGGTGGAGGAAAAGGGGGGACTGCTGGACAGAACCACCGAAGGGAGCTTAGAGGTTAGAGCTAACGGGGCTCAAAGATGGAAGGGACTTGAGCAACAGGGTGGCAATTCGCATGGACTGAATGTAAGGAAATTAGGTAGATATCTGGTAAAAATGGAGGGAAAGGGGCAGATTCATTCTATCCTAGCAAGAAATTACTTCTCCTCAGATCAGATAGGAAGCCAAGGCATAGGCATTTTAATATACTGCTCATGATTAGTTTGTCAGAAGCTACCTACAGTTAGCACAGGAATATGGGGTTTGTTGATAATATTTTTGCTAGAGACATCAAACCCAAGCAATGGAGAGTGAAGGAGGTAGAGGGGAAGGAGGGTTGTTATCTTCTAGTGTCCCCTCAGGGTGATAAGGTCTGGTCTGAGTCTCTGCAAGTGCCTCAGAGGGGGACCCGCTCAGTGGTAGTGGGTGATACTGGCTTAACTGCCAAGTTCACCGAGAGCTTGTAAAACAAGGTAGATC
>JAUBOD010000883.1:962690-982686 GCA_032353885.1 Nothura maculosa
AAGAAGTTCCCCCTCACCTGCAGGTGGAACCTCTTGTGCTTAAGCTTACACCCATTCCCCCTTGTCCTATCACTGGCCATCACTGAAAAAAGCTTGGCCCCCTCTTCCTTACAAGGAAGGCCCAGAGGGAGGAGCCTCTTCCTGGTGTTAGGTAGTGGCCTTTTGATAGAAGAAAATGGATGTGATGAAATGGTGCTTCCTTTTACACAAGTGCTCTGGTGATTGGTGCTCACTGCTTCATGGAGCCTCTGATATTAGAGCAGTAACTTATTCCCACAGGCTCTTGGCAGTTTATGGGGTGTTTCTGTGGACAGATGGGGGTTCCACCCTTGGTGAAGGTACATCTGATGTAGACCTCTCCTTAGCGGTGGACTTCGCAGGTTGTTTCACAAGTCTCATACCCACTCTCCTGAACACTTTATAGTTACTGCAAGGCAGCATGAGCCCAAACTGGAGCCATCAAGACATGAGATGCTTTGAGGTCTCGTGAGCGCTGTGTTTGCCCAGTGAATCAGATTCATCACTGACTTCCTTAGCAGAGACAGTAAAAGAGAATCTGTAATTATGATTCAGTGGGAAAATATACAGTGGTCAATAACCCACATGGCTTAAGTGATGCAGCAATATAATGTCAATGTCTGGAGTTGTAACAGGAAATATTTGCACATATTGGGTCTCCCCGATTTACACTCTTCGTTTAGTAGTCCTACATGTACAGCCAATCTGAAAGATGGATGTTCCTCTCTGATGAAAGTTGCTTCCATGCCCCATCTTACTCATTTTGAAATGGAATGAAGATCTTTAGTATACAATGGAGATTTTGAGCCCAGAAATGTTGATCTTTGAGTTTTCTTAAATGTTACTGTATTCTAGTGGTCAGTTCAGCTGTCATCCATTGGCTTTGTTTAGTTTTAGGAACAAGCATCATTGTCAGTGCTCAAATTGGCTACAATAATTAGACTATAATAAGTAGGGTTATGCAAGGTTATCCAAGTGAATTGTTTGGATGTGTTTACCTGTTCAGTGGCTGGAACACCAGTGCTGTGTGACACTCCTGGAGAGGCCGTATGAGAACAGGTAGGGACAGCAGGGTCCTGCCACATGGCAGCAAACAGAGCTGAGCCCGGTCCAGATGGGAGAATACAGACATGAGGCAGCTCAAGCAGAGCTTCTCTCGAAGCAGTGTTTTCAAACGTAAAGAGTGGAAATTTTGGCCGTTGTTTTCAAACAAAAAGAGTGGAAATTTTGGCCATAAAATTGAAAGGCAATTTAACACCAGTGAAAATTATACATTTTTTTTAAGTTGTCCTGGAAAGAATGAGTTCATGAGTTGTGTCATCTTTGCTATGGAATGATGTTTAAAAACTGGGAAAGACTCCTCTCAAGTATTTTTGGTTGTTATTTTTTATTTTTTTAAAACATTACAAATATGTAATCGTTGTATACTGTGACTTTTTAGTGAAACACAGGCAGAATATATACTCTATGTATATGTACGTATATCTATATACTATATATATACACATATATATACTTTTTATTGAGAATATCAAGTATATATATGTGTGTATATATATGTGCATATCTATAGATATAGATATATATATATCATGATAAAAAATCTTGATAAAACAATTGAAAAAAATTCAGTCTATCAGACTTGCTTTATCAAAAAGAGGAACCATTTTTGTAATGACAAAGATTTTGAATGCCATTTTCCTCTTAAAAATTGTATTATCTTCATTTTATTATTTCTACAGTCATTAGATTCCCAGCCTAAAACAAACAAAAACAAATAACCCTCTCTTCCCCCTCCCCCCCCCAAAAAAGTAACTGGAAAAACAGAGACAAAACCAAAAAGAACATGGAGAAAATCTGGAACACTTAACAGTATTTTCACTGTCATTTGCAGATCATCTCTCAGTTAAATTTAAACAAAATAAAGCATATTTAATGATTCCAGTTCTTGCTAATCTGCAGCAAAAAAAGTCTTCCTAATTTCTTTTTCTTCTGCAGTGTTCATTTGTTTGCTATGGTTCGTTTGTTTGCTATGAAATCTTACTGCTAAGTCAAACCCAGCCTTGTTTCTGGTTGAGAGTTTTTTCCTCTTGAATGACATAAGGCACCACTTTCAGTGTCTGTATCTGGGAGGAATTTAGAATGACCCAAATTATATACAACTATACAATATTTTGTTCCTACAAACCACTAAGGCAGAAAAGCCAGCAAGAGACAGTGGCACAGTGTAAGAAGGTTTATTTGTCACTCAAAGTGGTGATCATTGCAGAATATATACTCATTACCCGGGTACCTTATTAAAGGTTTAGAAGGTAACCTCTGTGTACTTTTTTCCCCTAGTCTGCCCGTTACAGAGTCCATCTCATCATCAGCTGTTCCAGAATCAGACTCCACCAGCACAGCCGTCTAGTACAGCTACAGCTGAGCTGCAGAGTGCCCCCATTTATAAATAGCAGCATCCAAGCAGCCGTAATTACGAGTTGTAATGGAAGAAGCCACATTATGAAAGCAGTCTGGGCAGACTAGTGTGGCCCTGCATTTTGCTACAGGCACTACCTGCTTCAGTTAAGTGGCAAACTGGGGCTTGTGTTTGAGGGAACAGAGCACATCATTCCTCATTGGTTTCAGATCCAAGGAACAAACAAAAACGAGACGCAGAACTCCTGACACCTTCCAGAACTAATGTGACTCTGCATTTTTGTTATCACATCGCTCAATCTGTCTGGTTGTTCCAATTCATACTTTTCAATTATAGAAAAAAAAGAAAGATGGCTCCTTTTTAAATAGTTATTTTTGAATAAATTTAGTAAATTTAATAATGAAGAAAGCTGCTTCTTTGGGTCACTGATTCACCGTTAAGTGTCCATCCTGTTTTGTCAAGGTATACAGTGCCATGTATTTGTTCTCAGGGCACCTGGTCATAGTATATAATCCCATACCACCATTTTTCCTATGGCATAAATGAGAAGATAACGAGCTGTTAGTTGAGGAGTCTTGATGAGGAGAAGTGAAAGTAGAATATAAAGATACATGCGTTAGCATAGGAGAGAGGTACTCAGCTCCTTGCATTGCTTGCTACCTTGCATTTTACGTGCCAGAGCTTGGCCCTAAATGCTTCCATTTCTGACAGCCAATTTCTGACCTTTCTCTCTGTATGACCACTGTTTTTGCAAGGAACTTTGTCTTCCTTCTCGTCCAAAAGTTTTAAGCAAATACTGTTATGGTTTCCTCTGCAGTTTTGGCTTCTAGGAACCAAGAAATCACCACTGTGTACAATTATATCATCTCAGCGTCACCGTTGCCAACTCTTACTATTTGCTGAAGAGTCATTATTTTTGCTTTAAAGAGATGCAGTGACTTCATGCGCTTCTGAAAAAACCCACAGCTGACTGTTTGCCATACCAATATAATAAAACAGTCATATGGGACTTGGGTTAGTTAAGGCTTGAACACAGCAGTACCTGTGGTCTTTCCAAGAGATCAGGTTGTTTTCTTTAGACAAGATCCTAAATCTGAGCTCTTTTTTTTCGGTGTCCTTTTAAAAGTGATAAGTTGAGAACGGAAAAAGATAACTGATGTTCACAGCTAATGTGGAATATGTTGAGATTTAAAAAGAATTCTGGCTTCTGTTCAGGCTTCATGTTAAAGTCAAAAAAAGCCTAGGCAGAGTTGGAAACAAAAGCATCCATAGAAATTGTGAATCAGTTTCTTATTTACACTGCATACCCTTTGCAGCTCTCCAGCAATGTGAAAGGTCTTGGAGCGTGGCTCAGTTATTTTTATATTCTCATGAAGGACCTGTTTATTGAGCTGGAGCTCAGAAATATTTATACAACTGGAGAGTTTGCCTTTTAGAGCAGTGGAAAGTCAGCACTATATGACTGTTTTAACTTAACTCGGGGTATCCAGTTGGACAGATGGGGGGAAAAATAGAGACTGGACAATGGGTGGGTCAGAGGTTCAATAATGAAATGTCAAGTACTTCATTTGTAGGTCATTTGCTAAGAAGATTTTGATATTGTTTGGAAGCATGGATGGCTTTTGGGATCTAGGTAAAAGAAAATGGTCTCTGGGCTGTGTCATTGGCCAGATGATCTCACCCCAACTGGCAGTGTTTGACAGATACACCCTTGTTTGACACTGTAGCTCTCAACAAGTGACCTAATGATGCTGCAAGAAAATGATCTACACTCTTGTGCTTTTGGGAGAAGACCTGCAGGTCAACATACTTTGCATCCTGGGTGGGACAGTATCTGGATACCTCTGCTGTTTCACTTGCTGTTGCCTTTTCTGTGGCCATTCTGAGAGCAAGCAGACAGATAGGGACTCTTGGATGACTGAATGGTGCCTTTATTGAGTTCCAAATTGGCTTAACCTTTACTAAAAGAATGGTAGAAAATGGAGCACCTAAAGGAGAAAGTGAAGCAGTGATCTGGGAGAAACACAGTCATCATAAAACTAGTAGGGAAATAAGGGCTTGATTATGCAGCCCCGGGAGGCCCTTGCCAAACTGCAGTGCAATGGGAAGAATCTGAGCTGGTGACAGTCACTGCTTGGGGTGCTGACATCCTGTTTAAGGGAGGTAGTTTTGGCACTGGTGTGAAAATGGTGCATTTTCTGCTCTTGGCTGGGCCAATTCTGTTCTGCAAATGAGGACTGTAATTCTGCTATATTGCAGCTTCCCTCTGGGACAGCCATTTTCGACTGACTAAGATCCAAGCAGTTCTGCCAATGTGCAGAACCAGGGAGGCATCTACCATATATTTCTTTACTGTGTTTTACCAGCTCTCATGATTTTTCTTAACAGATCAAATCCAAGAGTAAGATTATATGACAACTTTGGCTTCCATTTTGTTAGGTGATTTTAGAGGACAGTTGGAGAGCCTCAGAGTTTTTAAAGCTCCCTCAGGAGAAAATAAAAAGATGCAAAGTCAATCTCTTGGAAAGTCCAGAGGGATTACATGGGGAATATGGGAGTGAAAGAGATGGAGCTGTTCAGGTTGTTGCCAGCACCAAGTACTCCATGCTGTGATGCAACATCTAACAGAGCAGAGCCTTGCTCCCAAATGTGTTAGCAGTGGCCTTTGCCTGTGCCGATGTTTGAGTCCACACTATACAGGGGAGGTAGAATGCAAGACAGACTTCACACCTTCTGCTCAAGCCAAGAATATTTTCAATGTCTCCCTCTCCCCAGAAGAGCTGCTAGTAAATCACAGCTTCAAAAATGTTTGACTGAAGCAACATTTTTATGAATTCACCTAAAAAAGGCCTCAAGGAATGGACCTATAAATAAATAAATAGAAGCCTATGCACTCCGTTTCCTGTCACTCTTGGATAGTGCATTAGATTTTGATAGGAAATGTATTTTCCTGAATTGGAATTTGTCCTTAAATTACTTCTGAACAATGAGCCCTTTCAAGAAAAATAACTGCTTGCTTATCACAAGAACTAATGCTGTGGTTTTTGTAAGTGAGTTTCCATAGCTTATCAAATCCTTTCATTCCTCGTAGGTTGAGAGGGGAACTGAAAAATGTCTATCAGCTAATTCTCTTCCATTTCATGATTTTAAATCAGCTAATGCTGCATGCTCTGCCTCGCTAAAAGTGGCTACAGGCCCACCATTCATTCTTGTTCTCCTCTGTAATACCTTTAGCCCAAAGAAATGCAACCAGGTTTCTGACTGAATTTGCAGCTGGTTTGACCAGGAAGCGCATTAACCCCGCGGTAGGTGCACACCTTCCCGTGCAACGGGTTTTATTGTGCAGGGTGCCCGTGTGGGCATCGCGGGCTCCCCTTTGCCTCTGACGTGCTGCCACCTGTGGGTGAGTGGGAGCTGGGATTCTCTTTGGCAGGGCGAGGGGAAATGAAAAGTGTGTATTCCTGGTTTGATCCACAATTGTTATCAAATAAATGTTTTTTTACATTTTCTGAGCTCAGTCGTGCTTATTTAGAAATGCCACATATGGTACATGGGAGGTCAGAACCTGCCTGTTGGTACGATGGCTTTGTAACCTTTTGGCCTTTGGCCTGATGCTGAATGAGTGGTAATAACCTCAGCTCAAGCTATAAATAATAAGTATCTAGTGGACTCCATGAGTGGCAATTGCAACCTTGACTTCTGTTATGTCTTGAATGTCAGAGTTTGAGTTGGATTGGACTTTCTGCTGAAGTCGTAGTTATAGCTGGTCCCAGTAGCGTCCTATGGAGGACGGAGCGGGAAGTTGTAGCAGCTCTAACAAGGGCAGCAGCTCATTTCTGTAACTGGGACAGTGTAAGAAGAGAGCTGCTTCCAAACCCTTTAGGAATACTTGGAAGTTTTTATCTTTTGTTGAGAGGGGATGAGCAGAACGTGACTGGCAAATGGACGGACCTTTATTGAACAGGATGGATATAAATACACATAAATTTATATATAGATGCAAACTGGAGGACAACAATAATCATGCTGGATTCTTACTTCTTTAAAGCATGTAGTTTTGGTCCTGCAGCCACAGTTTGTTGATGTTAAAGTGTTGTCCATCTAGCGATGAGAAATGACATTTTTGGGAAGCTATTAAAAGTCAGTATTAAAAATGCATCAAATCCCTGCAAGTGTCAGTAATTACAATAAAATTGCAATAGGAAGATTAGGTGAGGTGTAGGATTTACTGTTTGGTTAAGCACTTAAGCATGTGCTTGCAACTAGGTTGAAAAGTTTAAATTCCATTGGCTGCAAGAGCTGCAAGCATCTACCCAATGTTAAGTGCTTTTCCCAAAAGGTAGCACTGGGGCTAGCAGCTTATAACAGCTTTATCACCATATAGTGTTCATTTTGGGGGTGGGTACGTGATCAGAGCTAATTTGTATAGTTCCATACAATAATATGTTCTTTGTGCTTCCATTCATCTCAAAAAATCTTATTTTACCCTTAATACTATTGAAGTATGTGCCCAAGTGCCACTCATTTGTAAAGCTGAAAGCTAATATTTGCAAGTATTAAAAAAGTTGGACTTCCTAATTTGTATAAAAGAAAAAGTCAATGAAAGGGGTATTGTAGGTAATGCTCAGATTATTTTTCAAACAATAAACAACTTGTATAATCCTGTTATGAACCGTATATACATTTCCCAGTCCATCTGGCAGACAATCTGTGACTCTATAGGTGTGAAATGCTGAGCATTGTGCTGCTAGAAGGAAAAACTGCAACTTTGGGTCAAAAAGTGGTCATGGGATGTCTCTCCTCAAAGTATCCATGATATTTGCTGGCTTATGCTTTCTGCAAGAGGGCATGCTCTTACTAGCTGCACACGTAGCTGAGTGTTTGTCATCAGGTACCTGTCAGTGAAGTGGCATGGATCTTATCACGTTGACCTACTTCAAGGCTGCATTTTTTATGAATGACCAGGTATGTGTGACTGCATCTGGTTGCGGAATTCCCTCTTGCTAGGGCTGCATCAGCTTTCCTAAAGAGATTTTACATGGAAAAAAGCAGCTGAGCTTGGGAAAGGCAGAAGCTGGAGTTGCAACAGTTACATCAACCTGACCTTGTCTCGAGTGCTTCCTGTTTGTGTTTCTAGTGAAATTCCGAAGATGATTCGTTAAGCTGGTGAGTTATGTAGTGACCTAAACAAACCTTGCATTGGTACCAGAGTGCAACTGCATCGTGGTAAGTTTTGTAGAGTCTTACAAAGTCAAAGTCTTGAGCCAATTCTTTCCTTTCGTTGTTTTCATCACTGGCCACTTGACTTGTGGGACTCGCTGCATGCTAGTCTCTGCTATTACCCGTATATGTTAACTTTTTTGTTTTCTTTCTTTGCAAGAGATAAGAATAATGTTTGCTGTTTGACGTGGTAAATGCGTACTCTCCCAGAAAGCCAATGGGAAAAAGCCAGTCTTAAACTTGTTGATGCCAGTGTCCTTCCAGGTTACAAACCCATAAAAGGTAGTTGCAGATTTACTGTCCTTCAGCAGGCTACTGTCACTGAAGATACTATCCCCCTGCCACAAGGCAGCTGGGAGTAACGCCTGGTCATTAAGATAAATACTAGCCTTGGCTTGTATTGAAAACATCCCCCATTCCCACCTTTTCCTGTGTGTTTAGCTCCTGGACACTCCCTGGCTAAGGCCTATAACCGCAGGGAAGGTCAGCACTAGTTCATAAAAGCTGGGGATGTGGCTAAGGTGAGTAACAGTCCACACCTGCGCCGGCTTCCCAAAACATCTGGATCGTTTTAGAGGCAGAGCGTGCTGCCAATTTCCCTGTGGAGGCTGGAGATGGAAGGTGTGACCCCTTGCAGGGTCCATTACGGAATGGGGTGTGTCGTGGCTTGGGAGTCGGGCTTCGCTTTAGTTATTTTATTTCTGGCCTCCTATTACGTATGGCACCAGGTGTCAAGTTCCAATTCGAGTGTGAGCAAAGAGGAAGCATCTGCAAACATGTTATGTCCACACCTTGCCGAGCTAGAAAACCCGGGGCTTAGCTGAAGAGTTCATGAAAGTATTAGGCAAACCGAGTGCTGTTGTGTTGATGGGATTTTTTTCTTCCATGTCTTGACTCATTCATCTCCTGGGGGTGTGTGACAACCAACAGAACAGACAGTGCCAAAACGAAACACATTTCTACATGCAGCTGCCTTTATGTGATGAGGAGTGCTGCCTGTTGCGGTGTCATTAGAGTATGATCAGGTTACTTGCTCTTGCCAATACCATACTTGTACTCATAGTGAAAAAAGTAAATTTGAAGTGCTCTAAAAATCCTGTCTTTTCCTCCCTCTCGATTTCATGCTCTTAAATATTTATGAGTTCTGTGGCCCCACAATAGCAGAGCCTTCATGATTTCAGCATGGTAAGATTCCTTTGAAGCAGAGAGTTGCCACTCCATTTTGTAGCTGGAGAACTGATCCTGGAGACCTGGCTGCAAATGAACTGACCAGGATTATGTGGATAATATGAGATAGAACTAAAAAACACACTTCTATCTCCTAAGTCCTATTTCATTTACTGATTTATATCTCTTGAGATGCCCTTCCTCTTCTAGCAGTTTGGGCAGGGTTAGATGGACTTCTTATAGCAAATGAAAGCCGCAATGTCTAAGCATTTAGTATGTGGGTATGGATTTGCTTGAGGTGAAGGAAGAGTGTTCCAAGGACTTGAAACTGGCATGCTGATGAAAACATGCAGAGATTATTTTATAACTAGGCAATCATTTAAAGCTTAGCTTTACTGGAGGAGTTTCAGAGGATTTTCATAGGAGAGTAGGAAGCATTATTTCCTGCTTCTGTAATTTCCTTATTCTTTATAGTTGATTAGAAGTTGAAGGGAGATCTGAGAAGCTTGTTGGAGCTTCCCTTCTGCAGAGATCCCCAGTTGCTTGGTTAGTTCTAGAATCATAGAATCATGATGGTTGGAAAAGACTTTTGAGCTGTTTGAATTGAACTGTAAGCCCTTCATCACCCTGCCTGCTAAACCATGTCCCTAGGCACCTCATCCCCGTGTTCCTGAACACTGCCAAGGGACGGTGACTCCACCACTTCCCTGGGCAGCCTGCTCCAATGCCTGACTAGTCTTTCCATATAGAAATTCTTCCTCTTGTCTAACCTGAACCACCCCTGATGCAACGTGAGGATATTTCCTCTTACTCTATCTGTAGTTATTCTGGAGAAGAGGATTCTCAGCAGTGAGGTATTAGCAACCTTTTAAAAAAAATAATCAAGTGGCATCAAAGAAGCTCTATAATCCTGTGAGTGGAGAAAATTGTTTTAATTCACATGAAGGAATGGAATGGGTTTTAATGACTTTTTTCTTCAGATAAATCCTCATGAGCAAGGGCCTCCTTAGTGTAAGAGTGCCCTATCTTTGCAAATCAGATACACAAAAGCTCTCCTTTTGCACTGCGTCTTCTAAAAGGCTGAAATACCCGGTTGTCTAATGCCACCTAGAAAGAGAGGACCCTTATGATGTGTTTATCAGCCTGTGTCCTTGCTCTGACAATAGCAGCTAATCTTAGGATTTTCTTCTGCTATTTTTCTCCAGGGTCCTCTTGGCTTTTAGAGATTTCCATGAAAGGAGAAATTCTAGGATTCAGTGGAGTTGTTGCTGGATGCTCTTGTGAAATAGTGGGTTTCAGCCTGCCAACCATGTATGGGTGGGAAGGAGCGCAGGCTATTTCAAGCTGAGCAAGCTTGCAAATGCCATCTCTAGGAAATCTACCTGCTCAGCTTGGTTGTGCCAGGTATTTTATGAGTTCCTTGGTCTTGCTGCATCAGCCACTCTTTGTGAATGTAGACTGTAGGCTCTTGAGGGCAGGGACTGTCTTTTGCTGCATGCTTGTACAATGCTCTGGTCTTGACTGGCACCCTTAGGGCCTACTGCAGGATAGATCATAAGAGATGGAACTGATGGGAATGATTTCTGTTGAGGATGCACAAACAACCTAGAGAATCCAGCTGGCTCCTTCATACGCGTGTGTTCCCTAGTGCTAATAGCAGGAGAAATGAAGCAAGTGAAACGGCAGGCGTTCATAAAAGCCACTGATTCTCCACAGAAAGCACGTCTTTTGAATAAAGGAGTGCAGTAATTTCTTTTCTGCGTAGTAGGGATCTTGAAGTCAGGAACAGGCTTGCAGTTGTGGGGAATATTCACTGAGCAGGCAGGCGTTGGTGTTGGCATTGATTAATGGCAGACATTAGAAGGTGGTAACTGTGGGATCACCAATAACCCTCAGAGAGTCTTCCTGCTTGTTACTAGCAGGGATTCGGATCACTGCTTCCTTCTCAGGAGATCTTTATTCCGTATGACAAGAAGATTTTGAACTACGTCACTTCAGCATGCTTGTGTTTAAACCCAGGAACTTAGGAATTAATAGATTTGCTTGTTCAATTTGGAATGATACACATTGTTTCAGCAGCATATGGTTTAAAGGTTGAGTATTGCAACATTACATTTTTTTTTAATAAATTCTTTCAGCTTTAGCTTCCACCAGTAAAAAAATGGAGAAGGTGAAGGTAGTAGATGACTAAGGCAACAGATAGCTTTAAAAGATAGTAGATTTTAATTGGTAATAGTGCAGTTGGCAGGTACACGTTGTACCTTACCTATGTTTTCAGCCCTTCCTGAGGTTTGCCTGGCGTTTGTTTCAAACTCCAACTGTGTCATTATTGTAGGGGATCTGATATGCAAGAATAATGTTTAAAGAAGCACTTTGATTCTGTTTGCTGAAGTGACTTAGAGAAGAAGGTATTTCAGTCTGATTGGCAAGATGCAAAGCAGATCAAACATTTTTTTCCTGAGAGGTGATTTTCCAAAGGAATGAGACATTTGCTTGAGACAAAAAATCTTTTGCAATAATGTTTTGATATATTATTTTATTGTTTAGTTTAGGTTTTTTGTTCTTTTTTAACTCAGTTAAGCCAGCTGCAAACACAGCAGAATGGATTTGGTGAGAGCTGGGGAGGAGATGGCAGGGCATTTGTGTTTTCTTTGTCATTTCTTTTTGAGACTAGTGTCAAGGTTGTGTGTGCTGAAGCATTGCATTTATATCACGAAAACACAGAGAATGGAGAAAGCTCTTCACCTAATTCCTCTGGTCAGATGCTTATTCAAATGCCTTCACTCACCTGGCAGAGTGAAGAGGAATTAAAGCTGGATCCTCAAGGGCTGGGTCCCAGCTCAAGCACTAGAGAGGCAATCCCGTTAAGCAGTTATGCACCTACCCACACAGGTGGTGTCATCAGTGCCCTCCGTGCCTTTCCTCCTCTGGAGGAGCATCAGGCAAGGTTGTACATTAGCCTTTGCTGTTGAAGAGAGGAAGGGGTTTGAGTTTGTGCCCAGCTTTTGTTGGTAAAACAAGGGGCTTGCTTCTGCAGAGCAGTGCTGACAACTTGGTACCCAGAGCAGCTTGCCCACCTTTTCTTCCCTTTGGGCATGTGGGCACATGCAGGAAATTGTTTGAAATAAACTGCATCTCACGACTAAATATTTGAGTTATTTAGTAAACATTTTTCCACATGTGCCGAAGGGCAAGCCTGAACAATACAGCACAAAACAGTGCTTTCTTTGTTTCTTATCAAAATATATTCAGCCTAGCTCTGTTCTGGGCTAGTTTTTCATTTCACTTGATGTAGATAATCTTTGGAAGGAATTATGCCACCCTATGCGCTGCTCTCTGCTTCCTCTGTTGGAATGGCTGTGCAGATACTGTTCTTCATTTGGAGGGATCAGGAATCACAAGGCTTTATCATGCCACATGCTGTGCCAGGGAAGAACAGGCATCTTCTATTACAGCCACCCTGAGTTTTGCTATTGACTTTAATGGAGCCTGGAGTTCAGAGTCTGTCTGTGCATCCCCTGAGACGATGGGCAAATTTCATGTTATGGTCTGGTAGTTCATCTCCTGAGGCTTTCTCAGCTCAGTCTTCACACTTGTTGTACCTGGGTACCACAGCTTGTAAGTGCTCAGCAACAAAGGCTTTAAGGTGCCCCTGAATTTCTTACCCCAGTTATAGCCTTCCCTCTACCTTGCAGCAAGGGACAAAGTGTCCCCCTAGAGATTGGAGAACTGAACTTAAATCTTGCTTCAACTTAGATGATTGAGTTTGAAGGAGATGTTGAAGATACATCTGTAACCAGTACCGCTATGTCCCTCGTGGGGACTGATACTAGGATGGGATTTGATGAGGCTGTTGTTTGCTCAGCACATACCAACCAGGTCCAGTGGGCGAGCACTGGATTTTGATTCAGCCTAGGATTTAGGCACAAGACTGGCACTGAGTTGCTGCCAGGAGAGACCTTGGGAACTTGCTCAGTAGAAATGATGCGGTGTCCAAGTCAGGATCTGGGAACGCCAGTCTAATGGTAGAGTTAGGACTAGGACTAGCTTCAGAAGGTGTTTTATTTTTAATTTAATTTAATTTTTGCTCTTCGTCTTGAAAATGATGTTGGAACACTTAAGTCAGTAAAGAGCTTTTAAAAACATTTGAAAAACTTTTGAAAGGCCCAATCTGGATCCCTACCACCAGTGATTTGCCTGGGTATGGCATGAACAAAATTAGCCTGGTTTGTTTTCTGGTATTAATCACGTGGAAAGTGTGGCTATCTAGTCCTTAGTGGATCTGGATTCTTTTCTTCTTGTCTCCAAACCATCTGAGGCAAATGTGGTTTAATTCCATGCAGACCTTCTGGGTTTATTTATTTAATTATTTATTTTTACTATCAGACCTGAGGCATTTGGCTGACAGCCCAGGGTGAAGAAGGAGAAATCGGAAGGAGAGAGCAAGAGACTGGCTGAAGTAGGAAGGCCGGAGAGAGGGGTGAGTGTGGCAGAGGTGCAGGACAGAAAGTTGGCTGCAATGGATATGAGAGGAGTTGTGGCCGTGTAGGAATGCAGGGTATGATTGCAGAGACCAAAGGTCATTTTCTGTCCAGGGCTTGGAAACTGGGATGGGAAAGTCAGACTGCAGCAGGTCGCAGATTCTGGAGGGGTCTTATGTCTCACTGCCATCTCCTGCTGCATGGCTTGAGAATGACAAATTGGGGTTACTGGAAAAGTGAGAGGCACAGGAAGAGGAAGGAAAAATAAAATAAAATAAAATAAGCCAGTATTGAAAGAGGGGGAATGACATGCTGTTGAGGTGAACAAGGAAGGAGCTAAAACAACAGAGAGAGAAGAAGAAAAAAATCATCCCAGCAGCAGAAGATTCCTTATGAAAATGGAATTCCTTAATCTTACAAACTTCCTCGTGTAGAGAAACCTCAGCATTTGGAGGGGTATCTGATGATATCACTGATTTGTGTGGGTGAGCCCTTTCTTTGCATAGACAATTGTAAGACTGGAATTTGAGATATATATATATATATATGTATGTTTTGATTTAGCATTTGTGTTTTATGGTCTTTTATGGAGGAAAGGGTAGACTTTCAGGGCTGACTGTGGTTGAGGAAGGGAATACATTGTGGTATAATTAGGGATGAGAAGAAAAGCGAAAGACTCTTCTATATCCTCTATGACCTGAATGTGATGGGAAAGATAAGGGTCGGTGGGCATTTCTATAGCACAAAATGCGGGTGTGTTCTTAATTTGGATTTGCTAAACTGAGCTAGATAATTCAGATTAAATCAGATGGACCAAAGCAGTCTGAGAGCTCCCTGTTATTTAACCTGAATCGGCCACCCCGGCAACAAGCGCGTGTTTTTGGGCCTGCCCTGTGCTGGGAACCCTCTCCGCTTGCTCGCTGCCCTGGGAGGCACCTCTGCCCAGCACCACAAGCGCGTTGGGCTTGGGCTGTGCTGCAAGCCCTGTGCTCTCCAGCAGCATCCGCTGGCCTGGAGCACACGGAGCTGCAGAGGTGACTTGAGTCACCCGGGATCACACAGGGAGTCTGGGAGAGACAGGGCCTGAGTAGAGGCCTCTTGAGCTGCAGCCTAGCACGTGGAATTGGAGAAGCAGAGCACTTAGGACTGGATTTCTGTTGAGAACACTCACTATTCTGAGCACTACGTTTCTTTCCCAGGAGCGTTCCCAGGACTGATTTAACATGTACCATTTCCACAAATCTTTCGGGCAGAAAATTAATTTGTTAACATATTCTTTTAAATCAAATGTGGAAAGTGGGGGGCTGGCACACAGCTGAAGCAAGTTACTGTTAAGAATTCAGTATTTTGCGATATTACATTCCTTTCTGTACTTATGAGCTCAGATGAGCAGCAGATTCTGTAAAGTCACTCCTGGAAGGTGTGTGTATAGCAGAGAGCAGCCTTGCAGATCCAAGTGGGTGGAGGACTTGAGCAGTATGGTAATGACATACAGAGCCTTGCCTGTGAGACAAATGCTTATCTAGCCTGGATCAATAGTAGTGTGAAGAGCATCCCCTGTGGAGATGTTCTGTAATGCAGAGATAGCTGGAGATGATGAAATGTTGGATCACGATTGGGTCCAAGCGCAGCCCAAGGCAGAAATCCAGGCTGGTGCAGTTAGATGCCCTGGGCAGTAGCCTCCTACTAAAATACTGGGGTGGATGGTTGAGAAAAGAGGTGAACACTCCTTGCAACAAACTCCAAACTTCTCTCAGTGACTTTGTTTAAGGGTGGGCCATCCTTCTAGATATTTGAAGCAAGCACAGACTTGAGGGGCAAAGTAAAGGATGATTTGCAATGTAATGGCTTTTGGTGGATGGGAGGTAATGCTGTGTAATCTAAAGGGTCCTGACTGGCCCTGTTGTCTGTGCCAAAGCTGCCCTGGCTCTCCCTCCTGCAGCAGAGCTGAGGTTCAGGTGCTTGCTCAGCCCTGGATCTAGCCAGTGACAGGAGTTGTGTGCTGGATGTTGCACTTTGTCAGGAAAACTGCTCTGACCATCCTTCTTTCACCTCTAGCCATTTGGAGCAAAGCACAGGCGTACATTATGATTTGTTTTGTTATATATTAATTTATTAAATTCCTTTCCTTTCCTCCATGTTTTGTGCCAGTAGATGGAGGTGTTCACAAGTTCTTCATGTACCAACCTAGCTCCTTCTGTCACTAGCTGGCACTCCAGATCACTATTAGGAAGAGCTGCCAGAACATACAGGAGTTTGTCAGTAGCTAGATGACTGGGTGCACTTAGCTGAACAAGAAGCACAGGTTCTGCTCTTTATTAGCCTGCTTGTTAGGCATGTGAAAGAGCTGTCAGATTGACAGTCCTAAACATCACCAGGGGAATGAGTTACTTGTGATGTATGGGATTTGGGGGAACCCTATGTATGTGTTTCTGTGGGTTTACTCAACTGGCAGGCAGATGCTGATGTTCATTTTATAGCTTGATGTCAAAAATAAATAAAAAATAAAAGGAGGGAACATATTTCTGGGCAAGTTTTATCACTAGTGAAACAGTAGGTCTCAGGTCTGGATGCCCAGGACAGGTTAAATGTAATATAAGAACGCAGACTCCTTTTAGCAATCTTGTCCCAAAGATGTGAAATTCCTAGTGCTCAACAAGCAAGTCCTCGGCAAACCTCACCCTGCTTTAGGGCACGATGTGCAGCAAGAGTTTGACCGAGCACTTGCCTCTTACCATGGGACGCGTCATGGGACCGTTCCTGTTTTACACGATATGTGATGGCACTGATGAGGAAACTTAATCCAATATGATGACCCAGTACTCTGTAGGTAAAGGTGTGGAAGGCATTCTGTTTTACATCTTTTTTTGAAGGCTTTATTAATCCAAAGGACATGCATATTCCTTTTTGGAAATGATTATTATACCAGGACTTAGTGCTTATTAAAGTCAGTGGGAAGGCTACAGTTAACAGAAATAAGTTCATGCTCTGCTCAGGTGCTGCTTGAAAAACTCTAACCATCACTGGCCATAGTTTCTTTTTTTTTGTATTGTGGTTAATGCTTGTTTGGGACCCTTTTCTTACCTTGCTCCACATCTTGTAGTTCTTGTATGTTCTTAAATTTTGCAGCTATTTCCATCACAACCTCTTCTAGGCCTGCTCAGGTGAATGTAGCTTTTATTCCCCCCATGAGTTTGGAATTTGGACTCCTTTTCTATTAAGAACTTGACTCCAGCAGCAAATCGGAAATAAAATTGCTTTTTAATATTTAATTTATCATTAGCAATTTAAGCATTGCCAGAAAATATGAACTAAGTTACTGAGGCCTGATGCTTTGGTAAACTTCTGGATGGAAAATTGATTAAATTATATGGAAAGAGATGAGGTGAGATCTGAAGTAGCATGTGATTTGGGGTACCTATTTTAAGACACTTTGTGAGTTGTTGGTGTTCAAAATGTGGTGATCTTTACCCGAGGAGTGAATACTTTTCTAATATGAAGCAAGAGCCACTTTGACCTTAGAAACCATAAACACGAACCTTAGGAAGCCCGTGTGTCTCAGCTCAAGGATTGCAGTGGTTTTGATGCCTCAACCTGTCACTGAAAATGTGCTTATCTCTTCTGAGCATCATACCTCAGCGAGGCACCTTGTCCCAGGACGTGTCTCTCTCCCTCCCCAGTTGCAGCACACTATTGTTTCTTGTTCTAGCAAGGAGGGTTTCATAGCCAGTGCGTCTCCTTCCCATTCTTTCTTCCCTTTGTCATTCCCTGGGGCTTTACCAGCCCCGTTGATAAACCTTCATCAGCATGCTGTGGATTACCTCATCCTAAGATAAGAACTCAATACATAATTACAATTCTATTTCCAAATAACAGTGGGCCAAACTGTAATGCCTTTACTCTTTAAATAGTACCCGCCATTCACTATTGGGGTTGCTGAGATCAAAATGCTGTGCCAGGCAGGAGGGAATATCTGAACTGAGCCCTGCAGTTCAGGACTCTACTCCAGCAGAGTTTTATTTCAGTATTATTTTTTTAATACTTCCCTTTCTTTAATTTTCATTCAACTTTCAAAGGTTGCTGGCACATACCTAAAGGTTTTTGAATGTTGGTAAGAAGCGTGTGCACTACCATACAAAGATGAATGATATCACAATCTCCTGAATGTTAGTAATGTTACAAATATTGCTTCATCTCCATGTGTATTAGCAATGAGGTTGCTTTACAGATGTCTTTTTATGTGGAAAAATTACTGTGAAAAATACTTCCTCCTATATTTTTCTTCAGCAATATATCCAACTTTTTTTTGTGGGAAAGGGTTTCAATAAGAAGCAAGCCCCAAGCCTAATATTAAGGGGAATTTCTGCATCTGAAATAATGTTTTGTTTTGTTCTTAAATCAAAGATACTTTCTGATCCAAAATCAATATGTTTAGTTTGGGATTTTCTTTGAAATTGAGTTTTCAATGAAACCTCCCCAGATTTTCCGAAAACTAAATTGTTTTAGTTGAAAAAGCCAACGTACTTCAATGGAAAAACCTTGCTCAATTCTAATCTGCAGAGCTGGAAAAACTCTTGGATCCAGCAATTGCAGCAATTCCCTTCGATCAATGGAAAGACATAATCTGCCCTGGACTTGCTCCTGTTTATATAGCTGTGGCCAACATTGCTGCTGCTCTATTAAATGATCGTGTCGAGAACAAACATCATCTAATGTGGGCTCGAAAATGCCAGGGGCGCGTTACGGCGCTGATGAAGCCGAGCCAGTGTTTGTAATAGTAATGCCTAAAAGTAGACATTTTCCTAAGTGCTAGCAGGGCATGAGGTTGATTTCCATACAAGTGTATCAGGGCAACTGAGAAACATTTCACCAATCCAGAAACCAGTTCTGCTTTGCAGGCGAGACCCGTAGCATGAACAGCACCAGTTTATAACCTGTCCCCTGGGATGCTGCCCTCCACTGTGTTGGCATCAGCGGCCCTGTGCGTGTGCTGGGTGCTGATCCCCTCCCGTGTACCCTGTGCTGGTTTCAGGGAGATTGCAATGAGCTGTCCATGTGAATAACAGGTCACAGGCTTATAATGTGTTGTTAATTATATGACTCCTGGCTAATTGCCAGGTAGACACATTATTGACTTCGTAATAAGCACAGCTCACCTCAGCCACGAGGACTGTCGCGCAGCCTTGCTAATGCAAAGCATTAAGAAATCATGAGTCAAGACCCTCAAATCATACCAGTAGGTAAGAACAAGGAGCTTTTGCAAATAATGCCTTTGAGGGGTTTATTTGGTGATTATTCAGGTTCATGCTTCTATATTTCATTTTCAGCAGCTGCAGCATTTAGTGTTTTATTATTATGCTTTTTTTTCTAATAGTAGCTCTGGTGACCATCCGGCGAGAAATGCTGTAGATTGTCATACCCATGTCTGCACTCAGAGGGTCTTCAGACAATCTAAATGGAATTGGTGGAAAGATTTTTGCCATCTGGCTCCTGATTTTTTTTTTTTTTCCCTTAATGTGAGCATAGCTTGCCCCAAAGGACAGCTAGAGTATTTTGGTAGATACTAGGTTTGAATGTTTACAAGTTGGGAGGGCAGCAATTCCGTATCATTTTAATTTGGTTCATATGTGATGAGGCAGAGATAACAATCCAGGAAGTTATATAATCTTGTGAAGATTATATGGTTCAGTGTGAGTCTCATGAATGTTAAAGGGGCTAATAAAGCCTGTCTTGCTTTCCTAGGATGTGTCTCAGCTGTTGGCACATCTTGCTGTCATCGAAGGCGCAGCGTGGAGAACGACAGTCCTCACTGGGCACGAGCTGGAGCCCAGTGTCTTAGTTACATAGGAGATGAGTAGCTTTGAGCAATCTATGTTATTACCTTTTTTTACAATATTCTTGGAGCCTGTATCTCTAAACCTTGTCACTTCACAGTCAGACCAAATTCACAGTGAAGCCAACAAAATTTTTGCCTGAGTAACAAGCGTAGAAGGACTCTTTGAATGGGCTTGGGGATGCTCCTGAGAACAAGCACATCCATGCGTTAGTGCATCCTGCAGCTAATATGTTGTGAATCACACATATGCTTCAGCTCAAGGGGTTGGTTAGTTGCAAAACGGTGCTTGAATAGGCTTAGTGTTGTGTAATATTCCACACTGCTCATATTTGGGGTTTGGTTGAGCATCGTGCAAGAAACAGCAAGCGGATGCATCTATACAGAACATCCTGTGAGATAACAGGCACTGTAATACCTCTCCTAAAGGGAATTGTGTTTTTTTTTTCTTCCTCATATGTCTTCTTCTTCCCAGCCATTGCTTACTTTGATATTCAGAAAGATGTTCCTTCTGAAAGGCAGATCTACAGTAGGGAAGTACTAATGCAGGAATGAATGGTAGGATGTGTCATTGTGACATGTGTCTCTCTCTGATTTGCATCTCTTTTTGATGCTGACAGTGTCTAGATAGAAGGGATTTCCTCTTGAAAAAAAAAATTGATAGCTTTAAAAGGCAGAATAGTGTTTGGATGTCTTCCCTTCGTTCTCTCTGTTTCCACTGTGTCCATCTCCACAAGGTGAGGCGCTTGTGAAAACCAAATAAAGCTGCAAGAGGGATGTGGAGCTGCTGGAGAGAGTCCAGCACAGGGCTACGAGGATGATCAAGGCCTGGAACATCTGCCCTATGAGCAAAGGCTG
>JAUBOD010000883.1:989420-1003058 GCA_032353885.1 Nothura maculosa
TAGCCATAACCACAGAGGCTAAAACCCAGATCCATCGAGGTATTTAGGCTTTTAACTCTCACTGAAACGAACAGGAGTTAAAAGCCTAAATACCTTTGGAGATTTGGGCCTAAGTGGCTTACGTAAAGCCCGTGGCACAGCAGAGCCTGAGATGCATTGACTTGGAGCTTGGAGGCTACTGCTTCCAGTATGAAATCATTCTTCCTTTCTACATCTGGTAGCAGTTTGCATTCCCATTTCCCAGCTAGGGCCATCAAAAATATGCCCATGCCTAGGACAGGAGGTGAAGAATAATTTAGGTAATTGAAACTACAGCAGGAATGTGGTTCTGTCAGAATGCTGTTGCCTGACCTGGAATTTAACCAGACAAGTAGGGCTTAGAGAAACACGGAGCCAACTTTCGCCGCTCAGGTGCACCGCGTGCAGTGAGTCTCTCTGGTAAAAGTGGGATAAATAGTTAGCTGAGCTTGTGTGTCCCTTGAAAAGGAAGCCATGTTGCTGGGACTGAAAGCAGGAGACTTGCCAAGCACTTGCCTTGTTATCCACATGACTGTTTATCAGTTAGAACTAGAGCAGAGCCAATAATTCTTAATGGGTAATTCATATGATGAATATCTCCCCCTTACACTGTGTTTGAATGGTCTGTGAACCAACCATTACTTTCAAATATTTATTTACTAGTCACAATTATTTGTTTAATACTGGGAATAATTCATGGTTTGTGGGATGTTTTCAGGCAGTTCTCTGAAAGTAGCCAATATTCAAGCTATTTTGATTAGGCAAAGGAGTAAATGTTGCCTTTTTCTGATTACGCCAGTGTTAGCTGAGGATAACTTGAAGTCAAAAGGCTGGATCCTTCACTGATGTAATTTGGCATAGCTCCTTTTTTCAGTTTTTTTGAAATGGCCAGTGTTAATTCTCACCAAGATACTAGATGGTCCTAAAAAGAGTAATTGTGTGACAGAAGAGCGACTTCTATCCTGCATGTCCCAGGACTTACTGTATTGCATTTTATAGTCACATTTTTTTCCTGCAAGTTCTAATATGCATAAATTCAAAATTTACTTTTAAAAATATCATTCAGTATTAGCATTTCGGATGCTTTACTGCAGTAAGTTATAATTGCATGACCATACCAAGAAACTGGGACCTTTTGCAGCAATATTTCAAGTTCAGTTTTTATTTGAAGGCAGGATTTTTTTGATGGTCAGTCCATGGCTCTTGAGGCCAAGCTGGGAAACTTCCTTGTTGAGTGTGCAGAATTTTTCAGCCCCAGTATTACACTTACCATTACAAAATCTTGCCTTATATAAATCTCACTGACGTCAGTGGAGCTTTGCCACTTGTATCTGCTTTATCAGATTTCCAATCCTTAAAGCTATTCCAGAAGACATATTTAACTGCATTCTCTGCAGTGCCCCACTAACGGTGGCAAAAACAGAGCAGGAGGGCTGCTGGATGCAACTCCCTGATTCTTGCAGCAATTATCTGTGGTCTCCAAGAATTTAATGTTGCAAGTTGTTCAGTGGAATCCCTTATGCTGTGTCTGTGTTGTGCGCCTGCCCCCTCTGTGCCAGTTCCCTTCGTTTCATTAGCAAATTGCACGTGGTGATTGCATGGAGAGTATGAGAGTACCAGGGAGGGGTTAAAGGCTTGGTCCCTAGGGATGGATTTCTAGGTCATTTCTGTTTCCGGAACCTCAGAGTAACGTGTCAGGTTTACAGTAATGGCATTGCTGCAAATTTCCTATCTGAATCTCTGAATACCTCTGCTCCTCTTTGCTAGTTCTTTTCTAGCTCTACTATGCTTAGGTACTGCTGCTCCGACTGTCACCATAATGTCACCGTGTTCTTGGCCACAGGGTCCTTGTATTCATAGCAAACAAACTGATTTAATTTTGACTAATAGTGTTTTCCAGGGAGACGTCCAGTGCTTTTCATTCTTCTGTTTTGTTCTTGCTTCTTGATACTTTCCCTGTGCTTTGGATATGATAGTTTCTATAACTCTAAAAGCATAGAAGAAAAATCACATTTCAGTAACATCTGTTGAAAGGTTATTTTTGCCTTTTTTCCCCTGGAATAGCATAACCTGTTAAAATGCTAAGGAATCTATGCAGCCCAAATGTCCAGGTGCACGTCATTTCTCACTGCACCTAGTGGATCCAGACAAACTAACTGGCACCTTCTGGCTGCCTATGAAAATGAGAAAAGATAATGGGAATCAAGGCCTTTCTGTAGCAGTGAGGCATGACAAAAGCTAGAACACACTACAATCTGCTGTTGGGTACCAAATATCTCAACAATTCTCTAACCAAGGAGGCAGTGAGTTTCACAGACCTTGTTAGATAGCATGGCTGGGTGTTTAATATTTTTCATGTCTCATGTTTCATGTTTCTGGATGTCGACAAAAGTTTCCTTTGTGAGATTTGTATATGTTTGGTTTTTGATGGTGCAAAGGTAAGTGTGGTTCTCAGAAAAGTACAGCTACTGACCTTTCTTTAATTACAAGCAAGCGCAGGAGGCTGGTGGATGCTGCTGTGCTGTTGGCCTCCTCTGTTGAGTGAACGTTGCTGAACGGGCTTCTGTAAAACAGAGGTGTCTTTGTGCTGCAGTCTGCAGTTCACTAGGAACACACCTGATTGCACCAAGCTCTTTCTACGCAGAGGCCTGCACAGTGTCGGAGGAAAATGCTTCATTCTAAGTGTAGGGAAGAGCAGATGCACACGAGAAAGGTCAAAGAAGAGCAGAGCCAACTGACCTACTAAAATAGATCATCTTGGGGATTTTTAGCAGAAAACCTTTTTCTTCCAACCCTATGAGGATGCAACCTTCAATCAGAAAGCAGTGCTGTGTCCTGAGATATATGATGCCTTTTTGTATAAAGTTCTTCCAGTTCAAAGGCTGTAGTTCTCCCCCAGCCATGTACTGTCATTACATCAGTGTCCTGGACTGTGATTCAGAGTGCAGTTCTACAAACGTCTGACTTCCCATTTTTATTTTATTTTTATTTTATTTGTGTTACTCCCCCATCCTGAAGTGCAGTCCTCAAGTACTGAGGGCTGTAATGTCCCTGTGGACAGAGGAACTGGTGGAGAGGAGGAGCACACATGCATAGCATAAGGGAGGTGGCCACCAATGTGATGGTGCAGCCATGCAGTTCAGTGCTGTCCAGGGACACCTTTGTTGGTCCGCTCCAAACCTACACTGGGGTCATGTTACGCTGTTTCATCAGGACAAAATGGTCGTTATATTGTTTGTACTGCTGTAGATCTTGTTCTGTAGCTATCCCTGGAGACATTTGCTGGGAAATCTCCACCGTGTCCTGTAGTTCACAGCACTCCTGTATCCCCAATCACTTGTTCATGCCCGGCAGCGAGTGGATAGGGGGAACTAACATTAGCATTTTAGCTTGGAGAACAGCAAGCCTTGAAAAGAGTCTCCCAGTCATTTCCACGCCACTGCCAGTCAGTTTGCCTTGCAGAGCAGTCTTGGAGCACGTGAACAGGACCCCTCTGGGATGGCACGAAGCTGGTAGATGTGCAGCAGGGCTGCACCAAACATACCATAACCAGCGCTGGTTGTTACCAGTCACTAGACCAGACCTAGTTTGAAGTCAAACATATACAGAATAGAAATGCAGACAGTGAGAATGTAAGGTCCTTAGCACCAGCTGTTTCTCTCAACAGCTCATTCCTGCTGTTCTGCAGTACCTTCTAATATAAACATGGCCAGAGATGCCCCAGGTCTCAAGGCATTGGCCGCTCTTCCCCTTCGCTGGGCTGTTCCATTGGTGCTGCAGCACAAACACCAGTAGTGAGCACAGTAGTCCTGCTTCAGCAAAATGCTCCGTTTATTGAAGATTTTGAGAAATCAGGGTTAGTTCCCCAACACTCTGCACATGCTCACAGTGACTTCTGTATCTAAATGTCTTCCTAGACGAGGACTGGTGGGTCAGATCAGGAAAAATCCACACAAAATCCACGTGCCTTGTCCCACTGCCACGCAGAAAGGAGTGTAAGGGACAAGGGGTGAATTCCTTCCTTCTCCTCCTTGTTGTATAGTATCTGATCACATCTCTTGATAGGCCCCTTCCCCTTACTTGCACTCATATAATTGCTGAACATTTCTTTCTGGTGCTGCCTCTGGAGCCTGGCACTGTTGAAGCATGTAGTTTAGCTCTCCTATTGACCCTCTGGGGAAAAGATAGGAAGAAACACTGAAATTAAACATAGGTGGGGTAGCCGTGATAATTACGTTGGATCATAACTTCCACTGATCTAATTAATGCCACCTAGGTTGTGGCTTGTGCAACTGCCTTGATTTATTGGTTATATCCACAGTAGGCAAAAAGTTCTTAGAATGACGTTTTTGCGGAAGGCTCGTGGCTCTGATGTGCAGTGGGAGAGAAGTCACATTTCGTGCATATAGTTACAGTATGTACAGCAGTTTGAAAAACGCCTGTTCTGTGATATTCCTTAGAGGTACCATAAATTGGTGATCCGTATAGGGTTAGTCTGTTCAGCCCAATTAGTGCTTTTCTAGCTAAAATCCCTTAATGAAGATCTAAAAAGTACATTTTACTCACGAATCTGGTATAACAAGCTCTAGATGTTCCCCAAATTAAGTGACAGTAAAAGATGACTCTCTCACCTAAGTTCCAGTTTATGTATTTGTTTTATTACTCAGGATATGTCTGGATTTCACAGCTGAGTATGCTAGGAATTTAGTTACAAGTTGAAACCGCTTTATAATGCATGGCTATAAAGATCAAAGGTTGCAAAACCAACACTGGAGAGCCAGGTCCCGTTCTTACAAGACCCATCAATCATGACTCAGTTCTGGCCCATCTCACATGATTTTCCACCATGTGCTGTCATTCAGATAAATGTTTACACATAGCAGTAGACCAGAGACACCCACAACTCTTATGCCATGGGTTCCTGACAGCACTACTCCTTTTCTGTTTACCCTGTATCTTTTTTCCTTTCCATTGTTTTTTCTTTATCTCACTGGTACGTGACTTCTGCTAGTGGCACACTGGGAGTTCTCTTTTCTCTTAGGTCAACAAATATCAAGATCGATATAAAATCGAGATAAAGTCTGCTCTTTTGTGGTCCCCTCAAGGTATATGCTGGTGATCATGATATCTGTACTTATTGAGATCCTGCAGCCCTCTGCCAGCCCATGAAGCAGAAGTTAGGCAGGAGAAGGAAGCTCTGAAATGAAAATAAAGGCCTCATCCACTGAGCCCAGCCACACCATCCTCCCAGGTAAGTCACTGAGGGAAGTGTTCAGATGAAGTTGACTCCTTTTACACTGCAGTTAATAATCTATTCCGAGACCTTGGGCAAATCACTTCTTTTTCCCCATCTTTCTTTTCCCATTTCATTCAACACTACTAGTAGGGGTAATTTTTTGCATAATGGGGCATCAGTAAGTCCCATTCTTATGGGTTTCTTAATTTTGCTGGAGTATAAAAACAGATCTTTGTGTGGTGTGTTCCCAGCTTTGCCCAGAGAAAGAGGCATCCATGGTACGACTTTTCTTATGCAGGATTCCTTGGTGAGGCTTTATGAACATTATAAGACACTAGGAACACTGGCAGTTCTCACAAGTCTCACAAAATGTATTTTTCCCCAAAATATTTAGTCTATCAAAAAGTTAAAAAAAAGATTCATTTAAAAAGATTCATTTTGTCTCAGATAAAATGACAACGAAATATTTTATTTCATTCTTTAGTTTTTGAAGCTTTAAAATTTATTTTAAACAAGAAAGTGAACTTAAATGTTAGAACTTCTAAAATGGAGAAATCTGGAGTTATCTCCAGGAATATCTAAATTAAATATGCAATGAAAATGAGCACCTATATGTTATATTTGGTGTAAGAATGTAATAGTTGTAACTTTTAGGTTTTAGGTTTGTCTGCTCTGATCACAGAGTTGGACAAAGCCAGCAGCTTTGTGTTAGTTGTCAGAGTTTTGGGGGGCCATAAAATTTCTGAATTTTTTACTCATTTCTGTGACTGAGGGATTTTTTTTTTTGTGGAATTCCAAGAGGTAGATTTAAGTCTGCAGTCCATTGCCATTTAAGTTATAAATTTAGAAATGAGAATTAATCAGAACAGCTGTTGGAATTAATCAGAACAGCTGTTCAAAATAACTAATTTGTTTACTAATAGAATATCTGTTTCTGTAGAGTTAGCCCCAGATTTCTCACCCTTAAATCCCATTACTTGTTAGCGTTATTAGAAACTATAATGATTAGTGTAATTTTCTTATTACTGTGGCTGTTAGTGTCATGGCTGGAGGGTCAAATGGGCATTCAACAATGAAGATCCAAATTTTCAGAAATTCAGTTGCATCAAAGGGGAAAAATAGCAAAAAAGCAAAATCAGGGAAGTATGGCTAAATTATCATTCTGAAGAATCATTTTAATGCCAATGTGGGCAACAGTGATTGGGTTGTTGGGCTGGCTTTGGTTGGGAGCAGATTTTTGCTGCTCCTCATGGTCAAGAGCATGGGAATTGGCTGCTGGGTTAAATTTATGGTTGATTGCAGCAGGCCACTCTGGACTTCTGCCTGAGGCTGGCAGGGATCTGGGTTAGAATTTGTCCAGTTGGCCGTCCTGGCTCAAGGTTAGGTTGGGAACCGTTGGGTGGGATTTTTAAAGCACCCTTTAACTTGTGAGAGGGCAAAGCTAAGCAGGTTATGAGAACCTCCCTTACACGGTTGTATAATGGATCATGTCATAGGCAGTTTCTCCTCACTGGCATCAGTAATTTCTGAAGGCGCTTCCTTTCTGTCCAGCTTCTCAGGACAGGGCCTGGGTCTCCAAGATACATGTTCCTTGTAGTGCAGAGTCGCAGGGGTGCACGGCCCTGCCCTCCTAAGCAGGGGCCTGGGCAGAAGCAGAGACCTAGAGCCTCAAGTTGATTTAATCTGTGCCTGCCTCTGTAACTACGCCTGGCTTCCTCTGACCCAAATTACCTAACTCAGCTGGTATTTCCTTCCTCATATTCCTTCCCTTACATCTATGCATCTCACCTGCTATAGTTTAACTGGCTGCAGTGGGGGAGTTGGGGAAACACAGTATCCTAACGCTGCCCCCACGGCCTCCCTTCTCCCCGCCTGCCTTAGAGCGACACTGTGTAAATGGAATTTTTAACATCAAAAGTTTCAATTATGGCAGGAAATGTCAGGCCGACAGTGTGCGACTGTTCCAGGTTTCCCATAAGGAATACTCCCACCCCTACTATTTACCCATATGGAAAAAACAACCTCCGATGGTATTTTCTTAAGTTCTCAGGTAAACGGAGCTGAATGGTATCATCACATACACAGCAGTCTTTCTACAGGAGATGAAAAAGCGTAAATCATAGCACAGGGTCCTGAGCCTTCACAGTGCCTTTTTCATGAAAGAAAGTTCTGGGATATGGGCTAAGTGGGAAGGGGGCTGTCTGAGAGGAGGCTTAACCTCCAGCAAGTTAGCAGTCTTGAGGAGAGAGGAACAGGATGGAAATGTTAATCTCGGAGTGAGAGATCATGTGGAAAACAACCTAAAGAGCAGCACATACCAGAGTGCTGGAGAAGCTGGATTTCAGAGGAAAGAGCGCCTTAGTGGGGCTACTTTCTGGGAGATGCAATGTATGGACCACCAGAGAAGTTTGCAGTGCAACCAGTTGCATGGAGGGCCCTTAATAACACCTTTTTCCAAAATAAGTGTGATATTAAAATGTATTCCCAACATGTTCTGCAGGTCAGGCTTACCTTTGTGGAAGAAGCAGGAAGTCAATGAGCTGCCATCATGCAAGTGTGAGGCGTTTACAGAGACTCCTCCACTGGCCTCCCGCCTCGCAGCACTGAGCTGACTAATGCAGCTCACCATGGGGTTGGCTACCACTCATACAGGGACTCCATTGCTTGTCACAGGCAGGAATAGGTCATGGTTTTAATGATGGTGTTCAAATTCTGTGGTTGTCTTGGACATACCTGTTGCTGAAATCACAACTGGACCTTCCAAAAAAAGCCTGGAGAACTTCAGTGTTCAAATTAACTCAGTAAGTATGCTGAAGAGTTTTGGCACTTGAATCACCTGGCTCTTTCGGATAATTCAGTGTATCCCAAAGTCAGGCTCAGTCAGCTCTTTGTCCAGTAGAATTGCTGCTGCTGTTGAGATTTCCTAAGTGTTTGAGATCTCCAGCCTGGCAAGCAAACTGTTTCCTAATGGGAAGTTCCTGGCTTCATATCTGTTGGATGTACAGAGTGGCCCTTATTTACAAGAGGAACAACTTCATTGAGTGAGGTCAGTTAGATATGCCATGTGAAGCCTCGTTGTGTTTCTATGCAGAACAGCCCATAATCATAGCACAGTACCATATATTTTGCAAACATGATATTTGACCATTCCTGTGCACTGCGGAGAGGGAAGATACAACCTGAGATCTACATGTGCCCGGGTGTGGTGAAGAGGACCGTGTCCCCAGGAGGTCTCAGAGACATCTGGGTTGTGTTGTATGCACAGTGCTACTTGGAGAGCGGGAGAGGGAAGAGACTTAGAAGTTAGCAAGCAGGCCTAGCCACAGGTTCATCCACCAGGCACTTTCCTTATCCTCCTTAGCTGGTCCGTTCTTGTGCCTCAGTGAGCTCTGTCCTAGGTCTGGATTTGGAAGTGGCTTAGTGGCACCTGTGTGAATAAGCCTGCCTTTTTTTCCATCTCTGTGTAGGCAGGTTTGCCACCTCTGTGCCCATGATTGACCAGCTCTGTGAGCACTAGCTTGGGCTCCTTTGCACTGCTCTGTGTCACAGGGCAGGCATGCCCAGGGAGACATGCCCATGGGAGGGCTGTGAGGAGCAGAAGGAAGGGCATGAGAAAGGGTGGTGGAAGGCGTCCTGTGAAATCTTTATTTCCAAATAGATGTTTAGTAGACATCAAGGGTCTTTCTTTTAAGAGTTATTTTTAGCTATGAGAAAAAATATATGTATAGTACTATTCCCCATGATATAAAATTATATGGATTTAAATGGATGGGACAAATTTGTAACTTGTGTAAACAGGCATTGCTCTGTGAAGCCAGTAAAGTCCCAGCAAATCATAGCAGCTAAGGATGTAACCCATCATTTTAATGGTATCATTCTTTCATATGAGAAAAGGCAAGGAAATGGGGGTATGTGAGGGAAAAATAGTATAAGAAAAAACAGCACAGGATTTATAAAATCTTGGCCGTCACTTTTCACAGTCTCTGCATGGAAAACATCTGCATGTTACAAAACACTTTCATGTCTAACACACAAGCTTTGGGCTCTCCTATCTACTGAATGGCACATTCACGGGGCACTGCTTCTCTGATGTCAGCTGCACTCCCTGGGAATAGGCAAGCTGAACATTGCTCTGAGCAGCTGAACATACACCACCTGCTGATCCCAATGAGTTCATTCTGCTTGTCTGTGAATATAAAATATTGAAAGAGTTGCAATTATTGTTCCTTTGGAGATATTAAACTTTAAAAGCGGCCTCTAATGTGTGATGTATGGTAGAGCATGATCTTTTTGTGGAAAGTTGAAGGCTAGTACAAGATAAACCTTGTGTTGGTAAAACAAATAATGTCTTTCTCTTAGAGCTAATGCATGATGTTTGGTTAATCAGTGGTGCCAAATCCAATGGGGATAGGCCTGTAATTATAGCAGGCAATCGTGTGTTTTTCTAAGTTCAGAACTCTGTTGGGTGAAACATTGGCTGGTAAAGCAGAAGACCAGAAGAGGTGTTTGCAAAGGTCCCTTCCTGGGGTTTGTGTGTAAATGTAAGATCTTGGCTAACTAGTTCTGCTTCCAGCCTGTGGGGTCAAGCAGCCCTTCCTGTGCGTATGGGGTGGACTCGATATTCTTGTTGCTTGTTGGTCTTACAGCAACACCATCAGTTTGCTGTGCTGAAGCCAGTTGTAGAGGTAGCTTTGAACAAGGCAACGGTTTGGAGTCAGGGGCAAGCACAGGGCCAGTTTTGTGCGTAAAACAACTGTGTTTTCAGCTGGTTGTAGCAGCAGCAGCTCCGCATCTGACCATGTTCGTGGGATGGAGTTCCTCTGACCATGTATGCACACCTGCACCCAAGATAGAGCTAAATGCTCTCTGCAGCTGTTGGAGAACGATACTAATCTCTCAAGTTAGGTTTTTGCTGTGGACGTTGATTTAAATTCCCAGAAGTCCCTGTCTCACTCCATTAACTCCAGTGGATGCTGAATGTGGCTGAGATGTAGATGCCATCACTGTTGGGACTTTGGTGAGAACAAGCCCATCCTTTGCTCAAAGGCAAGTGATGATCAGGCTGGCTCTTGGGAGAACACAAGCAGTTCATGAGGGAAGTGTCAGACTAAGCTGCCTAAAGCCCTGCAGACCTTTCTCTGGCCTGTCACAGAACTTGTGTCAGGATGTAACGCAGAGCTCTGCATTTGAAGAACTGGCTCTGAAACCCTCAGGTGCCTTTCAGCAGCTGCCAACCTACTGCCAGGGGTCACACTGTTCCTGGGCTGTGGTTGGAGACAGCCGTGGTGGAACAGGCAGAGAGAGCCTCTTCCATTGCTGGAAGTGGTCAGCACTCTGTGGTTTCTGTATGGTTTTCAATCTTGCTTGCTGTTCCTTGCCAGACTCCATCTCTCCAGTGGGGCCGGATTTAGCAGTGATGTCAGTGGCGACATGCGTTAAATATCATGAAAGCAGCAGAGTTAGCACCATGGATGGATTTGTCGCAGGGGGAGAACATTCCCTTTTGATCTGCTGTGCAGATCCTTTACCCTCAATGTGTGGGTCCGTGTGTCTCGCTTGCTCCACACACTGACATCAGTGGAAACTCCATGTTTAGGCAGGTGCAACATATGTGGTACTTAGATGCATCACAGTGATAAGGGCTCTAAACTGCTAATCTTGAAGGAAATTTCCCATCCCACTCCTAAACCCCACTATTTAGTTTTGTGTTACCTAGCAGGGGGGGATGATCCTATGATGTATCCTCTTCTGAGATCACTGATTTTTTGTATGGTGAGACTTATTATACCAATATGAGTCATTTAAAGAGTTCAATTAGTAATTTATGAAACTAATTAGCAAGATGTTAGAGGCCTAATGAAATGATGTTCTGCTCAGGTGATCTGATGAAGGAGTTGTAATGCAGCCTATACTATCAGATAGGCTAATAATAAACTGGTTCATTCAAAAGAAAATAGTAATTCTGAGGTTTCCACCCTTTGCCATAACAAAATGTGTAGCAAGGCACATGCTGTAAGATGTCAGGGAGCAAAGGACCAGGGTTTTTATGTGGAAATGGCAATAGCTTATGGATTTGGAAATAGGGGTATAGGAAGATGGATCACTAGTTTTGTGTAGCCCGTTTATTTCCACACAACTTTTAAAACTGCATCTGGGCTGCAGTGGGATCATAGGATCCCAGCGCAACTGTAACTGGGTTAGCTTTAACCCATAGTGTGTGTGCCAGGTTATCCCATCAGGTACAGCAGTGTTCCCCTTATCCATCAGATATGGCCATTAGAAACCTTCTAGCTCGCCTTAAGAGATCTTCTCAGCCTGTATTTGGGAAGCCAGCAAGGGAGTTGTGGGAAAGGAGTAGAGAATAAAAGTGTGCTTGGTTTTATTTGGCCAAATCTTTCCTTTCTCCAGTCTGCCAAACTGAGACATGGGTGCAGTCTGGTCAGTTCTCCAGTCCAAAAAGATCCTGAATTCAGCTCTTCCTCTGTGCAATATTGAGGCGTTGAGCCTAAGCTACAGCCAGGCTTAGTAGCCAGAAATGTGGACAGAAAGAAGTAAGTCACAGGGCTGGGCACACTTGAACTGATTTGAATCCCACTCATTACGCAGTGATGTAGAAATAGCCTTGGATTATATTTTAAAACTATTTAGCCCTGACCCACATCCCAGTGAAGTCAATGAGATGTTTGCCAGTGACTTAAACGGGCTCTGGAACAGGCCTGCAATGTTACTAGTGCCTTCAAATACTTCCTTCACCTGTAGGATAAAAGTCCTTCTCCTGAGTCAATGGGCCTCCTTACTTCTTCCTCCCCTCTCAGTTTCCATGGGCCCCTAGCATGGGAAACTCAGCCTTATTCATCTTTGTATTTCCATGTCTCTGAATCAGGCAGGTTCTGGGTATGTTCCACATAGAAGGCTGTTATCTTTTCAAGTGGCAAAAAAGAGGGGATTTTTCCATAGTCACACAGTTTTTCCACAGAAATGTATTCATGAGAGTTAAACTTGCCCAAACTATGTTAATGTATGTGGTTGGCTTCTGTGCCAATTTTCATTGTGAATAAGACGCAAAATAAAAGGGCTCTTGTGTCTCCCTTTCCTCCTCCCTGAAGCCCTCCCATAATTTTTGAGTTCTTAAGCCCATTTTGTATGCGAATCAGATCAGGAAGGGAAAGGCAGAGGGGATTACTTTTACACTGTGCCTTCGCTGTAAACTACTGATAGTCACATTAGGGTTATGTCTGAACCAAGAAGAGGTTAATACAGTGGGCCTGAATCTTATAGTTGGTGTAAATGAAGTTTTCTCCACTTGCTGATTTTTCACTATAGGTTGACATACTTCAGCTCACGAGGGGCTCTGTCCTTTGCTGCGTTGTTGTTCTAAGGAATTTTCAACTGATGAGAGAAGGAAGTGTCTCTTTTTAATGCAGAAGTTCAACTTTAGCTTGGTAGTCTCCTTCCAGAGCATGTTTCATGGATTACCAAGGCATGCACAAAACATCAATTGAATTTAGGCTGCTCTCTTAGCCAGATGGCTATGAAACATTCATAATACAAGCTGTAGCTATTATGAGCCATTTGTCTTCGATGCGTGTCCTGACAAGCCACTGTTATTAAGTTTCAGTGTATTTCTGTTAATGTTACCTACCTATTTGCATTCCTGCATGCTGTCACACCGAGCGGGTTGGCGTGGTCTTGGGAACTGGGCTTCAAGGCTCCTCCCTGTGAAAGTTGCCAGCTCATTTATTTGTTTCTTTCCCGTGGTTCAAGCTGGTGCGTTATTCAGAAACTTCTGAAAGAGCAGGGTTGGGTAAACCTCTGATTCAGTTCATTTGAAAGCAGCCTTGAAATCCTCCTCCTCCACATCTTGCCCTCTTGCAGCTCTGAAATAGGTGTGATGAGGCTAATTTGGAGTGTGTTTCTGAGAAATCACCGGTACTTCTGCTCAAAATGTCTCTGAATCTGAAGGTTCCTGCCCCTTCTGGCAGAGCTGTGGTGCTTCCAGTTTGGACTCCCCTTGATCTGTGATTCTCAATGCTGGAGGCTGGCAGTGCGAGGGAAGAGGGCCCAAATGTTTGAGTTGTGAAGGTGAGGTGGTGAGAAGTGCACTTGTACTTCATCCTGATTCCAACATTATGGTGCATCACCTAGCCACATCCTGCACTCCCAAAGGCTGCTCAGTTTTGCAAAGCCTGTTAACTTTGCAAATGGTAGCATGGGAAACCTCAGGGGACTCTGACTGCTCTCTGCTTTTGATCTAGCCTTGGTTGTTTCCTTCTATAGCTGCAGAAAGCCCTGTGGTGCAGGTCCTGCCTTCTGGCTCTGGGGTTTTGACCAGTAGTAGAAACTTCCTTGATGGGTTGTATTAGATGAGGTGATTTGACTGATAC
>JAUBOD010000883.1:1009652-1023431 GCA_032353885.1 Nothura maculosa
CTGCTCTGTCACCCTCACAGTAAAGAAGTTCCCCCTCACCTGCAGGTGGAACCTCCTGTGCTTCAGCTTACACCCATGGGAGCCAGGAGAACCGGCTGTGAATGTGAACAATGAGCTCATCAGGTGGCCTGGATGCTGTATGGAGGCAGGGCCCTCTCTGCAGAGGGGCCATGGCTGGGGCTGCTGGGCTGGACGGTCTCCTTGGGCAGCAGAGCTCCCCAGGGCACGCTGCAGCCATGGCAGGACAGGCAGCCTCTGGTGGAGCCCCTTCTCCACATCCCCTCTAGCCGTGAATAGTCTTATCATGATGATTTTTTCCCTTCTTTTTAAAGACTGTATTTGGATCTTCCGTGGGTCCTCTAGTTTTGAGCCTTTAGCACTGCTATTTTCAAGCTCCTCTTCACAGACATCAAGGGGAGCAGCATGTCCATTCCAGGATGGAGATCTGTTCTTATTCACGTGGCTCCAGAGCTGAAGTTTTAAAAGCTCTAATGGATCTAATAAGACTTGGGGTAGAATTGGAAAGTTAGATCATTTTCCTGGCAGCTGCTCTAAGAGTCACTTTCTGTTCTGTTTACATACACAAAAAAAAGCACTGATACAGTTTTTTGGTTAGGAAGTAATTCTTTTTTTTAACCAATGTTTATAGTGGGATCTGGCCTCATGAGTTTGCAGTTCTTTTGCAGTTATTTTGATGTTAAGCTGTGCAGTTTATTTCTCTTTCCAGTGACAGCTGTAGTGCTTTAACTCTTCTGATATACTTAACCTTTGTATGTAGATGAGACTTCAGTGGGAGACAGCATTGCAGCACAGTGAGGATGAGCAGGAAGATGGTTATGGACTTTCTGTTCTTCTCGTATAATGCTTCTGTGGATGTTTTACACTCCAGCTGTAGCTCCCAGACTGTCCAGTCTTACTCTCCACTGGGCATGGATTCCTGATGCAGAGGATGCAAGAACATGTGGCATTATATTGCAGACCAGCTCCTTTTCCGTTATGTCGTGGCCAAGGGAGACCTGTCCTTGCAAATTTTATCTGTGCGTGAAGCCAGGGATATGGTCAAATTTTCTCTTCATAATGAGTTTTCTAGAACTAGGGAAGAGTTAAAACCAAACTGCTATTACAGCAGCTGAATTTTGAGGATACCTGAAATGTAAACCTGGATTTCACTCCAGTCTTGAAGGCAATATCTGTGCTTATGATAAATCAGATGTGCAGCAAACTCTCCATTCAGAAATCACATTTCCTACTGCCAGTTTCTTTGTCTGGGCTTTCTGGATAATGAAGCATTTGCTGATGTTATGTGTGCTATTTTTCTGTCAGCAAAATGAGGAAGGCTTTTACTGTTTGCTTTCTTTCCAAGCTGCTCACTGTAATGTCATTTTGTTATCACCGCACTCAAATGAGTAAAAGGAATCCCTATAAAGTCCAGATAGAAGTTTGTGTTCTCCAGCTATTGAGCACTACCACTAAGTTTCCCCAGTGCCATTTCCTGGGAAGGAAATGCACAGAGGTTGTTTGAAAGCTTCTTTTCCAAGCCAAAGTGAGAGGCAGAGTGCTCGCTGCTCTTGACATGAGACCAAAACAAAAGCTGCTTGAACAGTGCAAGACCACACAGATGGTGAGTGAATGAGGAAGCCACTTCACCATTGTAATGCAATCACAACCTGCAATCACAAGGGCACTTTTGCTAGCCTTGAGTCTCATGATCATCTGAAGTAATGCAGCAGAGCCATGCATGATCCTTTGAAAACATAGAGGGTCCCTTTTGGTTTTTTTGTCCACTTTATGGAGTCAAATATTCAGAAGTGCTCTCCTTTATTGATTGTGTTAGGACCTCAGATCTAACAAGAGGAATGAACAGTTGCAATGCAGAGGATTAAATTCCGGAGCAGTGACAAGCAATATGTGCCCAAGGAATCTCACCTCGTTGGCACTGCAATCATGATGATAGAATACAGCTCTCATGGACTTGCGAGGTACTGCAGGCCACAAGAATGTGCACTGGTGTTTCCATGAAGCATCAAGCTTAGTGTTCTTGTAGAGAGCAGCCATTCAGTTCCCTGCAGTAACTCAACACCATTGTGCAAGCATCTTTCCTCTCCAGAGCACAAGCGTGGAGATTGCGGCATTTTTCTTTGGAAGAGATGGGCTTCCAGTCAGCGTTGGGCTATGCACCTCCAAAGTCATATTGCACTGCAGGACCAAAGTTTGGGTGCTATTGTGCATGCACACAGAGACTGGGTAGGTTCAGCAGTTTGAGGACCTTTCTTCAAGAGCAAGGCAACTGTGCTTCTGGAGATCCCAGACTAACCCATGAATTCCTCCAAGTTCTTTCAGATGAGATTTCCAAGGAGGAAAATTTAGAGTGGAAGAGCAGACATGCAATGGCTTTTCTTAAGCTATATGTTATTCCTCCTCATTAGTTCTTGACAGGCTCTCAGAAATGACTTTGTGAAACTTTTCCCTGAGGTAAAGGTGTTCCTGCAAGGCAGAGATGCACAGGTCTGCAGGAACCCAGTAGTTCCTACAAGGCATTTCATGGCTGATTGCATGGTAACAGAACCATCAGAGGAATGTGGAAAGCCTTCAGTAGGGCTTCATCTCGTGGCCAGCAAACTTGCTGTTAGGAATCTTGGATCTGAACAGGAATCTTGTGTCTGAACAGGAATCTTGCATCTCTCCTCAGAGAGACAGCAATAGGTAATAGCACACATATTGTGAAGGGCCTAGCACAAATATCAAAATTTTGTCTTATTCTTTCATCACTTATTCTTTTATTACATGTGTATGGAAGAATTAGCATGTTGAAACCTGTTGGCACTACAGTGACATTAATAGCAGGATTACTATTATTAACGCTACTGTTACTATTACTAGTACATTAATGAGTCATTAATAGATTGAGTTATGTGCTGCAGTAATGTATGCCACACTGGTTTCAAGTGAAAATCATTTGCAAATGTTCTTCCTGCTGTTGAGGGGATGTATTCCCCTGCTTAGGAACTAGCATTCTGGAGAAATATTTGTCATTGCTCCTACTTGACTAGATTTTTTTTTCTCCTGAATTGCAGTTTGTTGAATTGTGCTTGTTGTTTTGGTTAGTGAATAAGAGAGGACCTAATTCTATATTTCTGAGTCTCAGAACTGAAAGGAAATGGAAAAATACAAAAATTATAGAGGTAGCCCTCAAGCATGCTCTTGTAGGTAAGTAAGTAACTAAGAGTAGCTAAGATCCAGGACAACCTGGATCAGCCTGTTTCTGACTGCTGCAATTTTAGATAAAATTCCCAAAGAAGCTATTTAGCTCTGTAATATATATAAACCACCTACAATGGCCTCAACGATGCTTCTCCAGCATGCCTCGTACAAAATGATATTCTTCCAGATTATGATTTATATTTTGTGGATTGGTTTGAAATTCGATGCTATGATTTAATTTGTGGAGGAACTATGTTCCCTTCTGGGGAAATTCTTGCTTAAGAGATAGAAGGAAAGAAAGAAAGCGGGGGGAGTAGAGGAGGAGAAATGAAAAAAGGAAAGAGTGAGAATGATAGAGGTTACGATAGTATTACGTTACTGATTGCATAAACTGACAAAACAGCCTACTGTGACTTGGAGAGTTTAATTTTGTACATTTTGGCAACTTCTTAAAGCAGAAAATGAGAGCAGTACTGTCAACAGGGCTTTTGATATTCCTCGGTGTTTATACTAGAGATGAAAGTGCATTCTGAATGAGGTTGGAAGGCAGCAGGCCAGATTCTGACTTTGGCGACAAGAGGTGATAAACACCGCAGGTTTGCCCCCCTGCAGCAGTGGGTAGGAAAGGGTTCTCTCCGTTCGCAAAATGTGGGATTTCAAAAGTTATTCCTGTTCTTCTTGAAAGATACAGGATCCTTAAAGGATTTGGCTTTTTTTTTGTATTCCCATAGCAAAACACTAGATAGCAAAGTCATTGCCTTGGCAGATGGGAGACCCTGGGTCACCCTCTTGTTTCTGGTTCACTGTTCTGGCCTCTGGGCTGCAGAACTGCTCTCACTGTTTCCAAAAATATTTAATTACTTACATCCAATATCCAAAGGCTCTTACAGGAAAGCAACATCCAAGCATGGCCTCTTGCCTGGAGGTTATTATACTCCTCTTGGATTTAGGATATCCAATTCAGCTCCCTGGCCTGTGTCAGGATTTCATACGTAGGGCTTCTGTGCTCCTGCTGGCTGCAGAAACCATCGACTGCTCAGGGCACATTTATTTAAGTATATTTTGACCAGAAATTTCCTTCTGGACCAGGGAAACCTTTTCCCACTGCAAGATTTGCTAATACTAATATTTATAAACAACCAAAAAAAAAAAAAAAAAGAAAAAAAAAGGCAGGCAGAGGGGAGGAAGGAAGATTGAGGAGAGGGAGAAGCAGAAGACAAACTTCCAGAACCAAATGTGACCAAATAGGCATTTCAGCATGCGAGCAATTGCAATCTGATTCCGGGCCATTGTCGCCTTTTGCTGAGAGTTAATGGAAACCCCAATGAATTGTGATTATGATTAGCCAGCAAGAATGGTATCCGTCAGTCAAGTTTTGCCACCATTACTCATGTGCAATATTTCATTTCAGAGGCTGCTGTGGCTATTTTGTTGGACCTGAGCGAGTACCTGCTCCTCTCTGCCTCCAGCAATGCTATTAAAGGAAAGAGGGAGTTGTGATTTCCCACAGTCTTTGGTAAGGTACAACTTCCTTCCTTGCTCACAGCTTAATGAGAAAGGCTTCACCTCTTCTGCAAACCATCCTGCCTGTTTATTTATAGAGGCCAATATCCAGGCAGCGTTGGTAATGCTGCAAACCAGACTTGGACCTGGGACATAGGCTGGTCCAGCTCAGTCGCACAGTGGCGTTTTTGTTGGGTGGAGGCATCTCTGTGTCCTCCTCAGGACATAATATCTTGCCTCTAAATAAATGGTCTGCCCTGCAGGGTAAGGTGATTCTCAATATGAGCGAGGCTGGGGGAAATGGGCTTATAAAAATATCTGAGCAGTGGAAGAAAATAACTGCTGTTTTCCAAGAAGATGCACTTTTCTATTTTAATTTTTGTAAGGCTGCGATAAAATAAATGTTGCCTATGATGTAAAGCCGAAAGGTTGACCAGAACTTCCTTTGTGGTCATGCTCTTTTTTTATTGATTGATTTTAAGTTCTCTAAATTTGTCCGACTCACAAGTGCAGCGGTGAATTAAGTTATAAGAGAGTGTTTGTGTGTCTTTAAGGAAAAATACAGTGACTCCTCCTCCATCCTGCCCTTCTCAACCTTGCAAGAAACCCTGAGCTTGGCTAGAATATTTTTTCTCCCTCAATGGAAAATGTTGATTAAATATTCAGGAAAAAAAAAAGAGCAACTAACCCCCCTAAATGCCTAAATCTCTTTTTTTTTGATGAGAAGATACTAATTATTGGAACAGTTTGGCAATTTTGACAGAAAATTAACTGCTTTGCAGAGGTGGGTTATCAAAGCTTTATTGGAAAAAAATGACTTTTCTGGTGACAGAAAAAGTTGAAGAGAGAAAAAAGTAAGTATGTTTACAGGGGCTTTTCTGTAGCTGCATTGGATGAGCAAAGCCAAAGCCTTATGGCTGTGCCACTGAAAGACTCATGAGTATCTTCTGTGGTATTTTTTTTCTGAGCTGAAAATACTAAGTCGTTCAGTTTTTCAGTTATTCTTCACACCAGGATGGACGGGAGGGTTTGGGCTGGGATCACTTGGGTGGTGGAGTCCAGTCTTGCCCACATTACAGAATTATCACTGTTCTTAGCCTCACTGTGCCTGGGCACTCTGCTCTTGAGAGGGGTATCTGTGCTGAGCTCGGGAGCAGATGCCTATTTGGCATGGCCCATTTGGCAGTCTGGGGGCTGTATGCCTGGATTTCCTATCTATGAAAAATAGGTGAGGGAGAAACGCTTGGGTCTCCCTGCAGCAGGACTTGGGACATGCTCCAAGTAGGGATCTATGCTGGTTGACTCACAAGCGCTTTGGGCTGCCTAGGCTGGATACTGATGGGTGGCTGAGATGAAGGAAATCCCAGGACAGAACTGGGGACAGCTGGTGTGCAGAAAGGATGATTGGGGTGAACTGCTCCCTCTGACTGCCTCCTGCTTGGCTGCCGATTCTACAGCGTGCAGGTCTTTCACATGCAGGTATAAAAGCCTCAGTGCCTCGGTGAGATGACCAGGTTAAGGTAAGTTCGTTACCCAAACAGCCAAGATCAGCTGATCTCCATGTAGTGAAATCACAAAGTATTCAGTCTTCAAGGAAAAGGAAAATTATTCATCTTCCTTAAAAATCCATGCCTAGTTGCATAGCCTGCTTTTGAATAAATAGATATGAATCCAGGTATATAAAGTTCAGATAAGGGAAAAGCACAATGATAGGGAAAGAGCCTTGCAAATCCATGCAGACCCTGCATGCTGTTTCTCTTCAGCTTTGGTTCCCTGGGCACTTTGACTGTCCCTATAGTCCATTCATTGCTTAGTAGCGCTCAGGCTTTTCCATGCTAGGGATTTGATCCACATGAATCTGTCTGGTCCTTGCTTTTTGTTACAGATACAGAGAAGAAATAAATGTTCGCAGTCCTTACAAAACTGGAGAGATGGACCAAGGGAGTCATGTTTTGATATTAGTCGAGTTTATACTATTTAGGATGGAGACTTCTCCTCCTTGTTTTCCTCCAAGATAAAGAGATGAAGAGACATTAAAACTACTCTTGTGTATGACTGTAATCAGACAGCAACAGAAACAGCTATATAGGCTGCCTGTGGGGTTATTTCTTGGTATTGGCTCAGTTTAGCTGTTGCTGAGGTCAGTTTTTCCAATGACTTCCAATGACTGTTGGGAGCTGAGCAGCCCATTCCTTATCCACATCCAACTGGTGAGAGACCTCTATGATGCCAGGAGAGCAGCTTCAGAAGACACACAAGGTAGTTTTCAGTGGTACTAAAGAAAACAGTTAACAGGAGGGGAAGAGATTTCTTTCCACAGACTATAGTTTTTAAGGGTATTTTGGCATGCAAGTTAACCTTTCCTTGGGTCTCTTGTCAGCAGGTGGGAACTTTTTTAAATTGTCCTTTTACTGAGCAAGGCTGAATCGTCTGCCCTAAAGCATCCCTTAAATGCAATTAAAACCAGCAGTACTGCTTCTCCAACACCGGGGCCTCTGATACTGGGAGGGGAAGCAGTGGCTCCTCTTTGAAGTCCCACCTACGGGAACATCAGTGGCAGGACTTCAAAGGGAAGCTGCTATTTCCTGTTGGAGCTCAGCCCTGGTGCTCAGCACTGCTAACAAAGCAGTCGGACTGGTTGTAAAGGCACTGATCCAGCAGAGCACTTAAGCACATGCTTAAGTCCCTCAGGACTTAACTGCATGGTCTGCTGGGTTGGAGTTTGACGGGGCTGGAAACTGGACTGATGATTGGGTCATTATTTCAAGGGAGAAAACCATGTCTAAATGCCTTGGAGGAACAGAGAGGAATAGTGAGGAGAAGGCAAATACGCTGTTTTGGAAGGAACAGTGTTGGTATGGAGAGCAGAAGGTGTAAACTGCCTTCTTGATGTCCTAATACTCTTTCAGCAGCAGTTTGGCTTTGTTGATATTCAGCTTCCTTGGACCTTTCCTAGTGTCATCCAGCTGGTCAAAGGGATGAGGTCCTCGGTTACTCTTTGTTCATTTTTTTTCCACAAAAACAGCTCGATGGACACTGTGAACCTGGCCAGCCATTCATCACCCAGTGACTTGCATCTGTTGCCACAGCAGGAGGTGGAAATACCATGAGCAATACTGCTGAATTTAGTGAACAACCTTGAAAGAGACAGTGGGGTGCATGAACTCCCAGCAAAAGCAGATACTTGCAAATCATCCCTTGAATTCAGAACTAGCCTGAATTCAGAACTAGCCTAAATCTGCTTTGAGTTTACCTTAATTGAGCTGCGAGCTGAGTGCCTGGATCAGTAGGTAGAGTTGAGGTGGAAGTCTATTGCAAACAGGTAAGAAATGCTAAAGGTGCAGGCAACTTGCTCTATCTCTTCCTGAGTACTTTTTCTCAGGATTAGTTGCTCTGCTCTCTGCGGAGTTACTTGCAGAGTAACGGATGGCAGAACTAAGACTTAGTTTTATAGCGAGCATTATTCAGGTAATTCACATAATTTGCACCAACTTCTCAGTTGTTGTCCTCAGGCTACAGATAGGCCTTGCGGTTGTGCTGTGCAGCTGATGCACAGGTGCAGATGTGCCTAACCACACTGCTAACCTCACTCTCAGCATGATTTCACCTCCTCTCCAGTAGCAGTGCAGCACAGCAGCTTCTCCCCCATCACAACCTACATGAAGCCCTATGCTCGCCTTGCATGCAGCAATTAAAAGACAAATAGGAGTTGTTCTGTGCTGGCAGCAAGGGTGTTTGCAATTGGAAGGGCTGCTCTTCTTTGTGGAACAGCTGTATCAGATTAAACATGGTAGTTTGTAGGCTGTGGGAATAAATAGGTCACCTAACCTGTGAAAACCTGTAGTTTCCAGGTCCTGCTCCCAGAGTCCTTCTTGTGCTTGGGACATGATGGGGCACCAAGGCACTCAGCAGACTGCAGTCCTCTGTTTTGGTGTTCCATCTAGGTTGGAGTCCTGGGGGAACCCGTTGCCTGGCACTTGCTTATGCTCCATGCCAAGAAAGTGGTGTGAGAGCAGTGTGTTTGCTGGATGCTGTCACCTGAGACAAACTGAAGAATAAAGACTAAAGAAAGTCTTTATTCATATTATGAAAGCATCTCCAAAATTCTTAGGACACTGTGTTTGGATGTCACCAGTGGTCATACACACAGATTCTGATACCCCAGAGCAAACATAATGCAGACCTCCAATACACAGATGTGCTCCATGCAGCTCATGCTGACCAAGGCAATAAGACTCGATTCTGTGCTGATGTCTGTAGAGTAGGTGAGACCCCGTCACGTCTCCTTGTCAGCTCAGGTGAAGGATGCTGCTGCAGTCTGATACAGATGTTGCTGTTGAAGTTGCTTGATAGTTTTATGGCATATTCTTTGTGGGCTCACGCTGGTGTCTCTGCTCTGTGGTTTTGTGGGACAATCGGGTTTGGAAGCAGCCACACACGAGGTGCTCTCCTTTGGATAAGTAGGGTTGGATGGGCCAGTCTTTGACAGCGTGGCTTGTGCCTCAGTGCTCTGTGAGGGGGGCATGTTCCAGAATGTGAGTGTGGTCACTGCACCTGGAACTGAAGCTGCTGACCTTAGAAACTGTTGAAAAACTTTGAACTCAGCTTTGTTTTGCACCTTGAACATTCACTAGAACTATCTGATGTGATTTCTTAGAAAGGAAGTCCTGTTTTGTAACTGAGTTTTGGGACTAATATTCAAGAAAACTCTGCTTAGTTCTTGTTTCTGACACTGGGTGTCAGATTCTGGGCGGCCTTTAGCAGCTCATTCAGCTCTTTTTTCCCTTCCATCTCCCACCTGTAAAACAAACTGATAGCTCCTTTTCTTTTTTTGTCCTGTTATTAGACAAGACAGCAAGTTCCAGAGTTGACGGATATATTTCATTATGTGATGTATGGGTACTAGCTATGCTCTTGAGCAGGATCCTCCTGTGAAATGAGTAAATTAATGCTAATAACAAATCTAGACAGGGCTGATTTTTGGAAAGATTTCTTCCAAAGGGTATTTGGATTCAAAGAAGGTGCATTTTGTTAATCTTTTCATTTGTGTGGTTTCTACCCATGGGTTAGTACTGAAAGGGTTTTATCCGATCCAGGGTGTACATGCAAATATTTCTATTTGAATAATACTGGAGAATAAATTTAGAAATGTTTAAAGAGGGCATGAATACCTCAATCTGCTAGGTGGAAAAATTACTACTTCTTGTGGGTAACCCAACCTGTTTAATTTGCTAAAAACATACCTGACTCAAAAAGAAAAAAAAGAAAAAAAGAAAAAAAAGGAATAGCTGAAAAGAGAGCTTTTAAAAACCAACTCTCTTCAGATTTCTAGTTTAATATTTCAGTGTGCAACAGTATTTTCATAACTGCAGCTTTTTTGGGCAGAGGTGGGGGAAATTAGAATATATTAGAGAACTTTGGAAACCACTTTCTATTTGTAAAACATGTTGTGTGTGTATCATAACACCTACAGGACTCACAGCTCTGCCAGATAGTGCATTGACTGCCAGGATTTCCCTTGCTAAATGGCATTATACTGCTTTGTGGGAATTGAAAACAAATATTTTGAGGGAGGGAGCTTTCTCATCCACAGCACATTTGCCGTACTTGCAAGATTCACTCATAGTGTTATATTTGAAAGCGGCTGCATTTTTCAGCTACCTCCTATAAGTCAAAGGGTAGGTTTAATGAACGCTTGTGTGCTCTGTGATGGCTTTGGCTTGTATCTTTTGCAATACAGCAGCCCCTAGGGGCTCTGGAGGAGATCGGGGCCTCATTACATTAGGCACTGTGTGATCCCATAGCAGAGGACCATAGCTGAAGGGGGAAACTGCAGTGGTTGTATGCAGACATCACAGAGCAGTTTTCCTGCGTTGGGAGGGATGCAAAACTGCAGGACGGATGAGTAGGTTCAGCCAGAGCTGCTCCGTGCGACGGGATGCGCCTCTGCTGCAGGTGCCTCTAACCAGTTAGCTACAGGTAGCAGTAACAGTAACACAGCAGCAGATTAGACAAGCCCTGAGGCGATACCCAGGGTGCCCCACACGCTGGTACATGCTGCGTTGCTAAAGCTTCCCTGCTGTTAATCCCGCAGCTAATTAGCTTCAAGCTCCCACAGGTTCTGTGGCAAAAGCCCACAGCAAAGCAGAGCAGCATCGCCTTGGTGCTGGGTGCCTGGTCCCCCTGGTGCCAGCCTGCCCATCAGAGCACAGGGTGCCCAGGCAGCACCTTCCCCATGGCCCACCGGCCGTCCAGGGCTTGGCTGGGAGCTCGCGTGGTTTCCTCTCCTTGCCTGGCTTTGTTGTGCAAGGCGTGGGCTGAGCTGAGAGCGTGACAAGGGCTTTGGAAACCTTGGTGTCCTAGACTTCTTGCACGGTTTGGACTTGAAAAATCTCTAGAAGCGTTTAGACTAAAGGCTTCTGAGCTGGAAGTTGCCCTGTTTGTTCTTGTTTACCAAAAGTGTATTTTTCACCAAGAAATTTGCAAATTCAGGCCCATAGATTTGTTGAAAAAAGGGGGAAAAAGTTCTCTGGAAGATACATATAGCCAGGTTAGCAGCAGTCTAAGAAAATGATCATTCCTACTCTGTGCTACTTTTCAAATCTTAGAAGGTTAAGCCTGTGGCTTAAGAATACCTAACAGCACAAGGCAGAGGCCAGGTTTTGAGAGTGATTCCATTGCTGAGATGAGATGAACCAGGATGTTCTCATCTCAAGAGCCTTTCAAAGAGAGGCAAGGTGAGGTAGAAGCTGCTGAGGCTCCATGATGCAGCTGCAGGAATGGTCTCAATGGGCTAGTGCCTGCAAAAGTGAAGCGCCCTAAGGCTCAGCCTAAGGCTCTCACCTACCCTAAGGCTCATGCCCTGCATGCAGCCTCAGCCAGAGCTGAGAAGAAGCACAGAGAATTGCCCAATGCCCTCCAATTTACTGATGTCATCAGCACATTGCAAGCGGGATTTGCCAAGCAGAGAAGGGTAGACATTTGCTGACATTTTATATTATGTTTCAGCGGCACTCCTGTTTCTGTTCGGGATACAAGCTGTGATTAAAATATAAGCTAATTAGTATTTAGCTATTAAAATCTACTTGCTTTTTAATCACAGTAGACAGTTGTGATCAGTTTTTACAGGTAAAAAGAACAAGTGTCCTGCCAGAAACTTTAACAAGCTTTAATCCCCAGCTATGCAATTTCTGTGACTAGAGAGAGGCCTGTTGGGTTTTAGAAGTGATTATCAGAGATGAACAATTGAAAAAGAAAAAAAAAAGAAATAAAAAGAATGTTTTGGAGCACATTAGGAAAAATCTTTATGAAAATACTCTTCTGCTTTTTCTACTTTCCTCCTGGAAATGATATTATCTGGTTGGATGGGGCTGCTTTGGAGGCTTCAGGGCACATTAAAGGGTAATAAGAAGGGCATGGGGTGAGGAAAAAGTTCCTGCTGAGTTAAAGAGAGACACCTGATAGCTCTTCTGGGAGCAGAGAGTCAGGTTTAATAATGTCTTTGCTAAGCACAGTGAATAATTGAGGTCAGGGCCCTGGGTGAGGGTAATAAGGGGATAGTCTCCTATGTGCAGCATGGTGGTGGTGTGGACCTGCTGTTGCAATATGTGAGTGATGCTGATAGTAAGTGCAGAGCAGCCCTGGGTCCCTTGGGACCATCACAGCAGCAGGTAGGTTCTTTTTCATTTTGTCTTTCTTAATCAGTTTAGTAATTGTATTGATTATAAAATTAGGGGCAGCACAGATGCCAATGAGCTTAGAGCAGTGAGCTTGAGAGCTGATCAGCTATTAGGGGGCCTCGTTAAGACAACAACTTCTCTTGCTCCATCTCACTGGTAGGGTAATGTCCAACTGGAACTAGAGAGCTCTATATGTATCCATCAGAATTACTGCTTTCTGGGGATCGTTGTGTCCTCCATATGTCAGAATGCCTCCCAAAATCTCATCCTCAGAGCACTCTGGAGAAGGCAGGGTTCCTTTCTCCCTTGGTGTACAGATGAGACACTTGCTAAAGTTATGAAGGGAGTCCCTGTTGCAACTGAGTTATTAGGTTGAATTTTAGGTTTTCATTCTAACCGCTGAGGCTGGTCAGGTCCCATACATCTGTTGTGCTCGTGTCATTTGTGTTGCCACTGGCATTCAGGATATTCACAGAAATGCTAGCAGAGGAGCTCATGCAAGCTGTACAAAAACAAAATAAGTGCTGCTTTAGTTGCCATTGCTCTAGGAAGACAAAGCCTCCCCGGATCAAGGAGATGGAGAAGAACAGTACCTGAAAAACACAGACTTAATGTAATCTTTGCTGTCTTTGCCTGTGCTTTTTGTCCCCGATCCTGCTGCAAGGTGAGGGCAGAAGAGTGCCTGTTGGTTCTGGTGGCTCTGTGGACTGTGTGTGTGCTACCAGTCTGGTGCTTTCTCTGGTGGGTTTGGAGCTACAGCTTTCTGACGCTGCAACAGAAAGCAAGGACTCATCGTACTTTCCTCCACCTCATTGCAAGGTTGGAGGGAGAACCACAACTCATGTATTTGCTTTGGCACAAAGGGTGTGGAGTAATCGTGAGCCAGGACTTTACCATTTAGTGATAAATGCCTGAGAAGTGTAATTCTGCTAACTTCAGGCACAGGAAAAGCATGTTTGTCAAGTCTGTACTGAGAGGATCTGGTCAAAGGACCCCTTCTAACAGGTCCCTATGCTGCCTCACACAGTAGGCACATTGCCTAGCACAGGGAGGGTCCTGTGACCTGCAGGGTCTTCAGTGCCAGTTGTTGATAACAAATCACAAATATCAGACAAGTTTTCTGAGCCTTCTTTCCTTCCATAGACTTGTATTCAAGGATTGTAGTAAGCGAAAAGAAAAAAAAATAAAAAGTAGGAGAGAGAGCTTATTAAATGGCCAGTTTGCATTAGTTTGACAGTCTTTGCACTCCCACAAAAAGCAAGTAATGAATGAGAAATTGGTCAGTATGTGTAGGACTGGAACACTAGCACATGATCTAGTGGACTGATGAAGCACTAAAAACACTTTATGAATAAGTCATTCATAACTTATCACTCTAGTAATCATTTCCTCGGTG
>JAUBOD010000883.1:1030134-1040594 GCA_032353885.1 Nothura maculosa
CACTCTTCCTCTGTCCTTGCAACCGCATCCACTTCTTCTCTTCTGAGATGGTGTCTGTGGACTCGACCATGTAGCACAGCACTACCATGGCTTTCAGAGCAAGAAGCTGCTCTCGGTCCTCCTTGAGCCTCAACATCTCAAAAGGAAAAGCCACAATCTCCTCCATATTAGCAGGGAGGAGTGTTGCTGGGGCTGGCCCTGGACTGACACCCAGCAAACAAGAGGCAGTGCAATGGGATATGGGCTTGGCCCTGCATGCTGCACTGTGCTCAGTTGACAGCCTGGGTGCAGGAGAAGTGGCATGAGGGTAAAGTGCATGCTGAGAGGAGACTAACTCTTGTAGAGGTTCCTAAAGTAAGGGGCACCTTGGGAGGTTGGGCTGTGGTGTTGCTTGAAGAGTGTTTTCTGCTCTCAAGTGACTGTCAGTGAGCTCAGGGGAAGTGCCCTGGGCATTTGAAACAGTTTTCTCTCTGTCTGACTAATTCAGTTACTGCAGGCATCCAGCTGGCACTGTGCTGAATTGGTTTGCATTTACTAAATTCTCCAACATTTGCTCTGAAAGCTGCTGCTGCAGGAGAAGATACTTCTTCCTCATCTGCTTGTGATATTCCCTCCTTCTCCACTTTGCTGTCTTGTTCCTGATTCTTTCCTAGGTGTATTTGCCATTGCTGTCATGGGCAACTAACTGCAGTGTGGAAAACACAGGCAACTTCTCCCAATATGCAGGGTCTTTGGATCAAATCTCCAAGCTGAGCAAAACAATAAAACACTGAAGGTGCAGTGTGCCCTGCCTCGTTACTCAAAAACCCTTCTATTGCAGATCACATGGGCAGCCTTCCCAAGGAGACTGGGTAAGAAAATTCACTTTGGGAAAATCACTCCTCTTTCTTCATATATCCCTTTTCCTCTTCCCATCCAATCTGCCTGGTTGTGTCTCTTGCTTTAAAAGAAACAGAAAGAGGGAAAAAAAAGAAGCAAGAGAAGAAAAAAAGACTTTGAGGGATTAAATCTCAGATGTGAACTTACTTGACCTTTTATTACTTTTTTAATCCTATGAAAAATCTTATGATCACTCAAAATGACAATTATTTGAATCTAATTGGAACCATTTTACATAGCTCTAGATTTGATGCTTGATCTCAATTATAAATGAACTTACAAAATATTTTTGGTACTGAAAGAACTGTAGCTGAGAGGGCCAGCTCATCAATCATGTTTTCCTTTTGTAGGCTTAATAGGAACCTCCCTTGATTTTGAACAGAACATCAGCTGAAAAGCTAGCTACTGTACATTGAACCAGGGGAAAGGGAATGCGGCCTCTACAGATTTTGAAATCCCAGATTACAAGTTAAAGATGCTAACTGAGATTTGCTGAAACTTAACGATTAAACAAATTTGAGTTTAACTTGAATAAAAATGGCCTGAGCTAATTTGTAATGTGGAAGTTCCCGGGAAGATCAGGATACCGCTAAGGAAGTAGAGAAATGAATCTCTGCCCATAAGGAGAGCACGTACAACCATTTTCAGCCTTACTAGGCCAGTGGTTGGTGGCATGGGCATCTGGAAGCCAGCAACTGCAGCTGCTAAGTTTCAATCACTGTGCTTTGCTTGCAAGATGATTTGAAGGCAGAGTTTTCATGCTGAAATGTTGGTTCCTCATATTGCTTTCCAATGTGAAAAGCAAATACATTTCACCCATTGCAAATCCAAGTTATATGCAAAAGGCACCAGCTACTATAGTGAGAAGGAGGTGAAAAATTGCCCTCTCTCTCAGTCTTTCTAGACCCAGTCTTTCTAGGTCTTTTTCACAGTGTGTTTTGTTAACTGGATCTAAGGCTAGATTTGTCTTCTGCTTTAAGAAGTGGAACATCACAATAAGAGAGCAAATAAAAGCAGAAGGTTGAACTGTTAGGGTGTGCTGGAAGTCTTAATCGGCTGCTTTTTGAAAAATTCCTTTGAGCTGCCTTGAACCTTGGGTATACCTCCGAACTGCTGCCTTCTTTCTGTTCCTTCCCATTCTTTTCTTTCCAGTTATGTGGCTTTCTAGGAAAATTGTCTCTTTTAAAAATATTTTTTGCACATACAACATGTGCCACTATGCAGGATGGCATTGACTCTTAACAGATTCCCTGACCTGTAACCTACTGTGCTATAAAGCTTTCTGATTCCTTAATTAATGTGTTATTTATCCCATTATATTTACATCAAAACAGTAGTCAAACTGTCTTTGTCACAAGCAAGGCTAATGAAGAAATTGCTAGGAGTAGCTACCCTGATTTGGGGGACATCAGGAGATGCTGCTTCTCCAAACATAACAGAGATATTTCTTCTGCTAATTTGCTGCTCAGATGTATGGGTTTGATTGACACCTGGCAGCTCGGGAACTTCCTTTCCATAGGGTACTTTGAGAAGACCACAGAAGAAGACCACAAAGCAAGAGCTGGATCTTAGACTGTGAAGCTAATGACTGCAATAGCTGATGCCCAAGCGTCAGGACTGGCACACAGTAATAGCAGCAGCATCTGTTTGAGTTCCTTAGGTAGCTTGTACACACACGAGTGGATAAATTAGACAGCTTAACCCACCAGGACAGCTTCCCATGAGCAGTAAGACCAAACACATCCATGAATTGTTCAATTCCTGCCTTTTGCTACTGCTTTGGAATTATTAGTATGTGCAACTATTTTTTGTGGCTAGTCCACAGGTTGACATAGAGCACAGAGCTCAATTCCATGGCTGAGATGTGAAGCAGGTAGGGTTCATGCCCACACAGCAGGCTAGCACACGGCCTGAGTGCTAGTTGGGCCAAATTTTGATGGCTCAAGGAAGTTGAGTTGCGTGATACATGTGAACTGCCCTAGTTCCACGAAGGTGAATTTCAATCCTGTAGCCTACAAGGCTTGTAAAATTCTGGAGAAATAGTTAGGACAGAGGCCATCATGACAATCCCACATAGAGGAATTTTATATTTCACACCTTTCTAAAGAAGACAAAACATGTATAATATATGGAGAACCCTCTGCGTAATTCATAATAATGTGGTACAGATGGCATTCACTCAGGTTAGGTGTGAAATCATTTTGGTCGAAGGGAAATAAACCTTTATTTTATCATATACTTTTTTTGTTCATTTGAAGAATTTGGGGAAATGTTGCTTTTTTACACTTTTGATCCTTGTAAATCCAAGTTGTTGTATCGGAATGTGTCCAATATTGCAAATGGATGGAAGGAAGGAAAAAATAATATTTACATATTATTACAGTGGTGTGGTTTTTTTCATCTATCAAAGTTCCTTAGTGTTAAAGTCTGACATTTTAGAAGCTGCTTAGGAAAAAAAATACATTTAAAAAAAACACTTTAATTTGGATTGAATTTATTTTGCAAGGAAACTATTTTTCCCACCAGCTGCAGAAATGAACGTTGCATTCCACTGCACAACTTGGAATTTCAAGTTTCCACTGATACAGAGAGTGTGGTCCTGATTTTTTCAAGCACTTATTCATCAAGCTAAGTTTCAGGACCTCAGCGTGCGCCCTGGGCAGCGTGAGCATCGGAACAAGCGCCGGCAGAATCCATCCATGGGGATGTGGTGATTTGGGGCAGCACTGCTGGGCTAGGGGAGATCTTGACACTCACCTGATCCATGTTATCCTTGTGGGGGGACAAAGCAGGGAAGGAGAGGCCTGGGGGCAGCAACTTTTCCTTTCTGAGAGCCAGCGGCAGGGTGGGCTGCGCTCAGCACCTTGGAATGTGCGCGCGGTCCCTGCAGAGGGAGGCAAGGGAGCAGGGAGCAGGTGAGGAGGTCAGGGATGCAAAATAAATGGCGTTTATTCCATGGCTCCCTGGCTTGCTGTTTGTTTAGTATTGTGATTTATTTTGGATGAGTTTATCCCATGGCTGACTGAAGGAATGTACTCGGTGTTTAGCGTTGCCGCATAAGTGGATGTGAATGTTTACCGAGTGTATACGTGTGAAAGCTGATAGATAGATAGATAAAGGAAAAGGTAAAGAAAAGAGCGGGCCTCCTGCAGTAACACAGTGCCAAGGATGCATGTGTCCAGCGAGGGAACGCAGAATATATGGGAATAAAGGGATTAGCGTTGGGACAATGTACACCTCCTGAATGTGGTGGTACTGCTTCGCCAATGCAGCCCTTAGCAGACTGAAGGACATGCTGTGTTTTGCAAGCAGGTAAACCAAAGGGGGCAGTTTTGAGCAGATGGTTACACAGCTACAAATTCCAGCTTATTGGGGATATGGATTCGTGCAGGCCCCAGCTTTCCTCTTTCTGCTGCACCCCCCAGCCTTCGCACCCTGCACCTTCGCTGTCCCCAGGCCCCGCAGGCCCCTGCGCCCCACAGCGAAAGGCAGCAGGGAGGGACCAGCACTGCTGGTGTCTGCATGATGCACCCTGGCCGGGAGCATGGCCCATTCGCTTCCCAGTGGGACGGGAAGCACCGGAGCTGCCATGGTATCTGTATCAGGTGCAGGGAGGCCATGGTGCATGAGCTGGCCACAGCGAAAGGGGAAAGAGAAGAGACGTTGCGAAAGAGCAGGAAGCCAGGGTTCAATGCACCACGTGTCCCACAAAGCTGTCCCAGGAACAGTGTTACATCCATATCCCAACCAGGATCACTGTTATCTTGGCTGGGGCTGTACCAAATTTACTCCAGTAACAACCAAACCAACCAATCAACCTTTGTCCATGCAGGTAAAATGCTACAGACTCAAAGCTTTTCCCCATAGCTGGATGGGACAATTGCATTCCTGCTGGGATTCAAAGGTTTCAGCGAGAACTCTGGACAAGGAGCTTCTGTAATTCTTCAGACTTCTATTGGGTAAGAGATTTTCTATTGGGATTGTGGTAAGTGTCTACGCTAGCTGGGTACTTACGTCTCCCTGAAGGTTGGGGTATTTGTGTGTCTGACCTGATTATGCATCCTCAGAAATCTCAGTGCGACCTATATAGACATTTGGGCTCTGGATACCTCGCCTTCAGCCTCCCTTTGCCACGTTTCCCCTTCCCTAAAAGGAGAGTAGCAGTTCTTGCCCCTGTTGTAGATGAATGGCGTGGCCAAGCACAGGGAGAGCGCCCTCATACTGGGGGCTGCAGGTGTGCTGGGGATGAGCCATGCCATGAAGCAATTCAGCCTGTGCCAGTTGTAATTAGTTTGTGCATTTTAGACTGGGCTAAAAGTGGATGGAGTAGACAAGGACCTTGGCAGTCAAAATGCTCTCCTAAAACCCTGCCTACTTCAGGAAATTTTGTCATACACCAGCAAAGAAGCTGCCACGTGGAAGTTACAGGATGGTCTTTGAACTGGGACTTGTGGTCATCAGAGCTTCTCAGAAACCTGGGCAGAGCTGAAAGTAAGGGATGGGATTGAAAGCAAGTTGCAAATAGCTTTATTTCCAGCATGAAGCAGGTGCAGGAGCTGATTACTCGTGTGGAGCACATGCCACAGAGCAGGCACAAAGCTTTGCTATTGTTTTCCGACTATTTTGAATAGGATATTTTAAAATTGGAATGACAGTGACCTGAGAAAACATGACTTTAGAAAATAAAATTGCAAGCATTCATTATCAAAGGCATGCTGGCAAAGAAGTGTTAGGGAACAAGAATGCCTGATGATGCAATGTTTTTCATTCTGCATCTGAGCACAGAAAACCTTTTCATGTGCCCTAAATCTGCAGCTACAATAAAGCCTTCATACAGACAATCTGCTTAAACAGAACGTCACGCTTGCCTTTATTTTATTTTAATTGCAAAACATTATCCAGTTTCACCGCTAAAATGCGCGGTTCTTAGCGCACTAAGCGTAGCTTTCCATTATCCTCCATTTTACTTGACGTCAATCTCTCTGTGGTGATGAAATTCTAAGCTGCTGAAACGGCCCATCTGTGACGCAGCTATTTCTCCTATGGGGGGAACACCCTCACCTCATTTTCTTCCCTGCAAGACTTACATAATTTAAAAAAATCTCCTTGTCCCTTCTGACTGGAATAGTTGGCATCCCCATCTCTTCATGGAGCAAATGAGTGATTTTGCACTGCTGAAACCATCAGTAATTTGGACACTGGTTTGAAGGCAAGATGATCCCTCAGTGTCCAGATATTTGAGGTTACTATTGGCATGAACTCATTATTTTAGCACTATACCTACTCAGTATTTAGGTAGTTATACCTAAATCATAGTGGTTTTGCTTGTAGGTCTTAAGGGGTCTTGTGAGGTGGGTCATCATCATCAGCCGCATTTCAAAGGTGGGAAGGTATCTGGGAATGAAGAAAAAGGCAAGGACACTGCTAGAGCTGAGAAGGGAACTGGGATGTCCCGAATCTTAGTCATTCACAAGCTACTGAATCTCCCTTGTTTTCCAGCCTGTGATTTCCCATACTCTATATAATTATTTATCAAAGATGGTGACACCTAGAAATATGTCTGTTGGTGGCTTTGTTCTTCCTTGTGCCTCACAGCTGAAAGAGCATTTTGCCCCTTCTTAATGATAAAAACTCTCATTGAAACATTGGCTTTGAAAATTGGAACTTTGTAGCTTCAAAGGGAGAAGAGGAGAAAGAACTTACCATAACAACTTCTTTTTTCCCTCTTTCCCTATCAATTTTATACATTAAAAATTGTAGAATTTATCTTACAATATCAAAGTTGCTCAGCTATGTGAACTGATTATTACATCTTGTATTTGCAGATGTTATACTTTTACCACCAACCACTAACTTTCCTTAGCAATGTAGAAACACTGGAAGGGTAGAAAATACCAGGCCTGCATTGTATTTCCTTTTAAATTCCAATTTCCCTGCTACTACGAAGGAAGCAAAGTGGAGATTTGATGAATGAAATTGAGACTCACTGCAACACAGCAACAGCTTTGAAGAGCTGCCAGATTTGAGCAAAGGTGAATAAGAATGAAGTAGACATTTCTGAATAAATCACCTTTCCTCTCTTCAAAAACAAATCCTCATCTTATAAATTATCTTCTCGACTGAGAATCCATCCTTAACAGAACTGGAGACAGACAGCACGGCATAGACAATTGATGGATGTTAAAAGACAAGCCACCAGAAGACACATATGTCTACCTATGACTACGAAGTGATATTTTAAAGAAAGAATACACAGCATATTCACACAGATGCCAACAGGAAGCACAGTTTAGAAACAGAAAAGCTTTGAAATAATCTCCACTCTTTATGAAGCCAAAACCTCAACATCACTAACACATCCTAACTCATTTTCAGCATTTCTCCTATATCATTTGATGCTTTATCATTTATATGTTTCATACTTCAGCGCTGATTTTTCTTAAGAGGTTTATTCAGTAAAATGTATAAAAAATATATCTGCACATGATATATTTGCACATTTTACTGAATGAATCTCTATGTGCATATACTTACCTATGTGCACATTTGCACACAGACACACATTTATATATGTTTATATATATATATATATCACACCTATTAGCATATCATGCATCAAATCCTTCAAATCATGCATCCAATCAAATCCAGCTATATCTGGGGGACAGAGGTCTAAAGAGGGAGAAGATTTCAAGAGTTCTCAGTCCTGGGCTAACTGGTCTGTTGAAGTTAATGGTAAAACTGTTTACTATCAGTGTGCATAGAGGGATGGGAATGTTTCTGGACACCTGCACCTCTAACTTACTATGTCATTTTGTGCATTGATACTTATGGGTTGGAGACACTGGTGAGCAGGTCTCCTGTAGGCCTTTCTGCTGGAGTCTTCTACCATCATGAAAGACGGTCACTATTTAACCACATGGAGAAAAGACACTCCACAGTGGCAGCGTATAAAAGGGATGTGACATAGCATTTGTAAGAGGAAAATGCAGTAGGAAATGGCTTTCTTCTGTCTTGACAAAAAAAATAAGGGGGGGGCTCTCACTATGTTGTTAAACCTATCCTTATCTGGAAAGTTTTTGGAACATTTACGAAGAAAACCCACCAATACCTAAAGTTGAGATCCATTGGCTGTATTTGGAGTCCTGCAAAGGAACACCTGGGTGTGAAACGCTAGAAGCAGGTGCCTCTACCTGAATACCCACTGGCTGTTAAGGAAAAAAAAAGAAAGGAAAAGAAAAAAGTGAGTGAGGGAAAGAAAGAAAAAAAAATTAAGCAGTCCAATCAATTATACAAGGTTGAGAAGCAGGGAAATGAATAAAGTTTCACAAAGCAGGTTAATGAGTGTGCATGGTCAGGTTTCCTAAAACCCGATGTCTGCACCAGATCTTTTCAGCAAAAATGGTGGTTTCTCTGTCAGTTTAGTTGACTTGCAGGTTTGGTGTGCAAAACTGTAAAACTGAAGGACACTGAGGAACTCCAGGGTGATGGATCTGGAGCTGGATCTTCGGCTGGTGGATCACTACACTCCTTGGTTTCACTGAGCCTGTGTGAAGGCTGCAGCATCATGAAATACAGCTCATTTGCCTCCAATATCATTATCTCATGGTCGTTGCTGTACAGCTCTAAGGTGGGAAGGGGAGATTGCTGCGAAAGCTCCTGCTGGGAAATGGAAATCTGAGTGGGAACTTAAGGCTGGCCCCTAAGGCTGGATGTAGCATTGCTGCTTCTCAAATTGTGGCCTGTATGCAGCGTTCAGAGATAGCAGGCTGGTTCTCCGGGTGGACATTGAGTTAGTTGTTGTGTTGAGCAATCATGAACCATAACTGGACCTTCATGGCTGACAGTTACGTACAGCCTACACCCAGGATGGCTGAACCAAAGTCTTTCCTTGTAAAAGGAGGCACCTACAGAGAGTTTTATGAACAAGATCTTCAGCTGCGTGGTCTACAGAAGTTATCACGTGTGAACACTTTGGAAGGGGGCATCGTGCTGGGACTACCCTCCTGCCTTTGCAATGCAATAGTCACCTACTACCTGTGGGCTCACCTCCCATCACCTATGGCCTATGGACACTAAGTGACAAGACGTGCAACATCTGGCACACCTGACCCGCTTCACGTGCCAGATCCTGTGGGGAAACTCTGCTTATGTGGCTCCTGGAGCATCCCCATGCTCAGGGGTTCACTGCTAACACCAAGGCCTTTGAAGGAAAAGGGAGACGACACTTTCTGAAGCTTATTCACCAGGACACCTGTGGATGGAGGCTGTGGTCAAAAAGAAATTGCACAGTCTAATGAAAAGCCTGCACCAGGAAGCCTTCCCCAGCTGCACTGGGAAAGAGCTGGGCTACTTGTTTTTGAGGTTCTGGTTTGGGATGCCAGCACATGCAGGGACACGCTACGAGCCCTTCCTGTCGTCGCTTGGGACCTTGTGCAAACAAATGTAAGATAGAGCCTCGGTCCCAGGAGCTCCCAATCTAAATAGACAAGAGAGATGAAAGAGGAGGAGAGGAAACATGTTTTCCTGCGTGACGCCTTTTATTACCAAGAGAAAGCAAGATTGCATGAACCTATTTATACTTACGGGCAGAGAGGAGGCAAACCTCTTGATATCAGATCAGAATATATGCAGGCCCATGGAGCAACATAAAGATACTTCTCCCTTATAAGGTTCATCATCCTAATATAGAAACCTCCTGGAGATAAAGCAGCGCTGGGCATACAGCACAACCTATGCTCCAGGCACAGGGAGTAAGTGTTGAGGCAAGAAATGACTTTTTCCTGGCATGACCCACTACAGATTGAACTGGAATAGCAATTAGAAGTTGAAGTGCTCATTTAATGTCAGTGATGTGTAAACTACGTTGCCATTGTTATTTTAGTGCCGATTTACATAATTGGCATACCCTGAAGTCACACTGCATGCACTTTCAGTTCATGCTAAAGAGTTGCAGGAAGTCATAAAATTAAACATTATCTGGAAAGGAATGCAGTGGAGAAGTGACGGCGCTGGGAAGGGTTCGTCGGGTCCGTGTCCCATCTCCTGCCTGTGGCCACCTGCATGGCAGCGAGTGAAAACCGGAGATTAGCGACTCCTGGGACCCGTGTGCGCGAGGAGGCTCTACCAGCTCTGTAATTACATTGGCGGCGGCCTGAAGAGGTTTTGCTACCTGGGTGTAACTCTCTTCCAGTGTTTCCTTCCAGGAGCACCACTGTACCTTAAATCAACCTAAGGTGATAGGGAAGCCGAACAAGAGGCTGTACAGCGGGAATTATCCCACTCGCAACTGTGCCGAATTCCAACCAGTGGGTCTCCTTGGGTGGAGGGGAAGGCGCTCCCCAAGGAGGCGCTGGTAGTGGGTGTCATTGTCACTGCTCCGAGTGCCCCTCCGTACTGGAGCTGTCACAGGCCGGCAGGGCCTGCTGCACATGTCGCCCCTGCTCGGAAGGGGCCACACGGGGTGTCCCGCACGCGGGCAGGGGCTGCGGAGCTGGGCCCTGCGTGGAGCGGGGGCGGATGACGGGGCGGCCGGGCCCGGGGCGCTGCCCTCCGCTCCGCTCCCCGCTGCCCTCCGCTCC
>JAUBOD010000883.1:1051656-1068880 GCA_032353885.1 Nothura maculosa
AGGCTCCGCTGCCTGCCCGGGCCTGCGCTGCCCTGCGCAGACGAGTGGAGGCTGAGAGGTGTCCGAGCCCTCCAGAGGCTTGGAGCTTGCCAGGGGTCAGCGAGGGAGCCCTTGGATGTGTCCGTGTTCTGCCGAGTTTGTTCTTGCAGGGGCTGCTGCAAAATAGGCCTGCCCGGCAGGCTGGGAGTTGGTACCAAACTGCTGTTTGGTGGGAATGTTGGCTTAACCCCAGGAAAGGAGCAGATCTGTGGCTTTTTAGTTTGGAAAAAAAAAAAAGGCAGGGATTTGGGTGGGGGAAAAAGCTTGAGGTGAGAAGTGGGGAAGGGGAGGAGCTGAGGGGTTTGAAGTCGAAAGCGCTAAACATGTCTAAGGTGATTTCAGGTAGAGAGATCAGAGCGGTGAATTGATAACACTTGGAAAGTTCATGTTCCCACAACAGCTGGACTGCGGCAGATTTGCAGCTTAATGAGGCTGATAATCCCATTAGAGGTTAAATTAAGAAGTCTTTTTGGGAGATCACCAAGAAAACTATGAATATTGCTCTGGATCGCGATGCCAAGGCTGGGGAGAGCTGACATGGACTTCTTGAACTGCAGGCTACTGTTTCGTTCAGTGCCTCTCGTTGAAAAGAGGCTTTCAACCCCAGCCCCGTTTCACTACAAACAGAGGCAAATGTATTATTACTGTTACTATCGTCACCATCATCATCCTGGAAACAACATGCAGATTAAAAGATGGAAATATCGCAAGATCTACAAATCAGCATAGCTCTGTTGACTTCATTCTCAGATAATCTGGTCCTTTTTATTAAAGCAAATCCTCAGGAGGCAAGGAGAGCACGTATGTAATATAATGTATTTAAGCTAACTATTGACATAACTCCAGTAGCTTGGAACTTGCACAAAAACATTTTTTGTGGCATCCTGCACACCCTAGTGATGGGAAAGTGCAGTATGGAATAATGACTCCGTAACCACAGACTTCAAAAGTATAGAATGTCTGCGGCATGATGGAAATAGCTGTTTCCACATCAATAATATACACAGAGGCAGATTGCAGCTTAATTGCAAGGCCACTGGTGATGGGAAGGGGAGGGGGTATCTGGTGGCGGCTGCAGCAAACGTGCAGGCTGAGCAGAGCCCCTGCTCTGCAGCCAGACACGAGGATTCGCCTCGGTATCATCTATAATCTGGACTCTTGCATTTCTTCCCATGATTTATTGATAACTTTGTATGGGGATCGCATAAACTAAAGGAGTTATTGACTGCATAGGAATTGGGAAGACAGGGCATATTTATTTTTTTGTAAACATTGAAGTTGTTGACAATTGTTTTAGTTGTACTACTTGAGTACAATCCTGACACTTTTTTTTCTTCTTCTTTTCTCCTTTTGTTTGCATGAAAAGATGCCATACTGAGGCTCTCACTTTAAGAGCCTCACTGTTTTGTCTCTTTTCCGAGGATATCCTAATTCTCCAGTTGACATCAGAGCATTGACATGAGGGCAATTTTGATGTCACAGACTGTTGCTGCTGGCCCAGGTCCTAATGCATATGGAGACCCCTTCCCAGTTCTGGCAATATAAAGGGACCTTTTATAAATAAAAGAGGGCATAATAGCTTTAAGTGAAAAATGAGAGGTTGTATTCTGCAAAACATTACTTGCATTATTATTCCCTTTAATCCTTATTATTTAAGACATGGATTACTGGCATTGTAGACGTGCTGTCATTTTTGGTACCGCTTCCAATGTACAGACTCTTGGCATGATGTAGGATTATCCGAAAGCTTCCAGTGCTCTGGGACAGAAGCCGAGGTTCTGGAAGAGAGGGTTTCATCACAGTCCCTGGGGAGAAGTCTCAACGTGGAGCCTTGAGACTGAAAACTCAGAAGAGAACAAAAGAAAAATCAAAAACCAAATTTAAGCCACTGGTGTTTATAAAGTCCATGGAAATTTTGATTACCTAGGATTAGCAGTAACCCGTGTTCTAGGTACTGTTATTACCGAAGGGAGGATCAAAGACTGATTGATTGTTTTCTTTCTAGTTTTTCTCAGTAGTTGCTCGTTAACTACATTTTGACACATTGGGCACAGAATCTTTCCTGGTTTGCAGATGGAAAGATGCTGGTCTTTGCAAACAGAACCCAGATGTACCCTAGAGGGCAGAGTCATTTAGAGAGCGCTGTGCACACCTGCCCGCTGCGGAGCTGCGCGGCCTGGGAAGCGGCCCTTGGGAGAGGGGCTGCAGCTCCCGGTTTTCATCCATAACCGGGCTCAGGAAAGTGGTCTGCACCTCTCCTGTGTGCAGTTTGGTTGTTTGTTTTTCCTCTTTTACCTTAAAGGAAAGTTGCTACCCTGAGAACAACTCCCTATAGCCCAGCAGGCTGTTCTGCTGTCAATCCTGTCTCCCTGCTCTTGCCTGCTGGAGAATTTGGGTCCTTTTGTGAGACTTAGGCTGCTTCTGTTTGAAAATCAACTCTAATGTTTCATGTAAGAGAGAACAAGGCAGGTGCTGCCCTTTCCAGGTGCCACTGCCTCCTGATCCATGCAGTGCGTTACTGCTGGCTTTTCCATGCAGCTGGTGGGAAAAGCCTGTTGTCAGACCCTGCTCTTTGAGCCCACTTGTCTGGGAAGGATTGGGAAGGACTTTCCAGATCCTCCTGTATGCAGAACTTCCTTCAGGGTTTCAGGCTCCAGTCCTCTCTTCCTTTCCTGATTCATCTGAAGGGGGGAAAAAGAAAAAAAGGCCGGATACTGGGACACTTTGAAGACTGTCTTTGCCAAGCTTTGGTTTTTCTCCCTTCCTGGAACTCTCATTCTGTGATCCTGCTTTTTCTGAGCCAATTGCTAGCCCAAGGCCAAATCCTTAACCTTGGGCTAGATAACAAAAGCACAGCTGAGGTGATCTTGACTCCTTTAAAAGGGCTGTCTGCTCTTTGATGCACTCGGAATGAGACACATAATTCATTTTCCTCCCAAAGGTTGTTCTTAGCATGGGAATTTAGTAACCTCCGTGGCAGTCAGCATGACGTGTGTGTGTGTCCTTTATGCTGATCCCTGTCTTACCCTGCATACTGCATCCTGGTGAGTGCTGGTGCATCCAGGAGAGCTCCAGTTGGATCTTCTCTGCAGAGCTCTGCTTCATGCAAGAAACACCAAGGCTGGTGCTGGAAAGTGCTGTTGGAAAACTCCTCATTTGGAAAACTTTGGTTTTTTGACCGGCAGCTCTCAATGAGAGGAATGTGTAGTCAGAGTGTTTGCTCAAGAGAAATGAAGCTGAGACCAGGTTTGTCAATGGATATCAGAACTAGTTTATTAAGTACAGCCTCCTTCGTGGGTGCAAAGACCCTAGAGAGATGAGCCAGGTGAATGCCATGCTGGTGTCATGCACAGCGCTGTCTGCAGAATCCTCTTGGACATGTTCTTCCTGAGCTTGCCTTCTTTGGGAATGGACTCCTGCAGCCTCTGTTGCTTTGTTGCTGAAGTCCTTATGCTACTCTGAATAACTTTAAGGATTCATTCTGCCATGTAGCCCAGCAGGTCTGATGGCAAAACACACAGCATCAGCAGTGGCTCTAGTCCCCGTTGTTGCAGAGGCAGCGGAGTTGACAACAAAGCTGATACCAAGACTAGGCTTGGTGTCCCAGCTATGGGAAGGAAATGCTGCTCATCGAATACTCCATCAGGAAAAAGGACCAGGTCCAGCAGGGCACTAACGTGAGGACGTGAGAGGCAGCGACCCAAACCGTACCCTGTTGTGGGCTTTGTGTGCCCCTCACAAAAGTGACTTTCTGTCGCGGTGTGCCGATTCCCAGAGAGCTCTTCCTGCCTCCGAAGTGCTTTGTAATGAGATGTACCTTAAAGAATTTGAAGATGCCCAAACACTCTGCTGTTTATCCTGTAGGGTAGAGATAGATAGCTATGTTATATGGCGTAATAACAGGTTGCAGCCCTCGGTAGCCAGTTTGCATGCGGACCAGGTCTGGCCAGTATTAAATTGGAAAGCAAAGATGTCTTTGTGATTAAGGTGCTGGAGTGGGACGCTGGAAATCTGGGTTCAAGTTGTGGGTCAGCCATAAACTCCCTGTGTGACCTTGAGCAATGTAATTATTCTGAGACTTCAAAGGTATCTAAACAATTTGGACACCCATTTTCCAGTCATTTTAATTAACTGGGATGCTTTGAAATGTTCAGCTTTAATCTCTCCGTGCCTAGGATACTCATTTGTGAAACCAGGATGATGTTTCCTTGCGCACGAAGAGGATGTGTGCATTAACAGCTGGGAAACGTGCAGCTCCTCGAGGGGCAGCAGAGACTGGCCTTGCACGGGGCTGGGCGAGAGGGGAGGGAGTTTTGCAGGCTTGGGATGCAAATACATTTGGTGTTGGGTACAGGACAAACCCAGCCTCTTTCAGTGAGATTTGTTTACATATGAGCACACACCAGGGAATGAATAGTTAGCATGATATATGACCCTGATATTGGGCTCACGGGGAGATAAATACCACTGCAAATAAACTGCAACCAAAATATTGACTGGGGGGAACAGCTCCTTTACTCTGAATTTCATTTAGCTCCATAACATCCTGCACTTCTTTAGTGTCCGTTCATTAATAGTGGATATTAAACTTTTACAAGATAAAATGGTTAGTTATTAACATTTCCATTTCTGCAACTTCAGTCCATAACAACCCCATATTTCCTCTTTAACATCACCTATGGTTATGCCCCTTTCCCTCATGTTATGAGCATGTAATGAAAAGTCACACAGGCAGAGAGTGAAGGGTTACGAGAGCCAAGGGAGTCTTTAATTCCTTTGTTTTCTGACTTTTGTGGGTTTAGCGCACAATCTTAACATTCCTTTAATAAGTAGTTGTATTTTTTTTTCTTTTTTCACTTAAGAGATTAAAATTTTCCTCAGAATTCACATTTCTTCCTACTCTCCTTAGTCACCTCAGTTTTGCCTGCTGTGCAGGCCAGAAGCAAAAAGCTGCCAGCAACAACCTTGATGCTACAGTCAGAGCTGAGGCTTTGGTGTTTGAGGGGTCGGCCCATGCGGGGCTGCTCTTCCAAAGAGGATGTCGATCAGGAAGGAAAATCATTGCGAGGCTGAAGGACCTGGGCTCTCCTAGGATCTTCACTGGCCCTTGAGGTGCCCTCCACCTTCCAGCGTGTTGGTTTGTAAAGTGCTTGGCATCCTGGCATGCAAAACCCCAAACAGGTATCTTCTGCTGTGCACTGTTAGACTATCTGATTCTGCTTATCACACTGGTTATTGGTAAGACAGTGATAAATATACATTGAAAGAAGATTTTTGCTATATAAATAAGAAGAGGTATCTGCTACTATTAAAAAAAATCTATGACTGATACGAAGCAAATCAAACCCTTTTATTGCTCCGTGTATTGGCTTATTACGATGACAGTTTTGCAGAAAAGAAAATCTGACTCTCACTTGCTCTAATGAGGAGTATTTTGCTTGGAAAGGGATGTTAACTCTCAAAGTAACTGGCTGTCAAGATAGGCTTTTCTCTTGAAATTTGCTTTTTCAAAGCAATTATGAACTGAGTGCTTCTTATGTGTTGCCATGTTTGCTTGCAGGGTAAGTGACCAAGCATTTACCTGTCTTGTTTTAAGATCTCTAATGCAAACTGAATTTTGCGTTGCAGAATTTCCTCTATAAAATTACAGTCAAAGAGAAGAATGAAAATGGTGTCAGTTTTCATTGAGAATTGGAGAATTTCATTGAGAATTGGAGAACTGGAACAGCAGCTGTTATTAGCCAAGTTTTTTTCTATTACTTTGATTAACTTTTTATTAAATTGAACGGGTAAGAAATACCAACAAGTGACTACCTTATATTGTGTACAAGTTTCTGTTGTCCCTGAAGATTTTTTTTCCTCTCTTCTCTAGAAGAAGAACTATTTTTTGATTAGGCTAAGCAAGTATTTTCATTTAATTTTCACTTTACAAAATACAAGTCTTGGTCTCTGGCAGATAAATGGTTTAAAAGCATCAGTAAACAAGGCATGAATAAGCCATATCTACATACAGTCTAAAAGTTAAAATACCTTTGGATACGGTAAATTGACACTGGAGAAAATAATGCATTTCATTTGCTGAAAAAGATAAAACTAAGAAAAAAACACGCTAGTGTTATTGCCATGGGCCCAATTCTGCAAAAACTTAAAACGTGCTCATTAGATTTTTCATGAGCTTAGACTCAGAACACTTTTGGAACAGAGTTGCAGAGTGTCCCTCTTAGCTTGCTCTGTTGTTATAAACTCTGCTATCTGCCCAACTTTATCCAAGTTCATGAACCCTTTGAACAACGGCCCCCCTCATGCCCCTGGGGTTCTGGGGAGGGATTTATGGCTTCATGTGCAAAACGGTGTGAAACTTGGCACTTCCATATGGCCTGAACCCTAACAACTCCATAGCACAAAGTGATTCAGGGGCTGTGAGCTCACTCAGCTTAGAGGCAGGGTAAAGGTTTATTGAAACATGCCCGAGCTTCAATTAAATTCTGTTTCAAAAGTCGGGCCCTTAGTGTCCCATCATTGCCTTAGCATTAAAATGGGGATAAGCTATCTTGCCAGGCTGAAGTGTTAAGATACATTTATTAAAAAAGCAAATATTCAAATAATCATGATAGCAATGGCAGGGGGAGGGGCTTTCTGATGTGTAGAAATTGAGTAGATGACCAGGAGATATAGATGTCTTAATTGCTGGCATTATGGATAGGAAAGGTTCCTCTGAGTTCCTACCTGCTGAAGAGCCAGGACAAGTCAGTCACTGGGGCTGTCTGGCAGGGTAGTGAGTCACAGTCAAATCAGACACTCATTTCCATCACCAGGCTCTTTAAAAGCCCATATGAATGACAAGCTACAGTTCAAACTGAAGACCAGGTTTGTTTTTCACTTGCTGTGCTTTGAGTGGGATGGAGAGGGCTTGACTGGGGAGTCAGGTGAAGGTCTGGGACACCCAGCCTGCTTTATAGCCAGCAATGGTCATGCTTGCACCCAGTATGTGAATTCCTTAAAGGTGATGGTATCCAGTTCCTAATGTCACCCAGGGGCAATTCTTCATAAGAATTCATGAGAATTGATTTAAAGATTTTGAGCACCATGGAAGTGACTGACGCCATGGAGGTGTGGGACTGAGATATTTATGAATGAATTTACGAAAATACCCATGAGGTGTTTTCTTCATTATGTGCTTCTTGTCATCGCCCTCTGGACAGATGCAGTAGGTAGTGTCTGGCTTTGGAGCTCTCGTTCTTCAGGTAGGTAGTGTCCTTTCTTACTAGGTCCTGAAACAAACCAGTACTGCTCTTCTCTAGCCTGAGATGTCTATAAGCTGCTGCTTCAAACATTACTTCTGAGATAGATACACTACCTCTACTTCTGCAGGCTACCTGTACTCCTCAGATCTCCTGGGATCCTCAACAAGTGAGGTCACACTTGGGTTTGTCTGAACAAACTCCTGCAGAGTTTCTTTTAACCAATGCATTTATGTGACACAGATTGCAGTTGTGCTTGTGAAGTGCTTACAGCTTCAGCGTGCTTACAGTCATAGTGCCATGGCTTATACATAAACGATGAGGATGTTGTGCTCTTAAGGAGTGTCCACTTATCAAGGCATGGGTGTGTTTTCTGACTGTAGGCTTTTAGGAGAAATGGAACCATCCTTGTACCTGCTGGAAATGTGATGTAGCATAAGCATCTTGGGACATTTATGAGTTGTGTCAAGGGCAATTTTTGATGCTGGTGCTGGATGGTCGATGGAGGTACTCTGCTGGATCTGCTACTCACAAATACGGAAGAAATTTTGAGGAATTACTTGACCGCAGTACCATGAGATGGTGGTTTAAGAACCTGAGGGAAGTGAGGAAAGCAAGCAGTGTAATGGTGACTCAAGACTTCAGGAGTATGGACTTTGGCTTATTGAAGGAGCTGGTAGACGGAATCCGCTGGGAGTCTGCCCTGGAGGGCAGAGGGACCTATGAGAATTGCTTGATCTTCAAGGACAGCCTCCTCAAAGCACGAAACGGCCCATCCTGATGTTCAGGAAGCTGAGCAGGTATAGCAGGAGGCCAGCTTGGCTGCACGGGGAATTCCTGACTGGTTTCAAATGCAAAAAGGAAGAGTATGGAGGTGGGAGCAAGGACAAGCTACCAGAGAGGAGTGTAGAAGTGTTGCCCAGGCATGTAGGAATTAGGGAAGTCAAAGCTCAGCTGGAGTTGAAAATGATGGAGCTTATGGAGGGTAGACACATGACTTCTACAGGTACAGCAGCAGCAACAGGGAGATCAAGGGAAATGTCCTGCTGAATGTGACAGGTGGCAATAGTGGTTGAATGTGGGGGAGTGGGGTAGTACCTGCACCAGAGAGGGATTAAAGTTTGCTCAGGTAAGCAGGACATAGGCTTGTATGGCCAGACATAAAGCATCTGAGGAGGATGCTGAGGGGCCAATGCTATTTAACAACTTCATGAGCAACCTAGTTAGAGACAAGGTGCATCCACAGCAAGCTTGCAGGTAATCACAACCTGAGGAAGTAGTTGATAGGCTGCCCTAGAGGGATCGTATGTGGGACAGGCTGGAGGAAAGGGCTAATGGGAATGTGCTACGACTCAACAAGGATGAGTGTGAGGCCCTGCACGTGGGGCAGGATGGCCATGTGTCCCAGTAGGGAGCAGCTGGATGCAGAGGGAGCTGGAGTCCTGGTAGGCAGCACGTCATGAGCTCGTGAGGACACTCATGGAGCGTGTGCCCTGCTTGGGGCTCTCGGGTACAAGTGAAAAAACAGACGGCCTGAAGAGACCAGAGGAGAGCAGCTCTGGTGGCTAGGGCACTGGAACATGTGATGTGTGAGGAGAGGCTGGGGAAACAGGTTTGTTTAAGCTCAGTTTATTGAGCTAAGGGGGCTCAAAGTGCAGCCTTCCGTTACCCAAAGGGAGGCTATGGAGCAGGTAGACCCGGCTCTTCCCGCAGGTGCCCAGAGGAAGGATGAGAGGCGGCTGCCACAGGCTCCCATGAGGGGACATTTGACCGAACTTGAGGAGACAGCTCTTCAGAGTGGCCATGGTTAAGCAGTTGAACTCCAAGAAATTGTGGAATTGCCACCTGGGGAGACTCTTCTGAACTTGATGAGCCCCTGAGCAACTTGATCCTACTTTAAGCTGACCCTGCTTTGAGCAGTGAGTTGGACTAGATGACTTCCCAAGCTCCCTTCCGACTTAAATTTTGCCATGATTCTATGACAGAGAGGGGAAAAAAGTCAGAATCAGCAATAAAAGTAACAATGTGAATATAGCAAGGTTTTTTTTCCTTTTTTTTTTTCTTCCAACCATGTTATGGCTTCTTTGTGCTTTATTAAGAAGTAGAGAAAGATATAAAGCCTAATTTCTTTTTAAGACACCAACATTTGTGGCAGATGTTTTTTTCTCCTGAATATCAGGTGTAAGTAAATCCTAACAAAAGATTTATAAAGATGTTTCTGTAGACATGAGACTGAAATGCTGACTTGAAATGCTGACTTGATCTGAATTTTTGCAGCAAAAATCTATTCAGTCAAAGATGGTAAATAATTGCAGTAAAAATACAAAGAGTTTTTATTTTGACCAAAAAAAAAAATTCTTAGCACCATGAGTGATATATAAGGCACCCTTGACCAGTTAGAATTCTTTAAAAAAAGAAATCTTCAAACAACAAACAGCCTGTGGGTACTGACACCTGTTAAAATTCAAGCCCATGCTAGAATATCAGGCTTCTCCTGAAACTATGTAATGAGTGTATTTTTATGTTTTAAATATGACTTCCCATCCTGGTATTTGCAGGTGCATTGTACTAAAGCGAACACAATCATTTTGTTAATTGCAGTTCAAGCTCATTAGGGAACTATAAAGGCAGAAGAATGAATGTAACCGTGCATTAAATGGTAAATGATTTTGGGGTGGGAAGCAGTCAGGTGTGTTGCCTTAGGCTATGATTTTCCCCAAATTAACATAGGTAGCAAAGAAAGAAAGAATGAGGCGGGTGGGAAGAAAGAAAGGCCACAGGTCACTGAAGCAAAACTCCCAAAATTCGGTGACGGGAAACGCTAGTTTCTTAAGTGCTGAGAATCTAGTTGGTACTGGCTCAGACCAAGCCATTTTTGTATTGGTTTGGGTTTGTTTAAACCAAAGGCAGTGAAATCTAAACCCTCTCACCAAGGTTCATTTTAGTTTGTGTGTAACCAAGCAGAGCTCTGGGAGGTTTCGCTGAGGCCTGCGAGACCTCTCGAATACGCAGCAATAATTTTTATTTTATTACAAAACTACCTTGAAGTAGAGTACGCCTGAGCAAGCAGCCAGATGTTCCCCTCAGAGTTTGCTTGAAAAACTAATAAGCCTGAAAATGCTTTAATCACAAAACTTAGTTGCTTCTATTTCCTTACCAGGAACGCCAACTCCATGGAGCTCCGGAGTTTTCAAATCTGGCTAAACAAGTATATTTTGTCGTCTCAGAATATTAATCTTTCAATGAAATTAAAAAGCTTAGCCAAGATTTCAAATGTCATTAGCAATGCTGAGCATCTCAGTATTTGGGTGGCTACGTTGAAATGTTTTAAGTAGTTTCTTTGGATTGCCATGATTATGATCTTCTGGAAAATCAGGCTCCTTCATGTTCTCCTTCTTTTGCCATTTTACCTTTGATTAAAGTGGAAATACTTGTTTCAAGAAAGGAGGAAGGCTGCAAGAGAAAAACAAAATGCAGACCTGAACGGAAACTTCCTGGTGGACTTTCTTGAGACTTTCTTGATTTTTTTTTTTTTTTTCCCCCCCAAGACCTTCCTCTTGTCTCACCCTGTTTTTTTTTCCTCTTGTGTTTGTCAGATTCTTGCTGTTTTGGGGCTGAAAGCAATTCCATTTTGATGCCCCTATGCCAAGTAATTGAACCTATGTCAAAATTGGTTTCATGATATTCAGAAAGGTGCTTCAATATTTCATTGGTAATTTAGCTGCAAATGGACCAAGATTTTTGTTTGTTTTCTTTTTCTTTTTTGTTTTCTTTTTCTGTGTCGTTTTCTTTTTCAGATTCTTCAGAAAAATAGCTCCTTTTCTCTCTGCTACTAATAAATTCCTTCATTATAAAAGAAAAAAATCTTCAAGATATTTCAAGAATAAATAACAATATTTTCCAATGTTTATATCTAGTGAAATAATTTACTTCCTGGTCATTGTTTCATGATATTTGGTTCAATATTTTTTTGTCTTTTGGAAGTTTCAAAAAGGGAAAATACACTGCTGTGGATGAGGTGTTCTCTAGGAGCTTAGATGTCGACTATGAAAAGCAACTAATCTGAATGAACAAAAGGTTTGATTTATACCAAGGAAATTAATTGTCATTTGGAAAGTGAGCCCCCAAAATGTGTATAATGAAAAGGAAGTGTGTGGATTTTCTTGTTCTGTTTTCTCTCTCCTCCCCTCTCATTTATCTCTGTAGATTCAGAGGGGAGCTCCTGGGATGCTCCTAGACTGAATCTTCTCCAACATCTCCTCAGTTCTTTGAAGTTCCAGCTTTGTCAGCTGCTGCCAGCTTTACTGTCCAATGTGAGACCAGTAAAACCAGATTTTACTGGTAAGCCCAGTCTCCAAGGTGGCTTCCTTCTGCAGAGCCCAATATAGGCTTTTGAATGTGTATTTTATTTAACAAGATGGATATTTCTTCCTAACAGTTTAAAAATAAGCAAGTGTTATCATTGTCTACAGCGTGTTTTTATACCCATATAATTGACTTATCATACTGTTATTTGCTTATTTTACTAGTTCTGCAAAAAAAATGTGCTATTTCATGGGCCTAATATAAAAGGCCTGTCTACCCACTTCAGGTAGGCAGATGATGAGCTGTTCAGCCCTAGCCAAGTGAGGAGAAAGTAAGAAAAAAAACAAACCTCTCGCCTGATAGCTAATCAAAACAGACATTTGTTTATAGAAAAATAAAATTTAAAAAAACACAAAGAAACATGGCTAGGCTGATACAAAAACCTTCTTTGTTGGTGGCACATGGGCAAATATAGTGGAAATGCTTTTTAAAATATTGCATGAAGGAGTTTCAGCCATTGTGGGGTTTGCTGTAATTATGATGGGTGGATCTGAAATATAAAACTTTCCAGAAGTTTGCTGTAAAGCAGGACAAACCCAGTTCTTCAGCTAACGATGTAGAAATTTCAGTGGCAGCTCTGCTCCGTATATGTGCGTTTATGCACGTATGAGTGTAGGGCACGCGGTATATGTGGGGCTGGCACCACCAGCTTTTTTAAGGAAAAGAAAAAAGGGGGAAAAGAGGTTTTGCTGTGTGGAAACATCGCGATGCCCTTCAATCTGAGCAGCTCTAGCACCACCGTGCTGCTGCAGCTTGGCAGGAGAGCGGCTTTCACTTCATTTTCCTGCCAGATTTGGCCACTTAGCGAAGCTCTCCAGCCTCTCGGTTTGCATGCGCGCAGCTGATGTTGGAGGGAAAAATCCCATCGTTGCTGAGGTGGCTGGTGCCTCTCCCGGCCACGTGGGTGGCCAGGGTGCCTGTGTCTTGGTGCTGCCCACCGTCCTTGGGGAGAGGGCTGAAGAGCTGGGCAAGGACAAGGGGGTGTCTCTGAAACTGCAAGGATCAATCCCTGCAAGGCCTCAGTGCCTGGGTGTGTTGGTTCCCTCTGCCCTCACTGGGGAGACACAGGGGTTTGCAGGGACCTTGTTCTGCCCCTAGGCGCAGTCCTGCCCCTAAATGTAGGCTAAGTTCCCTCCTGGCCATGCCACTCTCACTCCCTTTAACTAAAGGAGTTACTGTAACCTGCATCCTTGTCTGCAGGCTGGACTGCACATGTGATGCTGTGTGACATCCATTGTGACTGGCGCTGCAGTCACAGCCTGGAGAGCCCTCTGATTCCAATGGAGAACTAGGTGAGCTTTGGATTGGAGTGGTAGAGGGAAGACGAAGAGGCGGGAACAAGAAGAGCAAGCCATAGGGGATATGGACCCTAGTGTGGAGGGAAGGGGGAGAGCCAGGCCTGGCTCAGCAGAGGCTTGTTCACTAAGGTCAGCAGCAAAGACTGGGGCAAGTCTGAGAGGCCTTGGTGGGGAGGCCAGGGAGATGGGCTGAAGGGAAGGGAGGAAAGGATGCAGAGCTGGATGGGACTAGGGTGGGAATAAAGCAGAAAGGAGAGTGGGAAGCGATGAGAGAAACCCGTGCTGTGTTCAAGGTGCTTCTTTCTAGAGAGGCGCAGGTAAGTGCGGGCCTCCCATCCGCGCTGCCCTCCCACAGCCACGCTCGCTATCACAGGTACCTCGCTAGCTCTAAGTGCTGGAGGTCTCTCCAGAGGCTGTAGGGTCCCAGCCCTGCTGGAACCTGCTTTCTGCTCCACAGAGGTTTCTGTTGCTTCACTTTGATTTTTTTTCCTTTTTAATCAAAGAAATATGCATGTGCAAACCATTTTTGAAAATGCTTAGGATATAACAAAATTAACTTGCAGCTCCAGCTCTCATCCCTACCCCGCTGCCATCTTCTGCGTAACGATACAGTCTTTAATTAGCCCACTACAATTATAGACCTGCTTGGGGGATGAATCAGGGTTGAGCAGTAAAAGGCGCATTGTCCGAGGATCTCTACCCCATCCTGAGCGGGAAGCTTGATGGTGAATGAGGCAGGGGATGGTGGAAAGAGGAATGTACATTTCCAGACATTCACTGAAAATTGAATTTGGAAATCGAATAGTCTTTCAATGCTTCTGCCAGAGTGATTCCCAGCAAGTTACTTCAACCACCTCTCCAAGCAAGTGCTGATGAAATGGTCCTCATGTTGTAGGCATCCTACTTGAGAGCCCAAGGTGTAACGGGAGGTTCTGAGGAGCTGCTGCTCTGTCAGGGGCTACAGAGAGTGGAGTCCAGCAAACATGTGGTTAGTGCTCTGGAAAATGAAGCACCTTGGGCACCTCCAGTGTCGCTGTCCCTGCAGCTGCCGATCCTCCATCTCTGCTTGCTCCTTCCTCTGGGCCCAGCCTGCAAAATGGAGGAAAGCTCATCCCTTCCCTTCGCTGGGAAGCGGCAGAGATAAATTTAAATTTGTGACGTGCTTAAGGAAGAGCCTCAAGAGCAGCAGAGCAAAACAGATGAGGACATTGCTAACTCTGCCCTTGCAGCTGGGTTTGAGTCATGTGCGGCCTGGCCTGGGAACGCGCAGGGGCGCCGACCCGGCCCCATACGGCTGCGCGGGACTCGAGCACCGGCCCTTGTGTTGCCCGGGCGCAGATAGGAGCGTTGTCATCTCAGTGCTTCACGCACATGCGGGAGGGGAGGGAAAATGGCTCCATTTTACTGTAATTCCCCTTTTTCCTAACTTTTGAGAACTTGGCTTTGTGAGAACATTAGGTCTTTTATATCTGCTTTGTGAGTAACAAACATCCCTTTACACTCCCCAGCGAAGAAATGTTTTCCTAATGGTTCTTTAAGGCAGAACACGCTGTTAGTGACTTGTTATTAGGAAGAAAACTCGGAGGCAGAAATGTTGATCTTTTGCTCCACAGCAGTTTATGGTTGGATAAAAGGTTTCTGAAAATAGGTTTTGATTTACATAAAACAACTATCTCCACTTTAATTTTTCATGTGTGAACATTTCAGAGAGCACTTCTGTAAACTTCATTACAACTCCTACCATTGCATGCCAAATTATAACTTTCAGGATCTTTGAAATTAGGCATCTGTTATCTCTTGCCTGAGGTTTACTTAAGGAAAACAAGAATTCAAAACACGAATACGCACAATCTTTACAAAAATACTGATGTTTACAGTTTGACCTTTACTTTCTTAGTGTTTACCTAAGGGCTAAGTATTTGGAATTACGCTTGGACATATAAATGTTTATCATCTATTAGGAATGATATCAGAGTTCTTGCAAAAAGGAGAGTTCCCTGGAATAAACTGACTGAGAAGAGAACCAAAGTGAGAGAAAGGGAAGGGAAAAAAAGAAAAAATAGAAAGCCCGAAGCAGGGACTGCAGCTTTCTGGTAGTGCTTGATTGAACATAAGTGGCACGGGGCAGGTGCCCAGCTGTGCTGGCAGCCAAGAAGGTGATACCCATGTTGGGTATCACCTAGACCAGCCTAGTGCCTGCCGCAGGGCAAAGCCTCCAGCCCCAGAGGAGGCAGCAGGACTTGACTGGGACAGGTGGGTCAGATGCACTGCCCAGGCCTCCAGCTCACGTGCAAGCTCGTCTCTGGTTGGAGCCCGCTTGGAAGTTCTGGAGATAGTGGGGCTGTCCTTCAGCAGCTGTGTAGTTGTGGTGTGGTATGGGAAAACCTTTCTAGCTTTCTTTAGGGATGCATTTTATTCTGTGACCAGTGACTTCTCTAGCTATATAACAGAACATGGGCTGCTGCAGGCTGATCTCTAGTGTCCTGAATGAAGCTGCTTGAGGATACTTTTCTGGATATTATGCCTAGAAGTTAGAAGAAAATGGGATGGATTTGCAAGGGCTGAATGTGGAGCTTGTGCTACTCAGGGCATCTGAGCTTGGCTCCCTAAGCTCTTTAGACTTTATATGACATCAAAAAAAAAAATAGGAATATACCCCAACAGCCAGACAAAGTGCTAGTGGCCTGTGGCTACAGCTGAGCCAACCATCAACAGCTCCTGCTCCTTCACTGAGAGGAAATTGGTGGTTTCCCAGTCACAGAAATATTCTGGATAAACTATCTACTGATACATCGCAAGGATAACCTTGGAACACACCTCTGACTCACTTCTATTTCTGCTGATTTTTTACTTTTTACCCCTACAAGATTGTTATATAAGTGCCGTGAACTCTCCCTGCTCCCAGGACAGAAACAAGTGGAAATTTTGCTCAGTGTTTTTGAGGAGCTGAAATAGGGACAGTAGTGAGAATGTGGTGTGATACTGAGAGACATTGGCCCTTGCAGTCATCTCTTTTTCCGGTAATCTCTATTTCTAGTCATATCAAAGCATGACAAAGTTGTTGCTATCGGTGTTGGGGATGCTGTTGTCCTTATCTGAAAAGATGGTGCTTTCCTACTTGCTTTTCTAACACAGGTGGTAAAAGATAGGAAATGAGTTTATTTAGAACTCAAAAATTTGCTTCGAGGCATCATTGCTGCGTCCTGTTTCTGTGCTGGAGAAACCATATTTGGATTCCTCTGTCATTACTCAGGACAATGTTGAGTCAATCTTTCAAGGTTTTGCTAAAAGTTTTATTTATTTTTGTTTATTGTTGAGCTTACTGCTCGCCTGCCTACTTGATTGCTTTTCCTTCTTATATTGTTGCTACTTCACCCAGCTTAAAATCACTCCTTTCCTCCTTCTCCCCAGAAACACAAGTATTTCCAAATTTCACACAGGTACAAAGATCAACACAACGTTGGATCTGCTGATAGCTTGGTGAACATGGGGTGATTTCAAACCACGCCTGTGATCTGGCCTATTGTTGTGATGAAAGACAATTTTATAGGGCTGATTTTACTGCCACTGTAGCATTTTTTAATTGCTCTAATGCTCCATTAATGCCTACCAGTCAGATCACGTAGAGGAAAGGCTTGAATTCCATGGAGAGGGAGCCAGTGGCTACATCCTTGTTGCTGCTCTGTTCACCTCGGGCCTTTATATCCTTTGCAACTGGGCAAACTTTTGAAGCACTTTTGTAGCATTTAGTGAACTTGGGGTGCTTGGTTGTTTCTGTTTTGTTTTGCAGCTGTGTGGATCACGTCCTGCATGTTGTTTAACTCTAGCTTGCTTCGGTCCAGATGCAAACTCCTTGATCTTAATTAGCAGCTCTCTGATTAGCTTGCAGTGGAGAGAAAGAGGATTATGCTTACAAGACGTGTCTCTCTTGAAGCAGAGGGTACTACCAGTTGACTTTGAGACCATCAGATGTAATCTAGCTCTTGGAGTCAAATATTCATGTCTAAGTTGCCTATGTGAACATATAGGCATTTGGTAGGTTTATGAGTTATTAAATGAATCTGAGGAGGAATACAGTAAAGAGGAAACATGGTTTAAGACAAGGCTGCTTCCAGGTAAGGCAGGCAGTTCAGCTGAGCTGCAGAGAGCTCTGGGTCCAGGGCAGCAAGAGACACTGAAGGCAAATGTTGAGTCTAGGGGCAAAACCCCATTTGAGGAACTGCCAGTGAGACCTGATGGGAGAGCTGAAGTGGTCCTGGGCTGAGCTACCTTCCTGCTCAG
>JAUBOD010000883.1:1107535-1130033 GCA_032353885.1 Nothura maculosa
AGATAAAAATTATCACCAGTGGTCCTGAAGGGGATCTCCAGCTCTACAGTCAGTTCACATCTCTGCCACTGGTTCCCTACGTGACCTTGGACAAGTTATGTCTGCTCTTTTGCTTCAATTCCTCATTTGGAGCTAGTAACACTTTATTTGCTCATGTTTATTTGTTATAAACAACTCCAAGTAGGGATGAATTGTTACTCTTCATCTTACATCTCTTAAAATGTGTCTAAACAATGTCTTATACAAGGCCCTTGTTTCAAGTCTACCTCTAGGTACTACATAGGACAAATAATAGTACTTAATAGTACCTTTTTTTAAATAGTATCTTTTTTTAGGAAGGTACAAGACCAAATCTTCAGGACCTTCTGTCTCTGATTCCCATTAAAGTTTACTTTAAAAATCACTGGCATTTTGTCTGTGAAGCAGTGTCCCAGGATTTTACCCTCAGATAGTACAGTAGAAAGAATGAACTCTTGCTGGTACTGTGTTTGCAGCTGTAATCAGGTTTACGATGAAGTTCAGCTGGAAGAGCAAATGAGAGGAAAAACAAAACAAAACAAAACAAGGGAATGTCATCAAAGCCTTTTAAAGTCAGAAATTCATTTTACCTTTGTCAATGGCTGTGGTTTTCAAGGATAAAGATCAAAGTGATGACCGTGGGCAGAGCTATGACAAATGCAGAGATCAGTCTGTTAAAACCTAGCATTAGCACTACAGTTAGTCTGATGTCTAGACTAGCAGTGGGTACTCATGCCAGGTTTGGCAAACACAGGAGATGAGGGCTTGCATCATTGCTGTAGCAAGAAGAGTGAGGCATCCAAATTGCAGGGAAGAGGGTGCAATCAGGCTCCAGCAGAGTGGAACTGGAAAAGGAAGTGTTTTAATTTGTTTTATTTTTTAAGAAAGAAAGAAAGAAAACACAACCAGATTATTGCCTGAGCTCAGGAAAAGACAGCTGAGAAGATATCTCCTCCACCACCACCACTTTGGTTTGTGCACCGTGATTAATGTACACAGCATGCTGTGCTAACTGGGGGAAAGTAATGCCAAATTCTTATCAATACAGATGAGCTGGCTTCATATTCCTCCAGCCCTTTCATGTGGAAATGAGGCTGCATTTGATGAGGCCAAGCCCATGTTTGAGCTCAGCTGGGAGGTGTATGTGAAGAGGGCTCAGGTGCCTGTGCACTCTGGGTGGAATGGAGGAGACCTTTCCAGAGGCAGAGCATCTTGAATGTGCCAACTTCCTTCTGCATGAGGAAGAAACTCTGTGCTATGAAACTCTCAGGCTGAAGTCTGAGCTGCCAAGGCTGTGCAGAGGAGGTGGGCATCTGGCCTGAGTCATCTGCATGTTCTTCTGCACTTCTTGGATCCCTTTGCCACATCTCACAGGAGACAGGTGCATAAATACGAGACACCACTACAGGCTGGGGACTGACCTGCTGGAGAGCAGCTCCACTGAGAGGGACCTGGGTGTCATGGTGGATGACAAGTTGACCATGAGACAGCAGTGTGCCCTGGTGGCCAAGAGGGCCAATGGGCTCCTGGGGTGCATCAAGAATAGCATCTCCAGCAGGTTCCCCTCTACTCAGCCCTGGTGAGGTCACATCTGGAGACTGTCCAGTTCTGGGCTCTACAGTACAAGAGGGATGTGGAGCTGCTGGAGAGAGTCCAGCGCAGGGCTACCAGGATGATCAAGGCCTGGAACATCTGCCCTATGAGCAAAGATTGAGGGAGCTGGGCCTGTTCAGCCTGGAGAAGAGAGAGAAGGCTGAGGGGGGACCTGATCAGTGTCTATAAATACCTCAAGAGAGGCAGTGAGGAGGAGGCGACTGGCCTCTTTTCAGTGGTTGACAGTGATAGGACGAGAGGAAATGGCTTCAAACTGAAGCATCAGAAGTTCTACAGGAACTTAAGGAAAAATTTCTTAACAGTCAGAGACATGCAGAAACATAAGATGGCTTACTCAAAGAAACCATGTTATGGTAGAGACTGAAGCTGTTCAATCTCATCTCAGTGCCTTCACCATGAGTCCCATGTCATATTCTGATCAGAATGATCAGAATATTAATATTGTCCCACTATTATTCCTTACTGCTGTTGGTATCTCACCTCTCACAGGTTTGAAATATTCACAGTTGTAGTTGCAAGGCTTAAGGTGGTGATCCTATTATCCTGGCAAGCCTGTTCAATGTGCCTTCCCCATATAGAAACATCAATATCTGTCAGTGCCATTCCTGTTTCTGTGCAGATACTGATGAAGGTCTGGCTTGTGCTAGATGATGTGTGCCCAGATTTTGATCACCTCATTCACATTCACTTCAGAACTGCTCTTTCTTCTCAGCTGCTGGCAGTACAACTCTCTCAAGGACCCTCTCAGAAATGTACTATTGACCTAAGAACAGCACATACAATTTACATAGGGGTAAACTAGAAAAAAATGCATTCTTTTAGCTTGGTGCTCAGAGATAAATGGAATAATGCACATATATGTAAGATCAAACTACTTCTACAAGGCCCTGATAATCATGAACTCTTTCTCTGCTTTCAGATCGTTATTGAAGATCTGTCCTGCAAGGAGCAAGGTAGCTTGTTACCTTCCTGTTACTGGAGCAGGCAATACAAAAGTGTGAGCTGAGCTATTCCCCCTGGGAATGCTGATGCCATCTTGGGTACATGGCTCTGCAACTTTTGACTCCATTGCTTTCTTCAGTGGCCTATCTGGAGGCTGAATTTGGAGAAAGTTTCTGTGTTGTCCCTTCTGAGGGATATTAAGAAGGGTCTCTGCTCATATCTCAGCTACAGCCAATGAAAGTTGTTGCTCTCCTCCAAGAGCCTGTCTGTCTCAGGTAGCTGATAATTTCCATGGAAGATAGATTGCCATGGGAAACTGCCATTGTGAAGAGAGAGTGCAGCAGATGGTGCTGATCATACCAAGGCCATGGCTCTGGAGCAGGACTTCCTTGGAGCTGCATCATATACCTACATTCGGAAAAGGCAAACATTTTAATCTCCCTACTGTCTAGAGGTGTTCTTTCAGGTCCTGTGCAAACACATTGTGCACTGTGGTTTGTTGGGTGCACATTTGGATGGGGATTTGCAGACGACAAAAGCCCTCTCCCTTTTGCCTTGTTGTTTTCTGTTTCCACTAGTCACAAAGAGTTCAAAAGAACCCCAAAGCTGCCAACTAACTGGGGCAAATGCTATCTCCAATATGTGGAGTTACTTCACAGTGCCATCTGGTTTCAGCTCTAGTTGTGTTTCCCGCAGGGACTCGCCGTGCCCAATGTCATGAGTATGGCCTGCTTGCTAGAAACATGTAACTAAGGCTTATGCTAACCATATGCTATTCTCAGCTCTGCTACTGACTCACCTGTGTGGCCTCAGGCAAGTTGCTGGCATACTTGTGCCTTAATTTACCCATCGGTAATAGCAGAGATAGTAACAGTCTGATGGAATGGTGTGAGAACTAATTAATTAATATTTGGAAACAGCTTGCGCCCTGACGTCTTTGTGCCTTTGTTTAGCCATCAGTAATATCAGAGATAACTACTGGCTCATGGAGAGGTACAAGGATTAATTAATTATTTGAAAAGCAGTTTGAGATCCTTGGATGAAAGATTCTATGTGAGTAAAACATATCATTAAAAACATCTCTCAGCTCTCTGTGAAGTTAAAATAAAGCTGGAGCTCCTTAGTCATTCAAATAATTAAACCATAAATATTGTTTATTTTAATCCACCCTCTAAAAAATAATCTTATCTAGGTAGTGATACCAGTCAGAGAATGAAAAATGTTTCAAATTCAGGAGACCTATCAGTTTGAAGAGCTTGATTCTTAATTGCTTTCTGATTTCTATCAGCGAAAAGCAAGAGCAATTGTATTTACAAACACCTGTTAAAGCAATGGGCAGCTAGGAAGACACAGTTCCTTTGCAGGACTTCGGCCTGCAAAATGACATGGAGAGAGCAGCCAAACACATGATTTTACACAGTATCTGAGCTGAAGATCATATTTGAGTTGTTGACAAATGCAGGTGTAGACCAACCTATCCTAAAGGAATATCAAAGGAGGCTTTCTCAAAACATAGGTGCTCTCAAATAGCATCCCTGTTTGTAGTCACAAAGCAACCTTTCCTCCCAGGAATAGTGCCAAAAGAGCGATTCAAACCAGCAAAGGTACCTGTCATCAGTAGCTGATCTACTCAGTTTTTATTTTTCTTTCAGAGCAACCTGAAGATTACACTGCTTTTCTCCCTTGGAATTCAACCCTATGTGCCCTCCTCTGGAACTCAACCCTATGTGCCATAAACCAATGTGTGACCTGCCTATTCTGCCCACGTTCAACAATACGAGGGAAATCCCAGAGTGAAACACGAAAGGAACATTAGGAGGACCAACGCCATCTATTTTAAAAAATCATGGTCCATTCACTGAGGCATGCATCCCAAATGTGGGCAGTCCTGTCAGTCACTTCCCTATACATACCTATTTGTATACTGAAGCATAAAATAGATGTAATTTGCCTTTGTTTCGCTTCCCTCTTTTTCTGTCTCTTCAGTTCATTTGCATTTTTCAAATTGTGTTATGTGAAGAAGAGGTTTGCAAAATCAAGGCCATGTGTTTTAATTGAACCATGCCTCTTTTAAGGTGTAAAGAGTACTGCTGGGAATGCGCTAACCTAACAATCAGTTATATTGGGCCCCTAAACCACTGCCACACGAGTTTTTATTCAGCTCAAGGCCTTCCACTCCCCTCGGCATTAGAAGATTTTTCAGCAATCTCTGAGTAATCTGTGTGGGAATGTGGTGAGGAAGACGGGATGTAATTGCTTTCCTGAGCTCCAGTGCGTTCATTAGTTAAATGTCTCTTCCACGCTAGCCCAGGTTCTGCTGAATTTCCATCAGATCAGGAGAGGCCTTTAGGGCCATTTGAAAGGAACATCAGATAAAAGCAATTGTCATTCTCCTTATGCGGCAGGCAAGGAAGCAGACACAGGTAGACTGGTCACACAGGAAGGAGAGGAGGGACCCCGGTGACTCAGAGCTTTTGACTCCCAGCTGTCAGCTTTAGACGCTGTTCCAGCCAAGTATAAAAGTATATGGTTATCTCTGAACTCATGAATAATCCTACTGATTTAAGCCATAAAATTCAGCATCGTGGCCTTAACCACCTGACTGCGCTTGCCAAGAGTGCAGGTAAACAAGAGTGCAGGTCTGGATAGGCCCAAATAATTGACATAGAGGAATGGCAAGAAATGGCAGCTTCCCTGGTGCAATTTCCCCAGTATCTTTTCTGTGGGAACATGGTGGAATGGGAATAAAACAGTGGCTTGACCTCTGAAACAAGTGGGTCCTTTGGAGAAGCTGCATCTCTTGCACTGCTCTCAGGTGCTCTTTGCTAGCCAGACTCGGCCATGCTGGCAGCATGTCAACTCAGCACCCTGTAGCACATATGAAGGAGACCTGTTTGGACAAATGCAGGCCTTGGTGGCTACCCAGGTGATGTGATCCCAGCTCCATCCTTTCCTAGAGGGTAGCTAGGTTCCCTTCTGACTAGGGAGGAAAGGCACATTCATAGATATGATGTTTACACTAATCATCCTTTCCTGCAGGGATTTACTGAGTTCTTTTTCCCTTTTCTCATGCAGAACTGGAAAGGACATAGGTGTGACTGATTCCTCCCCATCATGTAGAGGTATATCTAAAAACTCTGCAACCTGGTTCAAATACGATTTACTCTCCAGCAGCTGCTTTTTACCTTGCATTTATACGGAAGGTATAGGAGGTCAAGGGAAACATGAAGGAATATACCCTACTGTTGTTGATGGTAAAGCCAATGAAGCAACCTAAATTATACACGGAGTTGCCTGCCAGATGGCCTGAGCGTCTCTCCTGTCTATTATGCAAAGCAATAGCTTCACAGCCAAAGTAAAGGGTACCAGCAATTCCAGTGCATCTGGGAAACAAGTCCCATAGATGACTGAAGGGTGTGTTTTACTTCAAGCCAGTAACACGGGCTTTTGGCTGGAAGCCCACAGTTCAGGCCTTCCCCAGAGGTGAAAGGTGTCAGCTCTACCTCTGAGAGGGAGTGAACCCAAACAGAACTTGTGCAGTAATTTATAACGGCAGGATTTGGGTTTTGCAGAATGGGACAGGAGGTGGTTGTTAAAAGAAAATCAATAAACCCGAGTGACACCCATTGTTGCCTCTCTTGTCCTCACTTATCAGATAATTTCAGTTTGGTCCTTTGTAGTTGCTGACACCAACTTGTGATTTCTCAGCTGGAGTAACTGTGGAGGAGGAATTTAATAAATGAGATGATTTCCACTGCCTAATATGTCCAAATATGACCATTTGCTTGTACTCCTCTTGCTGTATCCATCTGCTGTCTCATGTCATTATGGCATGTCAACATGGAAACTGAAGGTGTGAATGGAAATCTGCTTCTGCTGGATTTAACTTTAGACAGCTTAGATATCGAAGCAATGTTCCCTTGGGAACGAGAAGTTCAGTGTGTGCTGAACCAACCCTGGGCCTGATTTGTGAAGCTGAGCCATTCTGGACAACATCTGTTTTGCCCAGGCTAGATTGTTGGAACTGTTTTAGTTATGGTTTTGTTTGGAGCACAGACATACCCATCCTGAATTGGGGGCTCCACTTTAAGATCATACAGCACGTAGTCTAGGACATGAGCAGGGCTCCTATATATATAGCATTAATGCCTACTCTCATCCATTGAGATGACTTGTGTAAACAGAAATTGTTCACTTAAGACTTGCTGAATTGGATCCCTTCATGCTGTCTGTGGCAAACACAACTACAGACAGGGTGCACAGACTTCATTTCACTTCACTGCATACACAAGAATAAAGTTGCTCACAGCTTTCATTGTGTGCCTAATAAGATCATCCAAAGATTTTTAAAAGGGTATCACATAGATCTCATTCCGAGATATGGCTTCTATCTTCCCTGTTCTCAAAGATAATATTCACTGGAGGAGTGCAAGACATAATTGTGTCACTTCCTCTATGAGACTATTTATTCTGATGGCTGGAATCCAACGGATTAAGTCCAAATCAGGAATGATGGCCCTTGTTCTCACTGGCCTGGTCATCCCTCAGAACTGTGGGTTATCAGCTATTGGGCTAAATTCTGAGCAAGCAGAGCCAATCCTATACATGGGCAGAAGGTATGGAGCAGACCTGCCTGTGACTGGCACAACGGCTGGGATTCCCGCAGTCTGACTCCCGCTCCCAGCCCTGCCTGTAGACTACTGGCTCACCTCAGGCAAGTTGCATCACAATTTCTTTGTCACACAAATGCAGTTAAATACAGCATTCTTTCTCGAGCATTTACAAACTGACAGGTGGAAAGTGTTGCCTAGAAGCTAGATATTTGTAATATTGCTTTTTTAAGGTATATACTCCAAAAAATCAGAGCATGTGAAACTCAAAGCAAAACACCAGAATCCCACCAACAAATATTGTCTCAAACCTTCTCTTTTCAGGTCACACTCAAAAAGTAAGTGAATGTAATGGACAAATCCTCCTCAAGTAAAAAGCTGACCAGTCATACTACCGTTCTTTGGTTCCCAACCTATTTCATGCCATGCAAAAGTCACCGCAGGAAAAGGTAAACAAGTTTCAGGCAACTCTGAACATCATCTTCTCCTCATGATGTTAACATCAAACAACTGCCAGCATCTCAAGGTATAAGCAAAGTGGATGCCAGACAACTGTTTGAAGCTGGGACCTGGGAAAATGAGGATAACATCAGGGGGAAAAAACATTTTACCTACCTGCTACCTCTGTCTTATCGAGGGAGATGTCTGCTCTCCACTGATTGAGTCAGAGTGAGGATTTGTGGTCCTTCAGCACTCCACATAGCTGCTGGGCACCTGCACTGGTAGCTGTTGGATGAGCTTGTTCTACTTGCTGTGCAAGAGGAGTTACCAACCCTGCCATGGCTCAATGGCTTGGCAGTTTCCACTTAGCTGTTCTGGCCAACCTATGAATGTGAATGACCATGCAGGCTCTTCTGGGGGGTCAGCTCAACAGAGCTCAACAGAGTAGCAGCTCCCAAGCTCTTGATGGCTCCTCTGCAAATCTCTCTGCACTGTGGGAATTTATCATGCTTTTTAGGGGCTTGATAGAGTAGAGAGCTTAGCTGAAGTAGATGATGTAGTATAGCATAGGGCATAGAGCACAGGGAATGCCGTTCGGAAGATCTCGCGATGTCACGGGAAGCTAGGGGCATAATTAATTACCTTACTGATAACCTCATCCTGACTAATTGGGCAGTAGGTGAATCTCCCCACCGTTGTGGGAGTATATATACAATTTGAACGATGCAATAAACACCATTTTGCTGCATCCTCATATTGAGGTCTATGCTCTATGGCCCTGTGGCGAGCAGAGCCCCAGGTCAGTTCAGCTAGCGAACAACGCTTGCCGACCCCCGATCGGCAACACTGCACTTCTCTCATATCTTAGGTTCCAGTGCCCATCTGCTCAGATCTAGACTTTGAATCTCAACATCATGACTTTCTTGCAGGTTGGCAGAAAGGTAGCGCCTTTCCCTCCGAGACCACAACTGACAGCGCCATTCCCAGCAGGAGAGAGGCACAGGGGAGAGATGCAGTGGTTATGTTTCAAGGGTGGGAAGATGGGTAGGGTGCAGGAAGCTGCTCTCTGGATGGTGGAGATGCAGACCTGGCAAGGATGAGCAGGAATCAACTCGTTTCCATCCCAGGCTGCCAATCACGGTCTGTCAGCTACTCTTTCATACAGCATTAAGGGAGCAGAGGGAGGTGAGGAGCACAGACACGGCAAAGCGGAGCACTAGGTCTGGGCTCAAGTGCAGCAGGTGGTGGCCAGGCCTGCAGCTGACCAGGGCTACAGAAGAGCTGTGGCCTTGCTGCCTGGGAGCTGTGCTGACCGAGGCCACTGGGGAAGGTGATCTGGACATTTAGATTTATCTTTCACTGTGACCAAAAAGATCTGTGAGCTCCTAGCAAGAAAACCAAGAGAGCGAATATCCTATAGTTCAGGAATCAATGTAGCCATGGCTAGAAAGCTCACGAAGCACATAAGATAAATAGGATTTTTCTTAATCCATGACTTGAACTCAAATCTCCTATACTCTGTGGCTGGATCCTATGCAGTTTCTTTTTCTCTAGTTGAGATAAGAAATTTTGGCCTGAAAATTAGAAAGTGAAATGTAAATGAACACTCAATAATAATACCCAAATTAAAGCTAAACTGAGGAACTTCCATGTTCCTCAGTTGCATGTTCTGTGCAAACCCAGGATAGGGATTTGTAAAGATTTTACTAATATGAGCTTTGGATGGTTTCTTTACTAGTAAGCCACAAATTAATTAGCCGAGAGATACAAAAATGACTGCCAATAAAATCTTTACATCAATTCTTAATTCTCCGTGAAATGTCTTTTATATATATGCACATACACATACACTATAAATAATAGAAATGATGCCTGTATTTTATACTAGAGATGTAAAAACTGGTCCGAATTGCAGTGGCAAACGAACCACTTATGTTTTCTGATTGCATAATTTGCCTAGAGGATGGATACATAATTACACTATAATTAAGTATAATAAACAGAGAAAATGATTTGAGAAGGAAAAATTATCACAGCCTCAACCACATCAGCCAGAAGCTCTCTTCTAATTAAGTTATTTTATTAAACAAAATGTTTTTAAGGTGGGTCTCCTTTGAAAATATACATTATAGCTCATGTAATGTAATTTACTTTATAAGTAAAACATGGCTTGTGTATGGACAGATGGTATCTAACAGGACTCATGAAATATGCACCTACTGGGTTCAGTCCAGCCTGAGTATCCCACACTCACCTATCGTCAATCAGAGCAGAAAGGCCTAGATGTTATTTAAGTAAATCTCAGCATCTCATAAAAGAGTCTTTTATTTGTACCCAGTGAAGTGTTCATGTTACTTTTTTTTTCCTCCTTTTTTGCCTAATTTAGAAGAGGAAGTGTTAGCAGGTAATTCTGATGTTGTCATCTTGTAAAGATACAGTAGAGGCAAAGGCCAAGAGAAGGTAGCTGAAGCCAGAACTGGGGCTGGAGTGGCTGAGGCTTAAAAGGTTATTCCAACTGAAATGCTTTTATCTTCACTAATTCTGACAATTATCCTCTTCTGGCAAGATGTTAAGGTGGAGTTGTCTTTTACATTAACGCGGCTGAAGAAAAGTCCAATACAATCACTCATTCACAAATGATGGGACTAAGAAGGACCATGCAACATGGTAGCTCACAGAGCAAAGGCTGTCCAATACACTCCACTCCTCATGGAACTGCAGCTTATCTTTTCAAATGCCTGCCCCATCCATGCTGGGACTTTAGAAGGCATTACAGGCCTTGGAGCACTTCTGAATTTGGCTACTGTTCATGTTTCAGAAAGAATGTTAAAAATGTTCAGCTTTGAGTTTCAGCCATAGAATTTCTGTATACATCTGCTTTTCTCTTCCTCTTTTGAGCACGCAGAGATTGCGATCAAGCCTTAGCTTCTTGTCTGTAAGCTCATTAGATTAAGCTGCCTGATATAAAAGGATTGTTTCACAAATCTGTGCTGGTTCTCCTGGCTCTTCATCAAATCTTTTACTGCACTGCCAATTTCACTAGGGGTTTTGTGCACCAGAAGAGGACACAGTATCCTGTTTTCAGGCTCGTCCATGCCATCTACAAAAACAACTGACTTCCCGTACTCCTGTGCAGCATGCTCTTGCTTCCCCTGCAGATTCTCAGTCAGGTGGCACTGAGGGGATCACATGCAGCTAATCTCCCTCATGGTTCCTTGAACGTTATCACCATTAAGAAGATAGTTCTTTCTGCTCTAAGTCCATTTTTCACTCTCTTTTCCTGTCTGTTTGACCTTCCACATCACTACAGAGAAAAGTATTTTGCTAACATGGGTCCAATATACCAAATATTCAACATCTCTATATCCATGGTTTGTATTCTTAGTTACTCCCATCTTCAGTTTTCAAGTCACCTGTAAGGTTTGTCATGATTTAGGTTCTCCTTCAAGTCATTGTAAAAATTAGCATAACCTCAGAAAAAGATTCCTGTATAATCTATTACGTACAAGATATAAGAATGTATCCAATACAGGGGAAAATATCCCTTTCCAAGGAAAACCCGAGAAAGGAAGAAAATGTATCCTAGAAAATGCTGAAATTGTAAGAAGATAATCTTGTAAGTTAAAAGGAGATACTTACATCATAAAAGAAATGAATAGGGCTTTCTGAATTTAAATCCCCAGTCTTGATCTTGCAAATGAAAAATCATAGGGGAGCTAATGGAGCTACACTAATTCATTACACGGTGAAAATGACTTCAAATAGAAAATGCAGCATGCCAAGTGGGACTGAAACAGAAAGCACTCTGTTGCAAGGAAGGCTTATACACAATTGTGTGTTGAGAATCAGTTGTCCACAGCAGCACAGCATCCTTGAATGCAAAATGTTGAACATTATGGTGTGAAACATCTCTGAATGATGACAGATTTCTCTTTAACTGACTCTACTGCACATACAGCTTATTGGTTAATGGGGCAAACAATGTAGTTTTCAATAGCAATCTTTTCAGGTTTAGCCTTCCAGTCTTTCAATGCTTGTAGATCTTTGAACCACAAAATTTTGTAGGTCACTGATAAGATTATTGATGTGTGTGATTACTTGTAGGGTATTGCAGGCCTGACATGTTACCAAGGATCTGTAGAGTCTTGATGACTGCTTCAATTTCTATCCTAACCTTATGATTCTTGGTTGTATAGTGACCTGATTTCAACTAGGATCTTCCCCAAGAAATCGCATGGCAATCAATTACAGACATAGTATGTTCTAACCAAGGAGTCATTTTCAAATGCTTGGCAAACACGAGACCACAGAAACTCAATGTGTCATAAGATTCCACTTGGTCCCATCATCATGGGTGGGAAAGAGGAGGAGGATTATATGTAGACCTCAAAGTGTTTTACACAGGCAAGTAAATGCTGCTATTCCTATTTAATGGAGAGGGCAATGGCAAGTTGAGACTTGCACAAAGTCACCCAGTTAATAAGCCAGAGAACTGCCACTGAAACCCATGTTCTGGTCTAAACAGGTTTTTAGACTGCCCTCATCACTTAATACCTGGGTACCCTCCAGTAGTGCGTTAGGAGAATCCAGGCATGTCTGCACTGGCCGATGTGAACAGCTGCATGTCAATCTGGCCGCTGTCTCAGCCAACTGGACAAAAGCCATCTCCTCTCCGAAGCTATATAGGCCACATAAACAAACCGCTGAGCCCAGACGTATGAACCCCAGGAGTTGGAGGGAAGAACTGTGCTCCAACAGATCTAACTTAGCTTCATGGCTTCTGGGATGCAGCTTGCTCATAGCTGGATAGGGCCTGGGTAAATGAGAGGTGAGGCTGTCTCTGAGCATAAGTAGACCTTGCTTTTTTCTGAACCCTGAACTCAGTTTCATACTGTAGCGCCCCCCAAAGCATTTCTTAATGCTTTAGTGCCCACTGAGTCATGGAGTTTAGGCACATGCATTTTGGTTTTCCAATTACAGCTTTATGGCTACTTAGTGGAGAGATGTAGAAGGAGAGCATCTAAACCGGAAAACATGGGCACACTGCAATAAAGAAAGAAAATCTGTATTTTTTAGTAAACCATAAAAAAGGAAACAGTTGGAAAATATCTCTTTAAACCCAAGAACTACTTGCTATGAGCAAGAGTACTAAAAAATTTGTAACTTAATGACCTGAAGGAAGAGTAGCTATTATTATAGGGCACTGTGCTGGCAAACCTCCTATGCAGCACAATAATAATCCTCTCCAGACTTCTCTTCCCTTCCAAAGCATGAGGAAACATCAGTGTGTTTAGCCTCAACTCCCTGGCAGGCAGCATCACTTCCTCCTGACAGTCAGGGAGCTGACACAGCAATGGGAAGGCTCGCTTTTGTAGCAGCTACAAAAACCATGTGTGACCTAATAAGTCTGACATACAGCTGCCGAGTCCCATTCCACAGAAGCTAAAAACCCCAAGGAAGCCTAAGAACTTGTCCTGCAATACTCATGTTCCCAGGTTTAGAAATCCTCTGAGGGTTACTAAGTTCATATGACCCACTCCTAGCTCAGAAGATTTTTGTGCCTCCAATGGTTAGAGACTGGAAGTGCAGAGCATCATCCTGGGGTTGCCCTGATTTTCTTTCTTCCCTGGGGCGCTTGCTGCCCAGGGCTGTCAATGAGGGGGCATCAGCTTAGTTGGGCTTTGATCTAGTCTAGGACAGCTGCTCTGATGCTCTTGTCTACTTCTGGGTCTGGATCCTGTCTAACAGCAAGCTAGTGACTTTACCAGATTGTCACTCTTCGCCTGGGGAAAGGGACAATGTGTAGGCAGCAGCATTTCTTTGCAGCTTTGCATTTCTTGGACTTCTGCACAAAGCTCTGAATGGCAAATGCATGCTTCATATATATGCAGAAAGGGCACACAAGCTTACTGAAAAAAAAATGGACCTGGTTAACTTGGCTATGATCATCCAGGAAGTCTGTGGCAAAGCTGCAAATAAAATCCAGACATTTTGCCTTTTAGGCCTGTGTCTTCACAACAACACTATTCTTCCTCTGGGCATCTGTGCTTGTTGTCTTATCGGGATGCATTGCTCAGCATGTATTCCTAAAGGGAAAGAGCGCTGGGAAAGCCACACTTTAATTCTTTAGAGAAAATGACACCACCTACATAGGAAAACCCCATAGCTTTTTACAATTATTGCCATGCATGTATATCTTCCCCTCTCTTTGTGATCTTTACCACTTCCTTACCATATGTAAAAGGCCTGATCCTGATGAAAATAGTCATGGTTGCAGAAACGCCACTCAGACATTGTTGATCTACCTCCACAGAGGATGTGGGCCAGAGCCTTGGGCCAGATTTTTCTGCAAGCAGCCAGTCAGATCTCTCTGTGCATCCTTATTCTCCCCCACCCAGAAAGCAGAGGGAAGCTGGGCAGCAACAACCTTGATGGACTTCACCTGGCCCACCCAGGGAATAGCTATTTCTAGCCTGACACGGGAAACCCAAGACTTGGCCCTTTAATCTAGCATCTCATATATGTTGCTGAGCCTAATGTTTAATTTGAAAAAAACAACCTGAAAATAGCATTAAAGGAAGCGGAGGATTTGAACAGCACTATATTTTTAAGATAGTCTTTCTGGAAAACACTATATTTAAAAACTGACCCTTTTACCATGAGGTTTCTGAAACTATAGAGACATCACAAGATAAGTGTTGTAATTTGGAAATGAGAAATGGAGTGTAGACAACGCAATTTGCTTTGTATTAAGAGGCAATACCCAGGCACCTGGCAGTGCCACATTGCCCCCACTTCAGAGTAGTTTGGGGCGATTCATTAAAAGTTAAAAGTTCAGAGAAAGCTGAAGTCTAGAGAAACACAATAATGACAATAGTTTAGCCATTGTTCCCAATGGAAGGATGGTGGTTTAGCGGGCAAATCTCCAAGGAGCTTTAGGGAAAAAGCTTACGGTTGCAGATTCATGGACACAAGTCTTGCACAGTTGCAGGATGGCTGTTTTAAGCTGTGAGCTTTGGACTTCCAGTGTTTGGACAGGCTGGTGAGCTGTGGTAGGCAGAGGTGAACATTATAACCACCTCTTAAGTGAAGTGACACAAACTCAAGATCCCTTTTGAACAAGAACCTCTCATTCTTTCATAATCTTTTGACATATTGGTATTGAAGGGACTGGAAGAGAGAGAAAACAAGATTTTCTGTTTTTATGTCATGCATAAATATTTGCCTAGGAACCTTTCAGATCTCTCTGTGCTTCTGGAACAAGGATCAGATCTGGCCTGGGTTTTTTAGTTTTCTTCAATTTTGTTGGAGTGAAATCTCACAGTCAGGCAGATGTTTCTGTCTTGATCTTCACTGTGGATCTTCTGTTGCCCTCTCTGTTTTTCCAAGCCTTGATAGGAGAAAGCATAATAGCTGTCTAGAAACATTAATCATAGCACCTCAGATCTGTAAATTCTCAAGAGTTTTTCTCCCTGAGCCGTGGAAGGCTTTGCCCCCTTTTCAAAAGCTTCAAAAGTAGAAAGCATATATACATAAGGAAAGCACACATACTTGTAGCATCTGCAAAAACATATGGTAGTTTCACATCCCACTAACCAGTTTCCTGGATTGAATACATGTAAGTGCAGGCTTTGTGAGAACCAGCAGTTTGGAATGCTGGGTTTCTGATTCTCATCCCTTAACCGCAGTCCTTCCTTGACTTTGTGAGAGATACCATTTCCCTCTTAATTTGGTCAGCTATTGCACAAAGCATTCCCATTTTTGTCTTGCAGGTGAAACTAAGCTGTGTCTCCTCAGGCAGTATCTTTACCTATCTTTTCATTTCATATATTTTTGCTACATTGTTGCTACTTCATCCCAAATGAGGAAAAACAATCATTTCTAGTATCAGGCAATTATGTTTCAGATGCCTTGTGATTTTTCTGGTCTGTTGATCTACAGACCACACTGCAGATTTTTCCATCTAAATCGTCTGTTTAATGAAAGATTGTGTTTTGCCAAAGTATCCATTTTCCTTCTTTTCTTTTTTTTTTTTTAAGCAGAACATCTAACGCATTTGGCTGTTGATTCTGATGATACCATAGTTCCTGTCTTATCAACATTTTCTATGCAAACATACCCACATATCAGCCTGTTTTCCATTTCTGCAATGAAACTAGAGTCCAACGTGTCTTCTGCTACCAGCGTCAAAGTAACCAAGTCTGAGAACGGGTTTAAGCAAAGGAATGTAGATTTGGAGAGGACCTAGTGCACCTCTCTGGACCTCTGCCTAAGCCATTCTCATTCTGTTAGTTTAAACTACTTGAACCTATTTTGAGAGGGAATCTGATTAACATCTACAAATATCTGCAAGGTGAATGTAGCGAGGAAGGGGCCAAACTCTTCTCAGTGGTGGCCAGTGATAGGACAAGGGGCAATGCGTGTAAGATAAAACACAGGAAGTTCCATCTGCACATGAGGAAGAAATTCTTCACTGTGAGAGTGACAGAGTCCTGGAACAGGCTGCCCAGGGAGGTTGTGGGGTCTTCTTCTTTGGAGATCTTCAAAACCCACCTGGATGCCGCCCTGTGCCACATGCTTTAGGTGTCCTAGCTTGAGCAGGGGATTGGACTAGATGATCTGTAGAGGTCCCTTCCGACCTTGAACATTCTGTGATTCTGTGAAACTACCAGTGATGGAGATCCCATAGCCTCTTTGGGACACCAGTTCCAGCATCTCCCACTCCTTATAGATGGGGTTTTCCTAAGTTCTAATCTGTTTTGTGGCAAATGAAGTCTTTCCTTGTGCAATCAGAACCAACCACTGTCATATGCTTTCAGGCTTTGTCCTCATGGAAGTCACGGCTTTCCTCATTTTTTCTAGACTAAACAAATCATACCAAAAAAGCTATCCTTAAAGGTCGTACAAAACCCCCCATAACTTATCAGTCTGGTTACTCTCCTCTGAACTTCTTTCTGAGTTTATTTCTTTATTCAAAGTATGGAGCCCAGATCTGTGGTCTGGGCCTCTCTAGTGCCAGGGAGAATAGAATGACCTTCACATAATGAGTTCTATTAATATCTTTCAAAATAGGACATATCTTTCTGGCCACAGCATCACATGGTTGAATTATATTTGAGCTTGTTCTCTACCAGCTCCCTTAGCATATTGGCAGTACCATGGGCTGGTTCGTACGTGCATTTTCATTATGCACTGTTTTCTCCTCCCTGACAATGTTCCTTGCAACAGTTTAAATGCTTATTGACTTAAGACTATTTTTACAGTTTATTCAGAACTTTTAAATTCAAAATCCCTCCCCTCCCAGAGTTGCGAACTTTCAGATTTTTTGTTTGTTTTATCCTACTTGTATGTGCACTGTCAGTCCTACCTTTCAAACTGTTAACAGAGATATTTAAATGAAGCATGACTAGCTCAGACTTTTGTTGATGTGTCCTCTCAATTCGACAGTGAATCACTCATACCTAATCTTCAAGGATTGTTTTTCCATCCACGGGTTGAAAAATAGCAATTATTTCTGTCAGATAGATATCATTTCTGATACTAATAGCTGTCCAAAGGAGGCCTGAAGCCAAGAGTGATACCAGTGAATAATAGGTGAATACCTACTCATCACCTGTACTGAGAAACAGGCTTGAGTACCAAGCCCTGAAACTATACTCTCTCCTCTTTTTCTTTTTTTTTTTTTAATAAGAAGACAGTGAAGCCTGATTATTCATAGCTCTAAAAGCAGGATGGGCACATCAGTATGCCCCTAAAGCCAAGATGATGAGCTAATCATCTTTGTATTGTTAAAAGAGTCCCCACCTACGCTTTTACACAAAGGGCTGATTAGCTCACAGGTATGCAAAACTCTGGGAGGATGCCATCTTTCATCACCACCAGAAGATGTTTAATATATGCTAAGTTGCCAACAATTAAGTGTTTGTGTACATGAGTGTGTACACACGCGCAGCCACTCGCCTGGGTCCAAGAAGCTGCTGCACGCCACGTCTGCCGTGCTGGGGCAGAGCCCCGTGCTGGGTACAGCTGCCAGCAGCACTTGGCTCACCCAGCTGCATCCAAGGGCCCATGGAGCCGTGCAACAGCGGCTTGCCCAAGAATCACAACAGCTACTGTCATCACGTCCCACGGGAAGCACATCTCAAAATGCTTGTCTGTCTTCTAGTGGGTTGGGGCTCTGAAGGAAATAGAATCACAGGTTGGGGGCTTGTCTGCACAAGGAAGCGAGCGGGTGAGCGGGTGCGATGTGCTCCATCTGCTCTGCAATGTCCCAGTGAAAGACAGCCTAAAGCCCTCCACCATCTAAGCCACTGATAGAATTTATCGAGTGGTAGCTAAGTACACAATATCACAACACAAAACCCCTCTGCCCATGTGCAAGAGTGCTCCATATAGGAAGGTGAAGTAAGGAACATGACTATAAATGTAATATATACCAATTCCCTGATCTTGCAAAGGACAGTGCTTTGGTCTTTGGAAGTGCTAAGCACCTCCACCCAATGTGGGTTTCTTGACTAACCCTGTTTTTATGTTGCCTGAAAAGCCACAGAATGGTTGAGGTTGGAAAGGACCTCAGAAAATCATCTAGTTCAATCCACTGTTCAAACAGGGTCACCTAGAGCATGTCGCCCAGGATTGTGTCCAGATGGCTTTTGAGTATCTCTAGGGAAGAAAACTCCACAACCTCTATGGGCAACCTCTCTGTCCCTTCATCCAGGTCACTGATGAATAGGTTTAACAGCAGACCCAGAACTGACCCCTGTGAATCACCACTAGGCACCAGTGTTCATCTAGACTTTGCACCAATGAATACAACCCTCTGAGCTCTGCTTTTCAGTGAGTTCTCAGTTCACCTCACAGTCTGCTCTTCTAAGCTACACCTCCTGAGCTTGCCTGGTATGGGAGATAGCAGCAAAAGCCTTGCTGAAGTCAAAGGGGATAACATCACTGTTCTCTCCTCATTTAGCCAGCTAGTTCTCCCATTGTAGAAAGCTATCAGATTGTCTAAGTATGATTATCCTTTGGTGAATCCATGCTGACTACTTCTCATCACCACTTTCTCCTTTGCATGCTTAGAGAAGGCATCTAGAATGAATGGTTCCGTTATTTTTCCAGGGATGGAAGTGAGATTGACTTGGTCACCTTGGTCACCTTATGAAAAATGCAGGATGGCCCAAATGGAAAATTGGCAGCATGGGAAAAACTGTGAAGAAAAGTCATTTGAAACAGTACATTGCCCTCTTCTTCTGGGAAAGAGCAAAACCCAGTGCCAGTCCATACCCAGTGAACTACAATGTACAGGTCCTCATTAAACATCTGTCAACAGCCCTGAAAAGGCAACAAGATAGAATAATTACCTGAATCCAGATATTTATGCTAGATGGAAACAAGGGGTAATCTGACAGATAAATCGTCCCCACTCTGAGAAAGAAAAAAGACAAGAGACAGGATTTACTAACTTCCTAAGGCAAAGGCATACCATTGTGCATAGGAAGCAACCTCTGGCTGTCTGATCCTGCACTCTTCTTCCGTGCTCCTTGCAGGAAATTAACAGGACTTTGACAATGACTACAAACCATGATTTTCTAATTTATTTTTCCCATTAGTTTAACAATTATCTGGAAAAGAATGTGACCAATCAGCTATGCAAATTGTGCATTTGCCAAGTATGTAGCAATACATGTTTCCCACTATGTTTTTTGACTATTGTGTAAATAATAGAAAACCTAGGTGTGTATCACAGAAAGAAGTGCTTGCAAACAGAATAGCTTTCTTTTCTCTTGCTGATATAAGGTGACTTCAACCACTGTGATCCACCTGGGCCACTTGTCTTCTAAGGAGTGGAGACACTGAATCTGTACCAGCTTCATCTGGTCTTTCCAGGGAGGTGCATGATGAGGGCCAGTCTATGTTGCAGAGTCAAGCGTATAGGGAGCTGAGTTTAAATCCATGCCCCAAAGCTTGTGTGGACACACTCCCCCAGGAGAGATTTGGGCTACTGATGAGAAAAGTAACAGGCTAAACCCCGAATTACCACATCCCAGTAAGACCTTTGCTGGTTTCAGAAGAGCTTTATCGGTTACTTGAACTAGGCTCCAGCGTAGCCCCTTTGCTAAGTATGAGCTCCTATCCAAGCCCAGTCACGACGGTTCCTGCAGGTCGCATCCTCACCATGGCCAGTTGCACATCTACAGAGGCAAAGAGGGTGTCTATGGTGGCAGGCATCTCTCTCTCTACTTTGCTCTGGCTGATGCTTGCACTTAACACAGAATTTTTACATTACAGAAGTCATTGCACCAAATGATTTTGTCCTAATCACTGCATTATCTCAGTTATCGCCCGCACAAACATTCCCTTCAGATCAACATACCGGCTGGGCCAGAAATCACACAATTGATGTTTTGGTTTCCACTACCTTATCTAAATCCAGTTACAGCTCAAAATGAGACTAAGTCAACAGACTTAATTGAATGAAAGGACTGTGAGACAACGTTGAGATTTGTGGCTGTGTATGTCCATGCAGGAGTTAATCACTAAGCAAACACTTTACAGCAAACAGAGCTGGGCCGAGCAGGCTCAGCGGCCCTGGATGCTCCCAACACACGAGAGTTGTGGGAGGCATTGTTGGGGCTGGCAGGAGATTTAAGCAACATCTCAAACAATGTAGCACCAAGGAGAAAAGCCAGGGACGGACAATAGAGCTGGCCATGAACAAACATGTCTGCTTGTTGCCTACCTAGATCAGCAGATAGAAGTGGCCCCGTAGTAGTGGCAAAAAATAATTGCTCCCTTGTAATTGTTGCTCTCTGGATATGTGAAATAGCTGTGCTGGCACACAACAGTTGAGAACAGGTTGTCGCTCCATGTCTTCAGCTCATTTCTGGAGAGGTACCTCCTTAACTTCTCATCTTGTCTTCTGCTAGCCCTTGCAGACGTGCTAAGTTTTCCTGTCTGAAAGCTATGGTACTGCCTCCGGCTCTGAATGCTACTTCTATTCAGGAGAGAAAAGTGAAAAAGAAACAATATGAGAATGGTGAGAATGGCTATGCTGGATCTAACTACAGCTCCATATTACCTACCTCCCAGTCTTTAATGTAGGCCATGAGTAGAACCTTAGGGAAGAATACAAAAGCTGGTGTTATTTGTACTGCCTAGGGTCACAGCCTAGATCTGGTCCTGCTGTGACAAAGCTGCACAAACCTCCTCCAGAATAGAGAACAGAAGGCATAAAAGGAGAAAACTTTACTTTGAAAGTGCAGCTTGCCCTGAAAAAAAAATCTGTGCTCTAACTTTTTTTGCATCTGTTAATTTCAGGGAATGCATGTCGCTAACTGATGGAGTTGCTGCTTGGGAAGGCTGCAGCAGAAATGTTCAGATCCATGCCAAAGGCTCATCTTAGCCATTTGAAGGGAGGGTGAAGCTGCAAACCTCCTAAAATAGTCATAAATAACTTCTAAACCAAGATGACTCACATACTTTCCTGGCTGGTAGGACATCAGGTGATGGAGAACCTGAATCAGGTTCTTAGCTTGGCAGTAACAGGCGTACAGTTACCTAAAGCTGGCTTTATCATGAGCAGAATAAAGAAAAAAAATTGCCATTTTTGTGGGGGTTTGAATTTGCTTTTGGTTGGAAAAAAATTCCACATCACCAGGAGAGACACTACTCCCTGCACAAGTCACCTCACTCGATACGGGCCAAAGCTAGGACATCTATCTAGGATATCATCATATCATCTAGGATTATGTCCCCTAAACAGAGTCATTTACTGAATTCAACAGGTAGATCCCTAGGGTCCATTCTCCCTAAAGGAGGTCAGTGATGACAATATTCTATTTGCAAGACATTTGACAGTTCTTTCCCTTTGGCAGAGTCTACAAGCAGACAGAACAGCTCTTCTAGCAAAGCCAGGAGAGACGGGAAGGATAATTAGCTTTGTGACCTGGTGCTGTGTGGCCAGAGTGCTCTGCAATGTCTAAAGAAAATGCTGCTGAATGCCCAGGTTTCAGGATACAATAATAACACACTGCACTATATTTCATTCCTTTAACAAGTGCTGAATGTGCAAAGGCTCCTTTCCCAGCTTCTGTCTCTGTCTTGGAAGCCAGGGAAGAGCTGTGCATATAATTATTTTCAGATGCCATCCACTTTATGGATTATCTGAGTGGGATGCGCAAATAATGGCAGCTAAAGCCATGAGCAGAGACTGAGTGAGGCTCGGTCCCTTTGGGGAAAAAATGAAATAAAACCACCATATGAATGGGTCATTGAAAACAGGCTGGAATATATTCCCTATAGTCATTCTGAAAGTTCAAGGGCGGGGGTGCGAGGGGGAGGGGAAGATGTTGCCTCTGTGTTTGCTAAACGTCTAATATCTGAAACTACTTAAAAAACACACATATACTTCTTTTCATACAATCATGGAAAAACATACTAAGCTTTTGACTCAATGGTTTTTGTTTTTCCAGTGAGTCTCTTCCAGGTTCCACGCGCCATCTCATAGTCACGTCTGCTGGGTGAGTTCTGAGCTAACAAACTTTAGAAGAGCTCTTTGCGATTTTGCCACATAAAGTTTCAAGTATCAGCTTGCTGGAAGTGCAGTGGAGAGGGAGGGAGGGAGGGAAGTGGTGTGAGCTTTGCCAACACACCTGCACAAGCTTTGGACTCTCCTGGACACTCTGTGCACTAATGATGTATAACCTGTAGAGCCTGGCAACACACTCACTGAAGACTAAAACAGACAGACTGTGCATGCCTCTGATTTCTAATTTCTTAAAACAAGTAACACTCCTCGCCCCCAGCCCTGTGCTGTAGGTAAATGCTTAGCATGGAAACTGAGACGTGTTCCACTGGGCAGAGCTTCTACCAAGGTA
>JAUBOD010000883.1:1140206-1155086 GCA_032353885.1 Nothura maculosa
CCCAGGATCCCATTGGCCTTCTTGGCCACCAGGGCACACTGCTGTCTCATGGTCAACTTGTCGTCCACCATGACACCAAGGTCCCTCTCTGCGGGGCTGTGCTCCAGCAGGTCAGTCTCCTCCCTGTAATGATATCTAGAGTTATTCCTCCCCAGGTTCAGCATCTTGTGCTTTCCCTTGTTGAACTTCTTGAAGTTTCTCACTGCCCAGTTGTCCAGTCTGTTCAGGTCCCTCCGGATGGCAGCGCAGCCCTCAGGGCTATCAGCTATTCCTCCCAGTTTTGTATCATCAGCAAACATGCTGCGGAGGCACTCTATCCCTTTATTGAGATTACTGATGAATAAGTTGAACAGGACCGGACCAAGGACTGACCCCTGGAGGACATCGCTAACCACAGGCCTCCAAACAGACTCTGAACCACTGATCATCACCTTCCGAGTTCTGCTGTCAAGCCAATTCCTAATCCACCTCACTGTTCACTCATCTATCCTACACTTCTGAACCTTGCTCAGGAGGATGTTGTGAGGGACAGTGTTGAAAACTTTGCTGAAGTCCAGCTAGATGACATTGACCACTCTGCCCTCATCTATCCAGTCAGTCACTCCATCATAGAAGGCTATGAGGAGATAATGACCTTTTTACTTACTTTTCAGAAGGTTCAGGCTTTAGGTCTGCACATAACCCTGTGAGATAACAAAATCCATGACTGATGGTGCCTCCGTTTTGTCATGGGCTGTATGCTTCTGGCCTGTTTCATGAGCAGATCTGAAAAATAAGACAAGTATTAGAGCAGTGCATGCTGATTGCTCAGAGAATATGACAAAAAGACTCCTTTATCAACTATGGCGATAAAAGCAGTTACTTCACACTCCTGGAGAACTTCTTGTTAAGGACATAGATGTCAATGGTATCTCCAACAATTGACATTTCTGTCCACTGACTGGAACGGTCACTCAGTTACTCCTTTGTGGAGAAATGGACCCAGGCAAGAAATATGACAATCATATAAACCTGCATCCTATGACTCTTCTCTGAGTTTCACCCTCTCTCTTGTGGGCTTGGTTACACTCTAGAAGAATTTATGTCAATGTTTCCGGGCAACAACCAAAACTGTTCTGGAAGGTGCTCCAGCCAACCGCTGTAGAAGAGTTGAGAAGCTCCTCCAGTGCTGGGTCACTTCAGTTCTCCTCACTGGTTTTGTTCTTCTTTAGGGAGAAATCACATCTGGAAAATTACTAATGTTCTGCTGTTCACTACGGACACCACTGGGAATTGGCATATGGTCTTGTAAACTATGATTAGATCTACAAAGTAAACTCTCATTATGACCTCTCTTAAGGTCTTTAAAAACACATTTCTTTAACTGCTATGATTATATTTGAATTCTTTCATTTTGGCAATAACAACATCATACACATTTTCCTCTCTTCCTCTTCCCTTTTCTGAGTATAATTTTTTGGGTGCTATTGAAAAAGTCATTACACAGCTCTCTTTTCTTCCCACACTCTCCAACTCTGAGCCTCCTCCCATCAGAAATAGCATATGGATATAAACACTTCCTGGCTACGGATGACCTGAAACTAAAGTATGACGCTCTTCTGGAGCATATTAAAGGTAGCTTTGCTCTGTCTTTCATTGATTATTATTATTACTTATGTTAGTGGCACTTAGAGATGACAGCCAAGATCAAGGATTGATGAGTCTTCAATGGCAAAGCTTTGGGAAATGCTACAGAAAGTGATTCCTCTGAGCGCCATCCCTCACTGCAGTACCGGACAGGCACATAAATCCACCTTTTATATCAGCAGGATCCTCCTCAGGAGGTGGTGGGGATCTTGGAGGCATTGGCTCTCTTGAGCCAAAGAGGGTCACAGTACAATGACTTTCCTGCTTCCTTTGAAGCAGTGACACTTGTGAGTAAGCAGGGCCTTGTGTGGTTTCTATCCATCAAGCCTTGCCATAGGGTAAGGTCACAGAATCACAGGTCACTATGAAAGGAAAAGACCTTCAAGGCTATTGAGTCCAACACTGTAAGTACATGTCTTTCAAAATCATGCCAGTTAAACCATGTTTCTAGGGATGGATGACTCCTCTGAGAATTTAGGCACTTGAACTCTCAATTGTAGTTTTTGTTTATTTGTTTGTTTTACTTTTTTAGCATCAAATATTTGTCACCATGGAGACCTGTGGCTGAGCAGTAGGTTGCCTACTCACAACCAGACAACTATAGGATTAATTTGATAGCAGGGCTTCTAGATTACTTTTATGGGTCGAAGTGCTTGAATTCTATCCAAATCTCAATGCAACTGAATTTAGTTAATCTGAATCTCACCCTAAATTCTTTTCCTGAATGCAGTTTGGCTATTGGACTTTGCATTCACAAAAAAAAACCCAAACAATTCTTGTTATGTTTTCTGTTGTGTTATATTTTTCTTAAGTCAAAGGGTTTGCATTCACTAATCAAGACAAGTCCATAAGTATTTTGCTGTCTGTAAAACAGACATTGTAATTCAGGCAGAGTTCTTAGAGTCCCAGATAAAACCTGATGTGTAAATAGGCTAACCTCTTCTTTGGTGCTGAGACTTTTAGGATATTCCTGGTTTCCTATAGCAATATTATAACCATAACATTTTCAATGTATTCAAATAATACACATCTTTATAAGAATATCTGTTATTTGATAAGAGAATAACCCACTCAAATGCATGACCTGGAACTAAAGATACAAATATCTAGTAATATATGTTCACTTAGAAGTAGGGGCTGTGCATACAAGTCACATATGCCAATATATGCATTTTCTGGACTACATTTATCTATGCTCCATAAATGGAGACACAGACCTAAAAAAATTGTCTTTAAATGTTGACTCACTTGGCTTCGATAAGATCTTGTCTAGATAAAAAATGAATTGATTGGCATCTCATACTTCATAGATTTAATGAGATCATGTCTCATTTCGTAATGTATACTTGTAATACAGAGTTATACAATATATACGCTCTATGTACTAAAATGCATCAGGCAATATAGTAACAGATAATATAATACACTGGGCCTCTTTACCCTGGAGAAGATTGAGAGGGGATCTGATCAATATGTGTAAATATCTGAGAGAAAAACATGGCCAGTGATAGGACAAGGGGCAAAGAGTATAAACTAAAACACAGGATGTTCCATCTGCATGTGAGGAAGAACCTCTTCCTTGAGAGGGTGACAGAGCCCTGTAACAGGCTGCTCAGAGAGGGTGTGGAGTCTCCTTCTCTAGAGATCTTCCAATCTTGCTTGGATGCCACCCTGTGCCCCGTGCTCTGGATGTCCCTGCTGGAGCAAAGGGGTTGCACTGGATGATCTTTAGAGGTCCCTTCCAACCTCCACTGTTCTGTGATTCTGTGATTTGTGTGAGAAGTGTTCCTAGGATTATCAGCAGTGAATACTCACAGGCATGAACAGAATTTTCCCTTAGCAATGACTGCATGATTTGATCCTCCCGATATAAACTTCTAAGCACCATATGCATACAATGAATACCTGCAAATGTGAAGGATGTGAAAAATGAAATTATTTCTAGCCCAGGGTAGGATTTGGCTTCTTTAAGATTGGGGTCTAAGTTCCCCCAAGATGTTCAGACTCCTAATTCCTACTTCAATTTTCCATGTTTGCTTCAGAAATAAAATCTTTTCCTTTGCTTTTTCCATGTCTGGTTCAACACTCACAGTATTTTTCTTCAAAATACTTGTCATCTGCATTTTGAAAATGATTCATGGTCAGTAAGTGTTTTCTTAATGTAATTGTTTAGATCTCTCCTAGTCAAAAAATTAGCACCCGAGAGAAAGACCACAGCGTGCAACTTAATTATTATTAAAAAATAATGTGCAGCTTAATTATTATTATAAAAGATAATTGTATTTTTCTTTTGAGTAAAGATGCTACGTGCTACAGCATTTATTCTGCCTGACAAAAACAATGAACTTACTTAAAATGGGTCATTATACAGGCTAATTCCTTATAAAAATACCTTGGTTGAAATGTTTCACCTGCTCTCATGTTCCTTATCACTATTGTTAATTAATATATTACACCTAAAATGATCCTATCAATTAAAGCTTCTTCTGTCATAGCCACTGCTCCCTGCTTTGCTAGCACTCTAATTAATCTCTGTCTGACTCATCCACAGGGAAGTACATTCATCAGCTCAATTCAGCTCTTCTGATTAAATTTCTGTAGTTGGTTTCATACCTTCCATTCATCTAAGTATGTGCCTTTCCTTAAGCACAATACTAAATCAGTTTGCCTCTTGATTCAGCAGTTCCTGCAAGTTACAAGTTGCAACTTACACTGTGGCTGATTCAGAGTTTAAAGCTATCTTCAAAGATGTGATAAAGTTCCCATTGATAGAATTGGTTAAGAGGACTGACCATAAGTGTATGCTTGAAGGTAGGCAGCAACTCAAAGACCTTGCAAACCAAGTGCCATCTGATTCACCTTTGCTAGTCACATTGGTTAAAAATAATGTTCTGAGTGCATTTTGTGCTTCCAAACAAAATTATTCCAAGGACACCAGGAGTAGATGTTCTGAATTTTTTGCATAGTCTTAAAACTAAAACAGTGTTTATATGGCTTGCACACATAATGATTGATCTTTCCAAGCAAAACAGAGTACACCTGTTTTGTAGATTTGGTGTCTTAGGGTTATGCTGGGGATCGGGAAGGACAGCAGCAAAACCCTTGCCATGATTTTCAGAGTCAGGGTCAAAGAGAGACATTGTCCCACTCTCCCTGTAGCAAAACACTTTGTTTCTGATCTTGCTATATATAGGTACATAAGGATACACACAGAAGTCTAATGGGAATGTCAGAAAAACATTGCTCTCTCATCAGGAGGCCTCCTCCTCTGCCAAAGAGCTCCTGCACAACTGAGCTCGAATTGCAAAACCTCCATGCACTTCTGTTTCTCATCTTTCAAGAGACGATTACGGAGGCGCTAAGAGGATAAATGTAATAGTCTAGGAGGTGCTTAAAAAAAATAGATTTCGTACCACTAGTTAGTCTTGTCTCCAACCACTAGTTACTCTTGTCTCAAGGCATTGACCAAGAAGGCACCTGTGTGGCTCAGTGACCAGGCACCTCCAGCTGAAAGGTAAACACACTCAGGGAATGGAGTAGTCCTCTCTGGCTTGGTCCAGATCAGCCGCTGAATGATACTCTGCACTCTGGAGATCTCTTGGACCCCTGCAGTGATACATAAATGAGTGTGACACCTCTGGAAGATGACCTACCTCATGGGATTTCTGTTGCCCCTCTGTGCCGTGTGAGAAATTAGCAATTACAAATGCCAACAGAAGAAGAAGACAAAAAAAGTTTAAAAGTTTAATATACAGAACAGCATTCCTGCTAGCAGTTCCTATTCACTCATCCCAGCTTGCTGGCTTGTCCTTAGCTGTAAAGCTGCTCACCACATGTTATTCAGTGGCACTACAGCAGTTATGTCAAACTAGCACAGCACAGTGGGAGAATCCATCCTGCAGGCCTAGGAAGCACAGGCTGCACAGAAGGACACAGGATCTTAACAGAAGGGATATCATGTGGTGCATCGCTGCCTCTTTCCATGGGACCAGCTCTATGGTCATGTTTTACAGATTACATGTTAGTCTTGTGGCAGGATGGCAAAATGAAGAAACCTATGCATACATCTCCTGGCAGATAAGACACTCAAACTGCTCTTCTTGGAAGTGAGCAACAACAAATATAAACAAACAAACAAAAAGTAAAGAAATAGAGCTTTAGAAATGAATATGTTTTCCTGTGCACAAAATTAAAACAGTGGGTCAAACAGATTAAACAAAAGGAGGAGAAATGGGAAAATGTAGGTTTTCTCCCTTAAAAATCATAGGATTTCTGTAAATACCCAGGGAAAGAAGAAACACTTTGTCTCATAGAAGAGCAATTGTGCAATGCAACAGATCACTGGCCCTAGGTGTCTGTGCATGTCTAGCATGAACGGGGATTAAGGCATTGCAGAAAATGTTTCACCTGGACAAGCTGCCCAAGTGCTGCAGGTTCTCCAAGGCGCAGGGAGCGCCAAGATGTTCCCAGCACTTCTCCTCCCCAAGGCCTTGCTCTCACAACTCTGGCCTCCCTCCTGCAGCAGCAGAGGGGCTGGAAAGTAGGTAGGAATGACCTTGTTGCATGTACGTCACAGGCAAATATTCTTTATGGGAATATCTGCTCTTTTCAGTGACTCCCATGGGAGCTGAAGGTATGCAGCACCACACTGCATCAGCACTTGCTATTGCCACTAGTAATAGTAATAATAAAGAGCAGGGCAAGAAATAATATTGCAACTTCCTTCCAACCTTGAGGTCTGTGTGTTTTGGGAGAGCAGGGATTCCACAGGGCACTCAGTTCTGCTTTCTTTTGAAGCAGTGGTAAATAGAAATGGTTGGCAAAACTTCAAAAGAACCATATAAAAGAACCATATATGTATGTGGTTATATAGGGTATATATATAAGGAATACATATATATTTCTTTGAAACATGCAGTTCTACCAAAAGCAAATCACTTAGCAAAAGCAGATCTCTTTTTTGACTACGTTTTACTTTGAAAGAAAAACATCCAGAGGAAAAAAAAAATGTCAAGCGTCCTGAAATTATTCCACTTCAAAATTAAGAGCATGAAACATTTGGCTTTTTTACTTTGAAGTCTTGATGTAGACCATTATGCAAGATTGTAAAAAGCAGAAATGGAAACAACAGATTTAGGCTCACATTTTAGGAGGGAAGGAGAAACAATTATTTTTTTCTTCTGAGGTGGTTTCTAAATTCTCAAATCAAATTTCAAAACCCTTCTTAAAATGAGATTCCAGCTTGTACTTCATTTTCAGTATTGTTTATGTCCTTATATAGCTACTGTAAGGCTTCACATCACATCTTCTAAGTGATTAAACCTTTACCAAGCCTTTGGCTAGGGAGACTGGTTGAAGAAACTGAGGCAAAGTATGTCATTCTTAAAAATTAACATGGGTGATGATGGCACTATGTGACAAGCTGTATCTGTTGAACCTATGATCAGCAACTCTGTCACAAAACCATCCTTTTTGGCTCTCTTTTGAGTCAACCTGGCCAATGACAAGGAGTCTTGTTGTTGCCCTTGTAGGAGTTGGCTGGTGGCTCCTGCTCTTGCTCTCACTGAAAGGTGGCAAGGGCAACGTGGAGTGCCAATTCCAGTGGGAACACATGTCCTAAGTTGGTCTGTCTGCAAAATAATTTTTCTGCATGTCATTTAGGCCAAAAGCAGAGCCTGGGATCTGCTACATGGCTAACTTCCCTCTCCACGGCAGCCAGAGCAAGCGTGGTGACAGTTAAGGGGAAGGAAATTGAAATGTTTTGGGGAGTTATGGCATGGAGAGTGACATCTGCGGCAATGGCCTCATTAAGTGAAGGATTTGGTGTAATACATATTGTAACCAGGTCATATTCTTGGAAAACGAGGACTTGCCAGAAAAACAAACTAAATCAGCCAGGCTTATGATTTGGTTTCATTGCTTCCAAACTAAATTCTAATCAAAGTTCTTTTTAAGGTCATCAAAACCGGGTTTGCATGAATCTTAGGGCCAAATCCTCATCTGGTGCAAGCTGGAGTGAATCCACTTAATTCATAGGAAGCTCGCCAGTTTACATCAGATTGTGGTTATTTTTGAGGGTAGGTCATTTAAAAATATGTAAGTACTTCTTTCCAGCTATACTTTATGAATAAAGCAAATAAATCTGAAACTTACCAGGATAAAGAACATCCAAATCCTTTTTTTTTTCCTTAAAAAAAAAAAAGTGGGCTAGCGTTCCTCTTATCTTGAGTCACTTGTGCCGCAGCTCAGGAAAACTGAGGATGTAAGTGTTCTTCAGGTCTCTGTTGAGTATCCCCAGGCCATCCTTTGGCAAGAAAGGAAGCTCAGAAGGGTGCTGAACCGTCAAGAGTCAAATGTGCTGCAAGGGTGGAAACTGGAGGAGAGCAAAGGAGGGACCTCAAAACCTGCAGCTTCCAACGTCTCACACTCCAACCCCATTGCTTCTGCTTTGGGACTCCTACCCTCTTGACGACTTCCTTTCATGTTGCACCAGACCAAACTGGTCCTGGGATTTGTACAAGCCCAGGTCTGATGATGTTCTGTAGGAACTTAGAGGAAAAATGTGTCTAGAACAAACCCTTAACCAACCCATAGCCCCCATCTTAGCTTACAAAGCTGGCCAGGCTCAACTTCCCAGCCAAAATACCCCATTTTCCAGACAGAATTTCAAAAAAGCTCTTCAAAAGATGAAAACAGATTGTGATTTGCCTCACAACTCTAGGATGGGCAGGCTGTGAATAATCCCCTCTTGCATGAGGAAATATGGATTTATGGAATTACTTCTGGTTCTTCATCTCTAATGGAGATTCATCTTCCCACAGTCTAAGTTGTAGGTATGGTTCACTCCCAATCCCAGAAAATCATATTCATGGGAACAAGGCCATCCATGAGCCTAAGATTAAAAAAAAGGGAAAGTAGTTACCTGAGCTAGTGTCTGGCTCAGTAGGTCAGAAGGAGCAGCAGCTCAGTGAAAGGGAAAGACAGGAAGACACTCAAGTAGCAACGGTCTGTAGAGATAAAAAGGTAAAGACCCGGGGATGGGAATGACTGAGATGAGGCTGTGGAGATAAACTGAGCCAATCCGAGAGTAGGATGTACTGCTGAGAGCTGAGTGATCCATGGATTTACTGGCTAAGTGGCCTAACCAAAGTGGAAAAAAAATCCTGTATTGATTTGACATGCATTTTTTTTTCATTGTGCTGAAAATCCTCTTGTGGATCTTGGCCGCAATCTCTCCATGCCTCGTTTCGCTGCTTTAAAGTGGGGCCAGTCGTCCTGTCAGCCTTTGGACTGCAGCCTTGAAACACCCCGGCGCAAAGGTCTCTAAACAAGATTGAAGCTTCTGGGCATTATCTGGCTATAAAGAGAATGGAAGCAGCATCAGCTAAAGTGCTAAGTAGGAGAAATAACCGTTTTGCTCTGTGTTCTGGGTTGGTTTTGGGTTTTTTTAAGCATCTTTTACACTTGAATAATTTTCTCCCCTTTCAAAATACATGTGCATAATATACAGCAAAGGAGTATAGGAAAGCTATAATTACTGCCGTTTAACAAACAGTAGTTTTTTTGAAGATGTTTTAAATAAAATTTGTGGGATGTTTTCTAATTTCTAATTATGGAAGAGAAATAAGCTGAGCCTTGAGTATTTCTCCTCCAAAAATTTTAAAATATTATAAGCTGCATTTTTTCTTTTTTGTACAGAGAGAGGATAGATACTCTCTCCATGTATCTTTCCTTTTTTTGGAAGGAAACAGGAAAAAGAAACATGGAGGAAGAAAATGATAATTTGTGTGTGTGTGTGTACAAGCAAGGTTTAAATAGAATAATTAAATTTACCATAATCAATAAAACGTGTGAGTCAAGTTTATTGAAGTGGCTATTTCCCATTGCATAATTTCCCTAGGGAACTTTCATTTTTAATTCAAAAATAAAAAATAATAATAATAAAAAACCCCAACCCCCTGAGCACTTACTGTAAATATGCCAGCATATGTGTGAGGTTAAGAAAAGCACGAGCCTACACCCAGGAATCAAAGAGGGGCTTACCACTGGTTTGACACTAATTGTAAAAGCTGAACATTTTCTAGAACCATAGTCAAATATTAACTGCCATGGGGGACTCATTCAGCAGCTCACAGTAATTCTAATAATATGCAGAACCTTTCACCTTTAGGTCAGCAGTTCAAATCCAGTCAGGCTTGGTTAGTAAACAAAAGGTAAGCCCGGGGTCCAAAGATGTGTCAGAGCATCTAGACGAGATGCCAGAATATCCTCCTGGGCAGAAATGGAAAAGGTGGGAAAAGGGAATGGGAAAGAATTTCTCTTCTCCCCTGTATCCCAGGCCAGCAAGCTGATATGAGCTTCCCATGGGATTCAAGTGTCCAACCCTGAGAGAATCTCCATCTCCCATAGCCTTAGCATCTCTTCCGGCGAAGGGATGAACCTCCTTCCATTTGCTACCCTTTCTCCACTTCATCTGGAGATTCCCAGATGTCTCAAACCATATTTCAGAGCACCTACCAAAAAAGACCCTGATCTTGTTGTGGGGTTTTTCAATAACATCACTCACAAGAAAACATAAATAATGATATCATCTCGGACCCACTTCCCTGTGTACAATTCCTCTTAATGAATTAGTTCATTTGCTTGAGCACCACATAGAAAACACACTGATCAAGCATAATTGAGAATAACAGGCCCCCACCCCACAGCCTTAGGCTGCATAACAAATTACTCTGCCAGTAGTGGCACAGTTTGAGAATTGAGACTGAGTCCTGATCTTAGCACTTCACAGGGCTTCAGGTGGTAGCTCTTCCACTGCTCTCCTGTACACACGGTGTGTACAAAATCCCAAACTCATGCAGTGCCCCCAAGATCCAGCGCTGGCAATTGCTTGAATGCTTGAATTCACGTTAAGTTTTGTGGCAAGCACTGCCCACAGTCCTGAGTTAGTCAGCATCTGGATGGGTCCTGCCTGGACTGCATCTTCCTGGAGAAAAGCCAAAACATTTTTGATTCCTTTTTTTTTTTTTTTGTCTCTCCAAGCTGTGTGACCACAGGAATATGGTAACAAGAACAACCCAGCACAAAGACAGGTTCCCATCACCATGCTCTTCTCTCTTCTTAAATGCACATGGAGGCAGGAGCAACTGGCTTAGGAAAATGATTCAGCTGACGAAAAATCTTGTTAGTCCATTTTGTTTGCAGAGTTAATTTCAGAAGGACTCAATTCCCAGATCTTGGTAAGACCAATGCACTGCAAGGCTATGCATTTGCTGCTAGTGGAACAGCAGAAGAGGTAGGAACAGCCTGTCATGAGGAGGTAAAGTGGACAATAGCAGGCAGAACCGCTTTGTTTTGTGGCATATGGCAAGTAGATCAACTTCAGGAGATCCAGACAATCTGGTCTTAGTCAACCAGCATCACCTGTGGCTTGATGCTTGAAGTTTCCTTCATGAAGGTTGTGCTGTCTGTAGCCTTGATGCTACAGGCTGTCTGTAGCCTGCTATGATCACCTGAGGGCCAAATTTCTGCATGTCACACCCCGAGCTGAGCAGGTGTCTCCCAGTGCTGTATAGATTTTTGTTTGTGGAGTTCATCACAAAACCTGGTCCTTCTGGATGGACAGCTGGGCCCAAATTCCAAATAAATAAATAAATAAAATAAAATAAAAGTTTCCATTTTGCTCTGTTTTGTTCCATTTCACTCTAGAGGGAAAGACAAGATGGCTGGACATGCACAAGCCTAAGCAAAATCCAGAATGACCTCTGGTTATTTATCCCCAGCTCTACTTGCAGGCATGCTCAACCTACCACGGAGCATACTGTTCCATTTACTAATGAAATATTAATCTCAGCTGTTCTCTGGGGAGCAGGATGCAGGCTGGATGAATTCTTCTGGCAGGGAACGCTTGCTGCTGCCTGCTGCCTTCCCTGGGCACTCATGATCTCCCTGCCTCTCCCATACAAGCACAACATGTGCAGCAAATTTGATACTTTAAAGGCAGCTTTAGATGACTTACTACATATGTGCAGATGAAATGTCCTGTGTGTGCCCAGATGGTCTGGTTGCGTGATGGGGAAAGGCTATGGTGGAAGGGTCCTTTCCTATGGCTGGAGGAAGGCTGGAGAAGGGAATCTTTAATGCATTAGGAAATGCAGAGCTGGGAATGACTCAGAGGCTGTTTTATGCTATCTCGTTGGTACAGTATGCAGTACCATCTTCCTGGCTATGATAATATGTACTCTTCTGTGTGTGTGAGTAAAGACCTTAGTAGTGTATCCTGCTAATACGGCTGAGAAGTTGAGGAGTTCTAAGGAACAATTAATTCATTGTCCTCCACACATCTGGGTTAATGTTTCCTTCTTGGATTGGTTTGTACCAGTATGTTCCCTCACTTCTCACCACAAACTAGCAGTGCCAATTTCCCTCCATGGCAGCTCCAGTGACATCTGTTTACTTGGAAGCTCATAGATTTGATATATGGGTGCTAGCCACAAATTAATAGAATATTTTCCAGATGCAGTGTCTTAAAATATTCAAACAATAAGCCAAAGACATTAAGCTGTTTGGGATACTTTTTTTCTTAACTCTAGAGGTCTCTTTGGGATGATTTAAATATAATTACTTGGGACAATGACCAGAACATTTGAGATGTTTCAGAGGTGGGCTGTAGTTTGAGCTGCTAAATGGTAGCCAGTTGACAGCTCCATTTGTGATCTGAAGCCAGGGCCTAAAGTGGCCAAGAAAGGACAGCAGATAAAAGATGAAAAAGAAGTACGGTGACTAACGGTTAGCAGGTGGCACTGCCACCCTGCTCCAACACTGTCCCATTCTGCTTTGGGACTCTGTGTATTTTTGACTATTAGCACCTTTGCTGAGAGATAACACTGGGTCATATCCCAGTTTGTGGGTGGGATCCCCATTCCCTCCTGTGAGGTGGGACAGCTACACTGAAATGGTATGGTAATGATTTATACCCTCTTAGAGCCTGGTCCAAGAAGCATAACTTCTTCTCTTGGCCAACTTACATCACTTTTTCTTCTGTCATCTCATTTTCTTTGGCATTTTCCTCTTTTCATTTTCTCATTTTCTTCCACAGATATTTAACATGACCTGGACAGTTGAGCTTCCATGATACATATTTCCCATCCAGTAGATAAAGGGAGGAACCTCACTACATGCTTTTATCTACTTAAAAATACTAGCAAACATGAGTTGTGTAGCCTTATATTAAATGAGGGCAAGAGAGAGCTCTAAGTAACCCAGTTTGAATTAGAAACCAGTTCAAGCTGGAAACACTTCCTGTTTGAATAGTTATCCTTTATTCCCTCCAATATGGTTATTAATTAGGAAATTAATAGTTATTACAGTTATCATCATGATATGGAAATGAATGGAAAAGTTCAAGTTCATTATCTAATTGGAGGAAAATAAACATCATTTTACAAGGGTTTGAAAGCATCACCAGTAATAACAAACCTCCTCAAACTCTAGTCCACAGGCAAAATGGACATCTGCTAGAAAAATATGATGATTTCCCCACCCACCACCCTCAAATTTAGGGATTTGTGGAATATGGGCCTTGCCTAAAGTTGCTTGGCAGAAACCCTCATGTTAAGTTCTTATTTAATGAAATCATGTGGTTGTAAATCAAACACAGAAACAGGAATAAGTAAATCCACCACATCCTTTGAAAAAAAGTACATTTTGGATCTGTCAACTAACGTTGCCTGGGCAGTGAGTTATCTGTCTTTGTCAACTAAAAAGTGATCATCCAACTGTTACCCATCTTTTCTTCTAATTGTCTAATCCTCAATCTGAAGGCTGAGCTGAGGGCCAGCACAAAATGGGCAGGTCACTCACACAAATAGCTCCTTACAGAAGCATTAAGCTCCTCCAGCTTTGCAAAGTCTCTGCCAGGGTCCACAGAAAACCTGCGTCCCCTCACACAGTGTTCACCTCTGAATGTTAGATGAAAGGCAGCAAATGCATATTGTAAAAAGTAAGAGGAAAAATGGGCAAAGGAGCAGGAAGAACAATAGAGGAATCACCACACACACACACACACAAAAAAACAAAATAGAGGTGCTCCACAGCCAATATGTACTGATCTTCTGCTCATTTTTGGCTAGCATCTACTGAAGTCAAGAGCAGTCTTTACTCAACCATATGCAATTTTAATGATGCCCTCGGTGAGCTCACGTGTGTCAGAGGCACTTAGAGGTACCAGGTAGCTTTCTCCTCTGAGAAGCTCATTATTATGTGGCTTCAACTACCACAGCAAATAGGATCTGCCAGAGGAAGCACTAGTGAACCTGCTTCAGCTGAGACTTTCTATTGAAAACCTTAGAATTGACAGTATTTGCATAAAATGTTTGATCTCTTAAACTATGCATCAATTTTCTATTCCATATTATCTCCTTTTCCAAAGAAAAAGAATGCGTATTTGACTGTCACCAAAAACTCAGAGGAAAAGGAGTGCAGTGAACATTTCTGTTTTTGAAGCAAAATGGTATTTCCCAGTGGAAAATCACAACAAAAATAAACATTTCTTGTCAACATTTGCCTTAAGGAGTAATAAAACATGGATTTAATTCACAGATATGCCCAAGAAAAAAATTAGGAGAGGTCACTAGTGGCTTTACAAACAAGATTTACAAAAAGAAAAATATTGTAGTTAAGGAAGTAGTTGAAAAATACATTGTATTTGCAGCATGCTAAGCAAGCATTAAATAAACAAGAGCAGTAAAAAGCGTCTTTGTGCTGCCTCCCACTTGAACTCCTGACAACTTGCAGAGTAAGTGCTACTGCTGGGGCCGAGCAGGGAATCCCATGTGGAGACATGTGTCACGTGGTGGTGTTTGGATGGCTAAGTTTGGCATCTACAGATTCTGCTTTTGTGCCAATTTTAACCATGACTCACCTTGCTGAGATTGCTATGCTTCCTCTAGCTGTAGTTTGAAACTAATTCTACCACTCAACTGCATGCAGAACCCCTTGGCTCTCCAGCATCTAAAGCAACTCTAAAAGCAGAATATGCAAAATTCTGCATCCTGCTTCATCCTTAAACTTCTGCACACTTTCAACTCACAACTGTCATTTCCATAACTAAGTACTTGGTAGTACTGAAAACATGATTTCATACACGTAGCTCTGCCTCTGATCCCTTTTTTTCCTTGTGTTGGGATTCATCACTGAAATCAACATGAATAAACTTACCTAAAATCACAGGATTTCTTAGAATTCCCATCAGAG
>JAUBOD010000883.1:1179538-1190627 GCA_032353885.1 Nothura maculosa
ATAGGCACACTCTGAGAAATGCTACTTGTGGTTGACTAAATATCATCATCATGGCCTTCAGAAGAAGGACCAGCACAATTTCCAAAATGTCAAAACATTGTTTCAAAGCATATTGCTAGCTGAACAGACTGCAGAGCTCATTTCTGCTTACCAATAAACTTTTATTTAGTTTTCTACTGTAAGACTATATCATACAGGAAAAGTTCACTAAATAATACTGAAAAAAGAAAAGAGAGATGAACTTGCTCAAGATTTTCATCGGTCACTGAAAGAAAAAACACTTTCTGTCAAACTACTGGAAATGAATTAACTTTGAATACTTGAATACATAAACATTTCTGTAAAAATGCTGCAGGATGAGAAAAAATATATATATTTATTGTGCCCTTCAGGGAAATGTACCTCGTCAGTTCCTTGTCACTAAATCACTTGCTAACAGTTATTGTGTGAGGTAAACTGCTGATTAACCCAGATGAGTTTAAAGACCTTGATGCCTAATGAATTCTCCCATGGAGGTTACATCTGAGCTAGAGCTCCTTTTTAAAAACCTGGTGCTGAAAAGATCCGATACAGTTTTATTATTTACTAGACAGGTGTCAGCAATAACCTCCAGTGATGTCAGCAGCCCGATGGGAAGTTGCTCCGCGAGCAACTATTCTATTGGGGCTGCCGTGCCACATCTGGAGAAAGGTGCCATAGCCCCATGGAGCATTAATCACAATGACACACCATAAACAAATCAACTCCATCGTGACCAAGGGCCATCACCAAAGACAGTGCATAATCCAACGGAGTTGACACTCCTGGGGTCTGCTCCATGGGAGGGCCCTTCTGCTCATGAGACCCATAGCACCCACTGCCCACCTTGGGGGCTTGCCCAGCTGGGCATTCCAAGCAACTTCCCTCTCCAGGACAGGATGCCAGGGCTACGCCAGGGGAGCTACAGGGTTCTGCTAGAGCAAATCTCTACAATGTCCAAGAGCTTGGACATCCAAGCTCTTGACTTTAAAAAGCCCAAGTGACATTGTAGGTTAAGAGTTAATTTAAAGATCTCTCAGTGTTGTGGTGCTTCAGCAGCGTGAACCAGACTGGAGCTGCCCTGGATAATATCTCTGAGCCACTTCTCGAGCCACCTGAAGGCTCTCGATGGTGCTGTGGCCACCCCTCCCAGGCCAGTACAAGGTAGAGAGCCAGACTGGGATGCTGCTCCAATCAGCAAGCACTAGAGGCTGAAATGGGCCCTCATGGCTCTCATATGCCATGCTTCATATCAGAGACGAACAGCTCATGTGCCTTCTGAAGCTCTCTGCCTTCCAGCAGCCCAACAAATGCATGGACACAACCTGACTGCAGAGACCACCTTCACAAAGCCCTGCTGGCCTCAAAGCTCCAGCCTCTGGGACGGGTGATTCACAGATGAAGCAGTGACAAGGACAAAAATGAGGTTTTGAGCAATCAGGCCGTGAAACATGTTACTCCAGAAACATTCCAACCTTGCTGACAAACAATATTTGGCTTTAACAACGCTCTATCTTAAATGTTTCACCCACAGGCCCCTGTTCATGTCATGGATTTGCAGAAGATTTTGTTCCCTCGTCAGGAGGGACAACACGAGCCCAAGGGGCAGGGATGCCCACAGCTGTGCTCAGGCCACATGCCAGATGAGGGTGCTCAGCTTGTACAGCTTATTGCCCTCCTAAGCTAAGCCGAGTTGCTAACTATTTTTAGGAAATCTGTTTTTAGACAGAAATGGTGGCTTTTAGTTATATGAAACATCCACATTAGAAAAAAAAATCTATGACACAATAAAAGTTTTGGCAGAAAACTTTCACATTTTAGCTTCACACTGAAAATATTCCAGGTTAGATGTCCCCTGACTAAAAATCCATAGGTTTTAATGACAATTCTAAATTTTCCATGGAAAAGAAGAAATGTTTCCCAGATCTGTGGATATGCAATGAGCTATATTCCTCACTAGTGGAAATCTGTTTATTTGACTATATAATTTCAGGCACTAACTTAGCATTCACATGTCTGAAATTTTAAGAGATTACTCATGGTCATCAGACTAGTAAAACTGCAAAGTCTACACAGGCACATGTGTAGAAATAAAATCATCGTAATTTGTTTAGTTTAACTTGTAAATTAAAGGCAGTGTGAAGTAGCGTTTGAATTTGCAGCAAACTTGCTACTTGTTATTAGATCTCTGTGCAGACATTCTGACTTGGCACAAGAAAACATCGGTAATTTGTTTGAATACACTTTCCAAAATGTGCTATGTTAAACCACACACTTCTTCAGACCTGAAGAAGAGCTCATAAGCCTGGAAGTTTGTCTCTACTTTTTCCAGCTACATCAGTTGCTCTAATAAAAGACATTATTGAGGATCTTGCCTTGCTGAAGTCACACAAAGGCACTTTACCAATGTTGAACCAATTGATCTCATAGGGCTTTAAGTCCTATGAGATCCTGTCAATTTTTCGCATGTAACAATACATTTAAGCAGTAATTTCAGCACTTTTACTACCTTAAATAGGACATCTTCTGCTCCGTAAGAACTAGTTTTCCAGGTTCGAGTTATGTTTTATAGATTTTATCCCCTTTAAATTTTGTTGCTAGGTATTTAGCTCTTCCTTCCTTAATGGTTTTTTAATAAGACCCAGCTGACAAATGCTCAGTGAAGTGACCAAGCAGCACCTGAAAGAGATGGGATGTAACATTTATATAAAATGCCTTAGTATGATCATTGTTATTGAAAGGATAACCAAATGAATTCATAATGATGGGACACTCATTTCAAAGTGTTTCCATAGCTGTTACACATCAGGAAAAATAGGGAAGTTACCTCATTTTCTCCAATGCTAAATAACCTTATAAACTCACCAAAGAAATTAATTAGCCAATATTTCTTGAAAATTCATAACAAAGTTTCCATTTTTTCCGTCAGATAATTCCTTAGTGCATTCTGGTTTTTAACTTCCTTCAAGTCTGGATCATTTTGATGTGTGAACAGACATTTTGTGTTTCCATGGGTTATTTCCACAGGTTCAAATATCTTATGTAATTGACATTTTCCTGCTTACAAAAGCTGTCAAACTTAAAAGTAGCAGTTGATTGATAAAACATGGTTTTTGTCTGTAACTTGACTTCATTGTTGGGGCTGAATGCTCGAGCTCTGAATAACTCCTCTCTTCAAAGTGGCGTGCATTCAGGTTCTTTTTACAGCATCTATGCTTTTAAATTAGAAAACAGCAATAACTGCTTTTTCTTTTTTTTTTCTACAGGTAGATCTCTCCAACAATTTGCTTCTATTTTCTAATTACTATTTTTAAATAAAAGAGTGTAACTTGACATTTAAAGAGTGACTTCCAGACTTGATAATCTCTCAGCATCATGATCCTTTCCAATCTGGACTGTAAATAAAGTAAACCAAGATACAGAGGACTGTATCTATACTATCCATAAATCAGGCTGTGTAAATAATTTTAACAGTAACAAAATGCCAACAAAATGCCAATTACTATGAAAGGATGGCTCCTTCTAGCTGGTACAAATGCTCAGCAATGCGGTCCAGAGCCCTTCATGGGAGTCTTTCTGTTGGCTTTAGTGGGCTGCAGGTCTTGCTCTCAATATACAAAGCAGCAAGTTGGTACCAGGCTGACATGGCCACAGTGTTAGGGTGTTGGTGTTGTCCATGGCGGTGATGAGATGGCAACTGCCTTCCTCTCTCTGAGATTCATGACCAAAACAGTCCTTCACAATGGACAACTATGTATGCTCACCACTTGATGAAATGATTTATGCTGTCAATGCTCAGAGTGGTGGCACAAGGGCACCTTGTGGTGATTGTGCTCCATGAGCAGAGTACCAAGAGAGGGGCCACACAGCTTTTTGCACCATTTCTCCTCCTGTGCCCCAGCTACCTAGCAAAGAGGTAGAAGCTGGACACAGAAGCTGGAGGACACAATGTTTGGTAGAAATGCTGAATGCAGTTCAGGTGCAAAGGCTCTGCACACTCAGTTCTCCAAGTGAGATCACCTTCCCTTAGCTCTTCCTCCTTGCACAAGCCCATCTTCTCAGAGCTTGCTCAAAGCTGCTCTGCTGCCTGTCTGTGCTTCAATTTTGCACCACTGCCATGAGTGCATTCTCAGGATTAAATTCAATGGTTCTGAACAGGAATGGATTAAAGCAAGCACCAAATATTTCTTTGAGTTTGGGCCCAGATACAGTAGTTTTATATGCCTTTGGCAGAAAAATGTTATCGCTTTCAGAAGCAGTTGTTTTTTTCCAATGACATGACTTCCTGCAGGGGCGTTTAATTATTGTTGGTGTATCACCTAACTTAGCTATGTATTTCTTTGAAGTTTTTTTTCTTTGCATCTGATAGTAAGAGGGTAGAAAATAAACATGATGGTGTTTATACTCTTGCCATTGCCCTGCACTGGCTTGGTGCAGCCTTCTCTTGGATTACGCAAACATGGGTCTGATGGAAAAGGAGGTCCAAAACACAAGGGCAGGCAAAGCACATGTACCTGCCGCCTCTCAGCTGGCAGGTGTCTTCTCATAAGCTGTATTTAACTGGCAGATAAATGAAGATCATGCACATAAACCCCAATGCAAGGCTAAGTCCTGAGGACAGAAGATCTCTGAAGACCAAGGGCTGCCTCCATGCGCTAAATGGCCATTCCCGGATGGCAAAGCACAGAATCGAAAGCACCGCGGTGTTGGAATGGCCACAGAAGCTGCTTTGCTGGGTCAGGCATCATTTGCACACAAAGTGACACCCCTGCCACACACGGAAAAGACCCAAGGAAAGCGTCCTCATCCTCGGTGCTGGACGGGCTCGGTGCTGGCCAGATGGCAGCAGAGCATGCACAACCTCCACAGAGCTGCTGAAATGCGTCCCGGCCCCAGGCTCCTGTTACTTTGATATTCCTGGTGGATTAGGTATCAAAGGCTGGGTGATGACACTTCACTGCATTCAACTCGCACCGTCCTCGCTTTGAACACGATTCATGCCCTCCCCATCCACCTAAGAGTTAAGTTCCTCAGAAATTGTGCACTGAATTAGTCAGTAGAAAGGTGTTTTCTTTTAAAAAAAAAAAAGTAATTCAGAAAAAAAAACCAAAAAGATGGCTTCTGACTGAAAGGCAGCGTGCCAGCAGCCAGATAAAACATGTCAGACTATCTGCTGCAATGAACGTGTGCAACAAAGCTGCAAACCGGGCCACTCTTACCCGGGGAACAGACACACGGCACGGACCTTCCAGGATCATCACATCTTCTCCTCACCTATCAAAGGCACCACGAGGCAGTCCTATGAGAACAGCTTCGAGCAGAGTCAGTTATTATTAATGGTTTCTTCATTAACAGGGCAATTTCAGCCCCATTCTGCCTCTCCCATTGAGGACGGAAGTTCTCATCTTTCAAAAGCAATCTGAGCAAGCCATATGAGATTTCGCCATTTGTGGCTTGGGAAAGTAGAGATGAAAGACTTCTAAGACCTTTTACTTGGAATTGTTTTCCTCTCTGTGATGATTATGACATTACTCACCACATGTGCCATCCTCAAATCCCAGGAGACAGTGCAGAGGAGACCCGAGGGACTGTCTAACTCCTTTCTTAGTTTAGGGGGTTTCGGTTTCCATCTGGTTTTCACCAACACAGCTGAGATGCCAAGCGAGAGCTTTTCAAACTGGATATTCAAGGTGGTATTTATACTGGGAACGTCTCAGGGAAGGGTCACAGCGCTGCTTTGAGGCCATGTGGAGCCACAGAGCTTTCCATCTCTAGAATAAATTGTCTCTTTTAAGGGTATTTTTGCTGCGCCATGCCAAGGAAATGCCTCCTCTTAAAATACATGCTGCAGGCGGCAGCCACTCTGCCTTGTGTGACAGCAAGGGCTCCAGACCGTCCAGGGAAAACCAATGTCCAGGTACGTGGGAGAAATCCCATGGCCAGCTCTGCACTCCCCATCCCAGCCCTGTGCACCAGGTGCTTAACAGCAAAGGAACCTTCCGCCTTTTCCCGCAACCGGAGAGCTGGAGTGGAGCAGCAGAGCTGGGCAGGACAGGAGCCTGGTGGAACCCCCTGGCTCCCTCTGCCTCCTCGTTTGCTTGTGCTTGGTTTCAAAGCTAAAGCCTCCCCACCATCCCATGGAGAATAAAATCCATGGAATGGGAGGGCAGGAGTCAACATTGGTGCCAAAGCCTTGCAGCTCGCACATCCTGGTCACACATAGCATGGAAAAGCCCCCAGAATCCTGGTGCCCCAGACCCACGGAGATCCCTGAATCCACACAGATGTGCACGGATGAGAGGGGAAATTAAGCCGCCAAGGCCCTTTCCTGCCATGACAGGAGCGTACACACAAATCGGGTACTTCCTATAGGCAGCCCCACCCGCTGAAATTCTGAGAAAAAAGGGAAAAAAAAGCTCAGCTAATGAGAATTGCAGCACTGTTCACACCACAGTAGTTAAGGTTGTATTTGCTATAAATCCCTTTTTCAAGGTTTCTGTCACTCAGCCATAAAAATCATTCTGGGTTGAAATTTAGCATCCAAGCTTTCTGCCCAAGGACAATATTTTTGACAGAATTTGGAAACAATTGGTTTGGCAAAGTGCATCCGAAGTTTTAAGGAGAGCAAAAAAGAATAGTGGTTAGTGGTGTCAGATGCTATTATTTTATGCTCTTATAACTTAAAAACAACTAATTTAGGTTCTGTGGTTGTTATTACTCCATAATTTCCTCTGAAATATTTGGCTTGTTCCTAATAACAAACTCCTGCAAATTGCTAGCACTGCTCTAAATAGAAAAATAATAACGTTCCTGGGCCAAATCTTCAGCTGCTATAAATTTAGCTTAGTGTCATTGCTGCCTATTTACATCAGCTGAGGTGTTGGCCCCAGGTGTTGGGCAAAGCTCATTTCTGGTGCGTGCATGTGTCTGCTTGGCTCCATTAGCCCTTGGCTGGGCAGTTCCCAGGACTTTAGAAAGCAGCTTGGTTAGGTAATGTCTTCAGGATCTGACAGACGATCCTGCTCTCAAACCCTTGCTGAACGCCTGTTGACTTCATGCACTGAAATCAGCACCTCCACCTAGAATGTGGAAGGTTTTCTTGGTGAGCGCTCTTAACTAGGAAGCTTGCCGGGCTGCATCCCAAACCCAGTTTAAGTGAGCCTGTCTCAGGGCAATGAATCACACATTTTTAGCTTCTCATTTTTTGCCTCTGGAGCTGCTACTACTGGAGAAGCCGGTGTTTAATTCAACCTGAATATACCTCATGAGCTGGACCCAGGTCCTTCCCAAGGCACGGGAACTGAAGGCGTTTATGTTCACAGGCTAATTCTTCATTGCTTTGGGGAAGTCGGGGATTTGCTCTTGTTTGAATTTGTGCGGCATTGCTCAAGTGCAATCTTGAACATCCTGGGTGGGATCTGGATATTTGCAGAAGGGCTGAGCACAGTAAGAACCACCTTCTCCTTCCTGCCTCGTGCACTTACATGAATGCCTTTTTAAATTACAAACTAGAAAAAGGCTGTTTTTTGAAATGGATAATTTTTTAATAAACGAGTATTTCTTCTCCCGTTTGTACCAATAAGCAGAGTGAAACTCATACTCATTGTACCATGGTACAACACACCGATTTAGCTCAACACTGCTGCCTATTGCAAGTTCTCTCTGGTTCCCCCTGCAAGTCATTCACTTTCCTAACCCTTCTTCTTTGCTGTGCTCTGCACAGTGATCCACACTCACAGTAGCTGCAGGGTTTCCTTGCAGGCATCTACTGCTCAGGAACACTAAGGCTTAAGCCAGACAGAGCAACCGCCCCTGCTCCTCCAGCACAAGTCCAAGCAAAGTCCCTCTGCAAAGCTCTCCAATTTTATTTTGTCCTTCCATAGGCACCAAATGGCGTCACAGTCAAAACTCAGACCTCTCATTTCTTCTTTCACAGTCTCTTCGAGATGGTCTTTGTTGTTTGTGGTACGTTGCTACCTATGCTCATTTGTGTGTGTTTGTTCTGCATTTAGTAATTCATTAATCAAATTTGGCCAAAAATGGGATCACAATTGTGGATATTGGACAGAGATTGAAGAAATCACCCCAAATTAGAAAACTGAAGCTAACAGAAAGGAGGAATTTTGGCCTCTGACTTTAGACCAGAAGAAATGAGACTGGTGTTGGTCACTCGGGACAAGCCTGTTCACCTGACAAGGGTAGTAAATTGTGGCATGTCAGATGTCAAGAGAACTTCCCAAATAGTGTTTAGAAAGTCTAGGGACTGTTTATGTTCAGGAGGGAGGAGGAGAATATATCCATCCCTCGTTACAATGGGTTAAGCAGCTCTAACCTCTAAGATAAGCTACTTGTGCTAAAATGTCAACAATGGACCTAAATTATTTAAGATTTGGAGCAAAAGTGGCCTCAGTGGGCAGTTTAAAAAAAAAAAAAGAGGAAGAAAAAAATGGAAGAAAGATATCCATTCTCCCAAAAGGCCAGTATATCCGATACTGCCTTTTAGTCTGCACGAGCTTCTGCCTGGGTTACACATCCTTCTGCATGACAACCCTTGTTCCCCCGCTGCAATTTCTGAAAATCACAATTTGAAATTAGTCACAGGAAGAATTCCCTCCCCTGGTACACGTTAAGATTTCAGTCGTAAAACTAGAACCTTTCCGCTTTGACCCAACAGTTATAGCTTGTTCCTGTTGAGGTGGTTTTTAAATAGCACTTCAACTCTCAGTTGCAGCAAGCTACTATTTCAGAACCGCTTGGTTTCTTCCTAATCCCTGTAGCAAAAACAGGAGATTCCTAAAAATATAGGCGGAGGAAGAAGGGATGGAAAAGCCTGATCAATCTATTCCTTTCAGGATAATATTTGCAGATTCTTTATTTCCTTCTGCAATACCACCTCATTTAATCACCAAAGTTAGGTTAAGTATCTCTGTCTATTTTGGTATAAGAGAATAGCAATTTGGGGTCTACAACAGCTGTAGAGAAAGACCTTGAATACATCATTTATCAGTAGTGTTTCAGAAAAAAAGAAAAAAGGAAGCATTCCATGAAAAGATAATTTACTTGTCTTAATAATGTAAGCAGAAATTAAAGCGGAGAAATCCCTTCTGGCAGTATTTTTGACATTTACCTTCATTTTCATCATTGCTGACTGCACATATCTACTTTGAAAATGAACACTGCTTCCACTTCAAAAGGCCAAAAGAAAGAACACAGGAAGGGAGTGTGAGAGGGACCCTGTGAAGTAGAAATTCATTGACTACAATATTTTCTGGGAGGTTTACCTGTTCTGAAGTTCAGACAGAAAGAGTACCTTGGAGAGCATTGGAGAAATGTTTATAGCACATTTGGTAGGAAAAGACGTCAGAGTTTTGGCTCAACTTACACTCATTGAACTTTTACACAAATGTCTATTTGAGCAAGGAGAAGTGATGGGTCCAAAACAGCACAGTGTGTGTGTGTGTGTATGTGTGTGCATATATATATATATATATATATATATATATATATATATATATGACCTCTTCCTAGTCAGGATAATCAGAAACAGTTTATAAAAAGAGTTACAAGGGAGTGGTAACCTTTCACTTCCTAGGAAGGTGAGTCTTAAGTCCTATGGTACTATTACTGCTGCCATTAATGGCAGGATCTAGTTTCCTCTGCTACAAATAGACTTCTTTGCTGCTGGGCACTGTATAAAAATAGAAAATAAGAGGATCTCTGCCTCAAGTAACTTACTGTATCTACAAGTAAAATGGACCCAGGGTCACGAGGTCCCTGCTTGCACTGGGAGAACTCAAGGTCCACAGTGGAGGGTCGGGCACTTGAGCTTCTGCCCTTCACCCTCGTTAGGAAAAACAACCCCAATCAACTGGCAAAAGCTGCATGGGAAGCTGATGGCAGGAATGGGAATGCAGCCCAGGCCTCCTGGCTCCTAAGCACTGCAGAAACCACCTTCCTTCCAGAGAAGGAGAAAACAGAGTGAGCTGAATAAGAAACCCACTATTACAACCTCCAAAGCACATGAAGCATTTTTCAGGCCAGCTTCTCCTTAGAGCTACATCGGTCCTGTCCCACTACAGCCTGGGAAGGCTGTGCCCAAATAACAAACCTGGGAACATCCTGAGGGCCTTCCCCACGCACTGAGGTGCTCCATCATAGCAAACAGCAGCAAGACGTGAAGGGCTGGCATTGCTGAACACCCAGGCCCGCTGCCAAACAAGGAGGTTAAACACACGCAGGTGAAAATCATATGACTATTAGGTGGACACGCTCACTACTGACAGCAAGTGCTGTCAAGCTCCAATAAGGCACTGAGGGTACCTGCTACATCTAAGGAGAGAGCTGCCTGACTAAACAACTTTTTGCGCAGAAAAATAGTGTGTAGCCAAACCTGATTCTCTTGTCTAATGAGGACTTAGTTAATTATTCTAGGGAAAATGCCTGAAAGGGACTGGGATAAAACAGACTCTGCGTCAAGTATAACTACACACAGCATAAGTTACCTTTTAATTCTGGTAGAAATGAAAATGTGGTGGCTAGTTGCTATAAAACTAGTTACCTTCACTTCTTTCTGAGCCTTTCACTGTTCCTGGAGAATGTCTTAGTGCCTGATCTCTTGTCTAATTTCACACTGTAAAACTAGCTGAATGATGATATTTTCCATTAAAGCTATGCTATCTGCATGTTTTTCAGTTAATAGATTTGTAGTCATTTCCAATATTATTCAGAATGAGAGAGTTCTGGGCACTGTTTCCACCACCCACTTTTAACCTTCTTTATGAACACAATTCAAAAAGAGGGCAGAATACCTGCAAGACATACTCAACATACTAAAATACCTTACTAATTCTAAACACCTTATGAAAAGATGTTTGGTATGGGGAGTCTGTTATACACCCTAGTTAGATAAAACTATGCTGTTTGCTATATCTATATGTGTATTTACGTATTTATTTTTTGGAAGATGAAAGGTTTTCACAAGCCTGTGTGGGCACTCAGCCATTGGGGTGAGTAAGTTGAAGTAAACTAATCTACTGAAGCTATAATGAAGTACACATTCTTGCCAAAGCTA
>JAUBOD010000883.1:1247271-1258613 GCA_032353885.1 Nothura maculosa
AGGAAACATTTCTCAACAGTGAGGATGACAGAGCCCTGGAACAGGCTGCCCAGACAGGTTGTGGAGTCTCCTTTAGAGATCTTCAAAATCCACTTGGATGCAGCCCTGTGCCATGTGCTCTAGATGACCCTGTGTGTACAGGAGGTGTGGACTACATGACCTCTGAGGTCCCTTCCAACCTTAAGGATTCTATGACCTTCTTCATGGCCATCTCTTTTGCTTAAAGCAATGTCAGAACAGCTGCTAAAAAATATCTTTAAGCAAAAAATGCTTAGTTAAAGACAGTAGGCTTAAAAGAGCCCGAAGAACAAGTGGGAAATGGAAAGCGAGTAGAGTAGAGATGCTCTGAAGTATTTCAGCTAAAATCAGAAAGGATTTGGAACTAAGACTGCTCAGAGAAAAGGAAGAACCTAAAGTAGTTACGGGAAAGCAGCTGCTGGAACCAGAACTTCTCCACTTCCAGGGTTCCCAGAGATGTAGGAACACACTTACAGTGTGCTGACCAAACCCTAGAGCTTTTCAGGACAACTGTGGCTTTTTTGGTTGACATTAAAGACAGCCTGAACTCTGCTAAAACCCAAGTAATTGAAAGCAGGAACGAAGCAAGGGGCAGGTCCCATTTTTTAATGATTTACAGCTATTACTCAAGATTTATCTCTGATTGAGAAAGCTGCATGACCTAAGACGGAGCAAACCTTCTAGCCTTGGAGAACTTCCGACCAGGGCTAAAATTCAGTCACCACAACTTATTTACTCCTCCTCATCTCCAATAAAATATCCGTATCGCAGCTTCCAGGAACAGAGGCTTGACCCGGCTTGGGAGAACAATAAAGGTAAACAGCCTGATCGCTTATCGAGAGTCACCAGGCGGCTCTGCTGTGGAATTGGCCCTTCCAGCTTCTCAGGCCGCGGGCAGAGGACAGGGAAGCTGTGATTGAAAACCCTCAGAGTTGCACCCTCTCCTCGCAAAGAAGTGCACCGAGGCCTTAATGAGAAAATATCCAGCTGCACAAGGAGGAGTCCATAATGCTAAACGGGAAACGGTGGAGCATGAGGGCAAAACCAAGCACGTAAGATATGTGCTTAGCCCTCACACAGAACACTGAACAACAGCACCCAAGTCGCACTTGAGATAATTATTCCTAATTATGGGAGGTACAGAGCCACACCATAGCACTTTGGGAACTAAACAGAGAGTCCTGCATGGCCCCACATGGTTCCAGGTATAAATACTGCCACTGCAGCCACCTGTAGCAAAACTATCAGTACCAACGCAGCAAAAAAGAGCTCTGCCACTTTACTCTTGCCTGTTCTATACACAAATAAAACAGAGGAACCCTTTTAAAGGGGTGATGGTGAAACCTATGATTATTTATATAATAGCATGCTGTTTCTGCTGAGGACTAACAAGAGCAAAAGGAGGGATGCACATCCAAAACTGAAAACCGAAGTACAGGCTCCCAACGCCTCTGACAGTTTAGGAACTCGTACGCTCTATAAAGTTACCAGAAGCTTTGGTTGGTGTTCCGGCCCCAAAATTTAACATTTCCTGAGTTTTACACTCTTATTACTATCGTTATTTTTATATTACGTATAGATCAGTGTTTTGGAGCTTTGACCTGTACCACCCTCCAGCTGCGTGAAGCTATTACTACATGTGCTGTTGGGTTTGCAACGGCCACTGCCTCTCCTCTCCATGATTTTCCAGGACATCTCCATTGGAAATGCCTCCCTTGTGTAACGCCTACTCCAGTCTCCTTGCAGTGTTTTCACGTGCTCGTTTTCTTGCTCTCTTGTCACCACTCAGGAACACTGCTCATCTCTCTGGGTGCTTCCTGTTTATCTCAAGCCAACAGAGAGGCTGGGGTGGTGAATTGCTCTCCTGGATACATTTGCACAATTTATCTGCTTTCACATGTAAATATTCATGAGGCAATTCCTAACCTCATGGCAGCTACTGATGAATCTTCTCTTTCCTCACTGCGAGAACTGAAGATACAGTGTTCTACTCCCTGCAGCTCCTAAGCCCATGTATTTGAAGGCTAATCCATCCCCACAGGGCCATGACCACAAGACAACACCCAAAGCCTAGTGAGAATATTCTATCAGATGTGCAGCATTGGGTGTTATTGGAATAGATGGCTGAAAGAATGATTTATAACATGAAATACTGCATTAACCAGTTACTTTTATGTATATGTGTATATGTTTACATATATATGTTTACATACATACATATACACATATAAATGGCATACAAAGTTACATTCATTGGCTGAACCCACTTGACACTTTAATATTGCAATAAGTAGTCAACAATACTGTATCCAAACATGAAGCTAGTTGAACAATTCCCATCACTCTTTTTTACAGCATATAAATTTGTAATATGTGCTTTGGGTTTCCACCCATCAAATAAACCTCCCTTGCCCCAAGGATTTTCTGATTTCTGAGTGTTTTCATTAGGGTTTTTGGCAGCTGAAAACGGATATATTTTAGCTGATATTTTAATCTTAATCTAGGCTGCCAATAACATAAAAATGTGTTGGGGGTTTTGTGATAGAAACCTTTCAAGAAAAAAAATGCTGATGTTGAAAAGCTTTTCTCTTTATGTAAGATATTTGTGTCTACTAAGAATGGAAATTTTCTAAGAGTAGATAATATGAGCATTATCTTTTAGATAGCACAGTAGAGCAGTAAAATTAAGGTCTAGGAGCAAATGCTTCACACAGAGCACTAAAGGTGAAAGACTGTAAGAAATGCCTTATAGCTTCTTCCCAGGCATCTATGTGGCCCTCCAGTACAGACATTAATCCTCTAATTTTGGAGGGGTTATTTCCATGGAGATATGCCCTGGGAATCTTTATCATCTCTGGGATTTTGCAGACACGTTGGCTGGTGCTGCAGGGTGGAAAGAGAGCAGCAGAAAAGGAGAGCTGCAGAAGAACTGCAAGACCATGGAGTGTCATCTCAATGGCTCTGTCATGGGATACAAACACTGGCCCTTCAATCTGGAAGAGATTTTCCTATGCACAGGCCTTACTACCACATTCACACAGTTGTCGGTACACTGAGAGTCTGGGTATGGTGCATGGGCTTTGGAGACTCTGCTGCCCAGTAATCCTGATTTCCCAGACAGGACACACATCGTGGATTACAGGGAGGAATTATATTTTTCAGATACTGAGCAAGCAAACAGAATGAGTTGGAGGACACTTGTGCTGGGAAAAGGTTAAAGGGAAACAGAGAAGAAATTCCTGCAGTGACATAACAAAGGAGAGGAGAAGTCCCACAAGAAGAGGAGATACAGAGAAGAACCCCCGAACCCTGCCCAGGGGGCACGAGAGGACGTTTTGCTCTGATAAACACAAAGTTCTGTTTGCAACAACACGGAACAGAAACAATGCTAATAAAACTCATAGTGCTGATCATTACTAAGCAAATACATGATCACAGCCAAGCAGGTTTATTCTCATCCTACCTACTAAACACTGTCCCAGCACTTTGTTTATCTATGGCTGAGCATAGCAATTGCCCCAGGAGAGTTATGAGAGTGGAGGTGCCAGCAGAGGCCTATTGCTTCAGAAGAAGCCTATGTCCTGCCTTAGGTAAGCCCATGCTCTGAAACATCCTAGATGTGACTTAGCTGCCTTCTCTCTCCAGCTGATTTTATCTGTACTTAACTCAAGCTTTACTAAAGTAACCTTTTTTTTTTTTTTCTGGTGTTTTGGTTTTGGGGTGCTTTGAGGTCACTGAATAAGTGCTCAGGCCTTTCTGACAGATACTTTTCTGTCCAGATGTGCTGGTTTCTTAGTACCCAAAAGGATGAATGGCTGTTGCATTGGTTCTGTGTGAAAACCTGTCCTGCACATTTCTCCTTCTGCATTTATGTCCATTCCTGAGACCCAATCAGACACCCAGCCTATAGCACCTCTAGTGCTGGGGTCCTCCTTAGTGGCAGACTTACCCTTCCAAGGACCTCAAGGGAGGGACATGACTGATTGGATAATTACTAGTTGCTTTTTTTTCTTTTGAGAACAAAATGGAATTTGAGGACAATCAGGGTTGGATCAGCAAATGACTCAAACAGGAACCATTCAGGTCTCTTTCCTGACTCCTAATTCTAATTTGATAAACCTCATGCACTAGAAATAAGACATCAGGACTATGGCATTAAGAATGACACCTTTTACGAGTTCTCCTTCCAAATATCCACTTCCTTCATCTGTTTCAATCGAGGACTTCATAATGCACAAATAGCTCTAAAAATTTTGCAGTTCAATAATGTTAAAAGGTATTTAAGACAAACCACACTCTTAGTTTTTGTTTACAGCCTAATACAGGAACCTTGTCAGCTTAGGTAAGAGCAAGTTTCTTGCAGTGGCAATAGTACCAACTGCTTGGTTTTCTCTATCTGCAATTTGCAAAGAGTTACCAATTAAATGAATGAGATACGTGTACATGTCTCCCATTTGTCTTTGGAAACCTACCTTGTAACAAATCTCAATAATAATATTATTATATGCTCTTACAAATGAATTTTCTGGTGAGAGGATTAACATCAAAATTAAATGATGTGCTATCTGTTATTACTATCTAGCTTAGTCCCTATCTCATATTGCTCTAATATCTGGTCTATATTAATGCAAGATCTGAGTAATGTTGTTTCTTTATACACACACATTTGTCAGTTAACACACTCTGGCAAAGACTTTCATATTAATCCCTTCTATTATGCTCAGTGAGGATCTATAAAAATGAATTAAAAGACTCATTTTTCTACCCTTAGGAAGATTCCTTCTTCCTATCATATTGCCATCAAGGTTATAATTAAAGACACTGGGTGCTGTGGCCTGTATAGATAACTGCAATATATGATCAAGGATTGTAAGCACCAGGATAAATGCATTATCACGCTGTCTAATTATCATGTTATCTGACTGACAGGAGGCTGTTTTATCTCTATCTAGAGATGAAGGACATATCTGACAGACACCAGGGCTTTGCTTTGATGTCAGATTTGTATACGAAAGAATCAAAGACTCAAACCCTTTCCAAAATGGTTCCAATGTGGTCCAAGCCGGTCAGACCGTTCCCCGCTTCGCTACCAGCTCCTGCTTTGAAGTGGCCCCGCACGCGGCCTGCTCCTGGTGCGCGTTCCGCAACGCTGCCGCGCCGGCTGCAGCCTCATGTGCTGAGCAGAAGGCCCGTGCCCTCTGTGTCGCACGTCCACCCCCTCATCCCTAAGATCACAGGGCAAACAGGGGATGTGGTGTGGGTGGCAGACGGGAACGCCTGAAGAAACGGGTTAAAGGGCCCTCTCCAGCGCACTGGGAGCCTGGGGCGCGCAGCCAAGTGCTTCCTGCTTTGGGCCTTGCTGCAGAGGAGCAAGCTGGCACCCCAGGGCTTGGGCCTGCCTGCCCAGCAAGGCACAGGTAACACTTTCTCCTGGAGCTTCACAACACTGTGTCCATCACAGCCATGACTATTGCACAAGCTACCTCAGTGACAGGACGCAGAGCATCCCGCGGCCCTGCCGAGTGTCCGCGCAGCAGCAACCGCGCTCCTTGCTCATGCTGGAATGGGAAGCTCACATCCCTTCCCCCCTCGACCTCTGATACGACCTGGCTATGGATCACCTAAGTATTCCTGTCACATCCATGATAACGACCGAGCACTGTTAAATGTCAGCACAATGCGGGCAGGCTGGGGAACGGGGCCTGGGCAAGAGGAGGAAGATGCAAAGGGAGGTCAGTGGCGGGACGCACAGGGCAGAAACAAGCTCAAGGGAGAAGCACAGAAGAGTCAACCTCAGTTGGACAAAATAGGCCCTCTCCAGGCCCTTCCCTGCAGCTCAGGACCTTCCACTTCACAGCTCCTAGGTTTGTTGCTCCCTGCTGCTTATCTCCACAGTGACCTCCTGCTACTGCCCTGCACAAGCAAGCAGCTCAAGTCCATGCAGCGTTTCAAAGGTTAAGTCGCCCCTCTCTGTGCTCAGGTGTTATAATGTAAACTTCAAATACATTATTCCTTTTTTTCCTTAAAGTATGTTTTTCCTCAGTACCCGATTGCCACCTTCAGCCTGCTGTGCCAAAACCAACCCAGCAGAACACAAACCTTCCGAGATTGCCGTGTCAAGAAACCATTGCAGAAATGGTTTTCATCATTTGCCTAACTACATAATTATGATAAGATAATGAACCAGATTTGTACTACTTCCATATTTTTTTTTGTCTTGCAAAAAGAAATCATGCCAGGAACCTGGAAATAGTTTCTAATCATTTACACGCTACAGGAATGAGCAGAGAGTTTTGTTGTGAGGGTTTTTCTTTTTCACTTTGGTTAGTTTCATCCTCCTTCATGCATTCTTCACATGCTCTTCTGCCATTTATCAGGCCTGGTAGGGATGGATGAATCTTGTGGAGTTCAGAAACGTCCTAATTTTGGAACACTTAAGTTTGCAAATTTAATTCTTTTCTCGCATGCTGTCTGTATGTTTAATCTTCCATGTTTTCAAAAGTAAAATGAACTAGCTCTCCTTGTCTCATCCCCAAGGTCTCATGATTGCACTATGAATTTTCAACCCTCTGCCTGCCTCCATAAAATCCAGACTGAACAACACAATTTGTAGAAGTAAAAGGAACATTTTTTAGTAGCAAACATATCCCTTGCTAGAATAGATGTTCTCCCTCATATCACTCCAGGATCCTTCAGGGAAGTGCTTTTTTTTAGAGTGTCAAGCAAGCCTGTACCACCAAGATCTTCCCCTTCCTCCACTTTATTTCTTCCTGTTGTTTTAGCTAATGCCACAACTATTTAACAACACAGCTTTAACCTCTGTCTGATTTCTCTTTGAGGATGGTTTCTGAGGAGAAGTATCAGCATCGTGGATGAGGTCACTGAGTACATGCCTTAGTGGTTTACATCCAGAGGTGTTCCAGATGCCTAACTCACCGCTGGGAGCAAAGCACCCAAGAACCAGAGCTCCTGTTCATAATAAAACAGCAGGGAAGAGCAGAAAAACAGACACAGGAGAGACAGTCACAGCAAGAAAAGCTCTGAGCCTGCCTACAGTGAATGATATTTAGCCCCTGCCTTCTCCAGCACCTGAAAATATCCTGGAAAGAGAAAGATGAGGTAACTCCCAGTAACTTCTAGAGAGGGTGGTCAGTAATAGCTGGGGTCACTGTGGAGAGGAGAGCTGAATGGCAGAGCAGGAGGAGGTCTTGGTAGGGTTGTAGAGATTATTTCTTGACAGGTGGGACAACATGTTTGAGATACGGTCATGAGGAGCTGGTTCTCTTGAAAGAGCAAAAACCTCATGTCCCTCTGTCCTTCTGCCTAGCAACTGCAAAGCTCCGATCTTCTCCTTTTGGACCCAAAGAAAGCAGACAGACCTCAGTGAGCTTCTATAAAGGAGTAACCCTGTTACCAGCAGCCCTGCAAAGAGGCCCTCTCCTCTCCTGCCCGTTGGGTCTCTGAAAATCTTTGTACAGCCAATAAGAACATGTCTTCAGTGCCACAGGGGTGCCTACAAACACATTTGAGAACATAAACACATCCATGCTGATTCAAAGTTCAAGAGGAAATGCCTTGCTATGTGAACCATTTGCAACCAGAAAAGAAGAACAAACCAATTTTTGTGTCTTTAAAACACCGCAGTCTACTCTCCTACTCAACAGATTGGCAGAACTACAAACTGATTTTAACGCCTGTCAACACCAATACATGAGTGGCTCGGTTGTCCCTTTTAAAATGACAGTGAAAGAAGGACATTCCACTCTCATCCAAACACATTAATCACATTTTAACACTTGGGGAATTCTCCTGTTCTTCTCTCGAACTATTGTTAGATCAATCAGTTTGCAATTATATATGTAAATACATCTATATAAACATAGCAAGACTAACTCATTAGAAACATTACAAAGATTTTTATAGGTGCTCTCAGCCCAATATATATTTTTTTACCACGTTACAGATAAAACCTAAATGACTTCGAAGTTTTGATGACATCAAAGGGCAGCTGCCATTACTTTTAAAGTGCACTTGTAAAACCTGCTGACCATGAGCAACACAAATATGGTTGCAAGTGTTTTATTGTCCCTTGGACTTCTAGTAATAAAAGTAGATTTTAACCAAATTATTACACTGTTGAACTCTTCATATAGCACCTTCCCTTTCTAAGCAAAATGAAAGCAGAAACTACAATCAACACATTTATTTACATATATATGTATATAAATGAACACACACAAAGAGCTTAATTATGTGATAAACTCAAATTGGCTTCATTGCTGTATGATCTTGAAATGTGCTTGCTTTATGGTGCCAGACATTCATTATCATCTATTTATTTTTAAAAGCTTTGTTTACTATGTGAGAGGAATCTTTTTAGTATCTTGTCCATTCTGAGTGCCATCCCTCTGAAAGTCCTGCCTGAAACGCAGACATAAAAACTTTTAAAGCAATTCAGGACTAAGTGAACCCCAAAAAGCTTCAATGAAGGTTCTGTGGGAAATCACCTCATTCAGCAAACTGGAGGAATGCAAGATATTTTTTTTTTCCAAATATGACATAAATTGGAACAGTTATCAGCCACAGTTCATACCAAACAGATTTCCTATTTTCTTATGCCCATGGATCTCCATTAAGAGTCTCTCTGGTTTCAGCTCAACTATTTAAAGAATACAGTAATACTTAATATAGCTAAGAGTGTGAAAACCTCAGAAACCATACTTTCTGCTAAGGGGCTCAGTATTTTCTCATTGAAACTTTTCTTTCTTTCTTTTATGGAGAAATGATTTTTCCATGTACACACCATGGAAGGCATACCATGGCTCTTTCAGATTTTTAATTACTAAAAAGGCGCAAAGAATTTAAGAGAATTCTTTTTTTTTTTCCAGAAAACAAAGAAAATCCATTAAAAATACAAAAAATAATTCAATTTTTTGGAAGTCTGCGTCTACTAAGCATTACCAAGTATGGAAATAGTCACTTAGTTGTTTCAGTCAGGGGCTACGAAATTGTATACCAAACGTTTTGTACCTATGCTAAGCAAGCCCTAACGGGACAGACTTATCTAAATAAATCAACAGAGTATCACTTCACACTGAGCTCTCCCAGGGTGTTCTATCAGCATCAAAGGCAATCAAAGCCTTGTTTATTTTGACCAAAGTTACATTTTTCTCCAATTCAATCAATACTGTTAAATTCACTTTCAGTGGGAGCTAAGAATGTTGTCTGCCTCAGAAGGTCCTTCTTTGCCGACCACTGTCTCTAGCAATACAGAAAAGGAGTGACTGCAAATCCTCAGGTAGCCAACCAGAAGGACAGACTTTTTTTTTGTTTTGGTTAGGCATAACTTAACTACTTATTTAAAATATCTGTAAATAAGAGAAGGGTTCATGAGTGACATCTAGAGGTAATTCCTTAAGACTACTGGGGCAACCACCTACTGTGGTTGAGGTACCTGCCCTAACAGCTGACTTATTTAACAGTGTTGTTAGTGCAAAGCTTACGGAAATCTTTCCATTTAAATCAATTATGAAATTGCTTTTCCTTGCAGAGGACTTCAGGTACTGCAGTTCAGCTGTCTCCATCCTCATTCCTGTCCATGGCTCTGAGATCCACTTCTGAAACTGTCAAAAGCTTCTTCTCCATCTAGGAGAAAAAATGTGTCTCTTCTCCAAGTGACCTTGTGGGGTCGCTCCGTAACCCAACGATGCTCAAGCCACTTGCCCTGGGAACAAAGTAGCTCCTCCTGGGAAGACCTTGTGCTCTCCTGTCTGGAATCTCGCCCTTAGATTCACCTTCCCTGGCTGCATGAGGCCCACACTAAATGTCCTGCAGCTTCTGCTCATGCTCTGTTTCTGCAGTATCAGCAAGTTCCCTCCAGCTTCCCACCACAACCCAAGAGGAAGATAAATACTGAAACACCAGAACTTCTTCCATGGCAGATGTTTCTTGTCTCCTCTCACCGTGAAGCAACAAGGACATATCCACACAAGGATAACTAGATCCTTTGGTATCACCAAAACAATGAGACCCATCATTTTGCTTGAGCTGTGCCTATTTTAGACACATCTTTCCACCAAGAGTGAGAAGGTGCAAAAGGCTCAATGCAAAGGAAACACACAGAAGCAAGGGATATTAATGAAACAAGGATTTACACAAGGCCACAGCTGCAGGCTGGAAGCAGAAGGGCCGGGCAGGGAAGGTGGGAGCTGCGGCGCTCGCTCAGGCCGTTCATCTTTCTCTTTCACTATCTGCATGTGCTTGGCGTGTTCAGGCACATGCACCTGGTTGCTGTGCCATCAGGGCGCTCAACCGGAGTTCACCTCTGTGAAACACGAGCAAAATGGTAGGTCCCGTCTCGTTTGCTCAGTTTGCAAGTATTCTAGGTACTTAAAGAAACCCTTTAATCTGTCAGTTAAAATCTCATTGTGGTTTAATTCTTAAGTAATAATGTTATTTCCGCAGTGTGCCAAGAGCGCTATTGGCAGCAGCGCGGCAATTATTTATGTAGGTTATCAGTTCACAGAGCTGATTAAGTAACCTGAAATGTGATGATAATGGCTTCCAGTAATGGCTCCATATCAAAAGGACAATAAATATTATTTGCTGTTCTTTCTTATGAAAAAGGGGATATATTTCAGTTCTGTTGAAATAAAAGCAAAACTTCTATTGTTCTTAGGAGGAGTCTCCCAACAGCTCTAATTTTACATCTTGCCTGCTTCAATATGCTTAGTTTGTTTCACAAAAACATGAATGATGCACTGAATATTACAGATGCATCTGGATAACTGATGTTAAGTCCCAACACACCCTGAGAGAACCAGAGTGACCTCTCCATGGTAGTGACTTTTTTAATTCAGTGCAAGGTAGAGGGAAGCAGCTGCAGCCTTTTGCTTAGCTCTCTCCTCAGTGCATCACACCCCAGCTCTCAGACATGTTTTGGAAAATATTCAGGAATAAATTCCTGGTGTGTTTTGCTGACTGAAGTCAGATCAACATTTTCTCATTACGGGTTCTGGTAAACTGGAGTTTTTAAAATGAAATAGTCTTGCCAAAGTAATATTTCTTAAGATCATTTGTAGTTCTTTCAAGAAGTTACACTGACCTATCTTAAACCCACTGAGTGCCCAGTTATGTAAGTCCTATTCTCAATGAGGAACACTTACCAGCAGAGGATTTTTTTTTTTTTGGACCTAACGCCTTTCTCAAACGGAGCCTATCAAGGAAAAAATAAAGTGTGGTATCTTATTTCGGACAGGAAACTTGCAGAGGGAGGGTTTTTATGAGAGCTGCCAAGTTCCTCTATCGTGGGGAGCACTGAACTG
>JAUBOD010000883.1:1392005-1407936 GCA_032353885.1 Nothura maculosa
CTGGGCCACAAGCGCCTCCCTTTCCCACCAAACCTTGCCAAGATCTTAGCCTGCCAAGCCCTGTGCAGCCTGGCATCATCCATCCAGTGAGGAAGGCTATAAAGCAGCCACCCTGTAGCTCAGGGCCGCATCTACTCCTTGATAGTCCCTGCTGGCCCCCTTGCCCCACTCCAAGAAGGACAGAAGAAGAAGAAAGCGGCAGATACCCTAAGAAAGGGTGTCTGGATGATCAGGTAGCTACAGGGCCACTGCTGCCGTTCACAGAGAAGGCAGAGCCTGCTAGGCCCCACAGGGACTGGCACAGTCAGGCCCACTGACAGCACCCATGAATCAAGCGTCTTCTCCAGCTTCCTGTGGCGTCTCTCGCGGTGACGCAGACACAGCCCTGGGAGTCACACAGCTCCCCATCAGCCAATTATCATCTCCCCATGGTTCTTCTCTGCGAAAGCCCTATCCCTTGCCAGGGCTGCCTAAGGAGATGGCTCCACAGGCATGAGCTCGGCAACCCACACCCCACCACGACATTTCAGCTTCGACCACAGCCAGAGGTCACAAGCCATTAAATACAACCAGCTTCCCCAGGGATCCGTCTCTTTCCTGGAATCACTGTCAGAGCATCTCCTCGGTTAGGTCACAGCAGTTCAGTATGGGCAGCCTGAACAGGAAGGCATAATTTTACACGGATCAGAGGAAAGATGAGGAGGTGCTCCAGGAGGTGGTCAGTCCCTGTCAGGACCACTGGCATGGAGTCAAGCTCCAGCCCCATGTTGCAGCTATTTGCTCTGTCTGATCTCTTTGACCTCCCTCAGCTCCTGGGCAGCCCACACAAACAAGGGGCAGACAACAGGCAATTTGCTAATGTGCACAGAGAGAAATAAGTGCCCTCCTCACAGACCATGTTTCTAACAGATCCACTAACTCCATTGCCAGGGAGTGTGTGTGAGCTGCTAGCGATACCTCCGCATGCTGCAGCAGAGCCACCTCCTGCAGAACCATCTACTAGCATTGCCCATGTGGCACCTCCTCCTCACAAACTAGCTGTTGGGCAGCAATTTACTGCAGGTTTGGTGCTGCTTTCTGGCAGTTTTCTGCTTGTAGAGATATTACAGATTTTCCTAAATGATCATAACTTCCACTCTTAATCCCAGCACTTCAAAAGCCCTAAATAAGGACCTAAATCTGTCTGCATTCCCCTCATTAAACTATCATACAGATGCTTTGCCAGAGTAAAAATCTGGTCAAAACATATTTAAACTGTGTTAGAAACCATCTGGACCTTGAGCAACCTGATCCAGCTTTGAAGTGGATCTCACCCTGAAGCTTGCCTTTTCTGAGCAAAGGGTTAGATCAGATGACTTCCAAAAGTCCTCTACTGTCAACATTATGATAGGGTCTACATAGATCCAGGTTAGGTTCTGATACTTGTCTTTATTTTGGTGTCCAAGAAAACATGCTCATTCCAAAGCTATAAGCAAACACAAGCCTCAGCCTGGAGAGGGCAACTTCTCTTTAACCTGTAGGTCATAGTTTCTACATCCTGGGACGTAGGATATTCCTGCTTGCTGCAGGAGAAATAGGACCATATTCCAAGAGCTGTATGGTCCTTTGGCAGCAGTTATCCAGAACTGCTCCTCCTATGGTCATGTAGAACATGAACAGCAGGCTGTGAGCATCCGGACATACGTTTTATTTCCTGCCTCCTTTATCCATTTTCAAAAGATTAACATTTTCTTCACTTTTGCCTCAGTTGCCACATCGGTAGAATGGGAATAACTAAGGCATCCTTTGCAGCATTTTGAGACCTACAGCTGCACAAGCCTTGCATTTCTCTATTTACTGTTTCCCAGATTTGAATGAAATAAGCAGGTTCCCCAGAAATTGCATTCAAAGGATTTATTTTAGCTATATGATATCTCAACACTGAACTTTCTACTTTTTAACTATATTTTGAGTATCAAATATTCATTTAGCTCTGGAAAACACAAAACTCTTGAATTAAAGAATGCCAAAATTGAAAATTCTTGTTTTGAGTATGGAAGCAGAAACCATCTAAAACTGACTTTCCTTCTAGGTAAATTCTTCTGGCTATGAAAAAAAAAATAGCCTTTCCAAATAATAATATTTGATCAAAAATGCCAGCCTAGTTCTCCAGTTCTCTCTCTTTTTTTTTTTTTTTTCCAAAAAGATTTTTAGATATTGCCATTGCAATCCTGTTTGCTGGCTAAATTAAAAAAAAGAAAATCTCACGACAGGCCAAGGGAAAAGGCAGAAATGGAATAAATATATAAAAGACCTCTAACATATTAAAGATGTACCAAAGAATGTGGTAGAACATATCTGTGGTCACTTGAAGATGCTTTGAGCGGAGATCATTTCTCTGAATTATTATGTGATAACATGCTTTATCACACCACACAAAGTTCAAACCTAGGATTTAGAATATTTTTCTTGCATAGGCATGACTTGATTTTCAGTGTGGGTTTTCAAAGGAATGCAAAGGAACTGAGCTGACACTTACCTCTAGTTTAGGTGGAACTGGGAAAACAGATCCTTCATTAGAAGAAAGGATGTAGAAAATCAACTTTCATATGATCTGGGTCTGTCATATGATTTGGGTCTGTCAAAACAAGTGAACAGTTGATAGCTAATTCTGCAGATTTAAAAGATTTCATGACCAGCTTCTCTATATAGCTAAATTTTTTTGTCAACTGTGGAAAAAAAAAGTCATGGCAATGACCAGCAACATCTTGCTCACAGCTGACACTGGGACACACACTGAGCTAATTCCTTCCCAAGGCAAAAATACAGCCAGAGAAGTCCTAATAGCCACACCTGAAACAGCAATATCAAAGGGACACAGCTGCTGAAAGACTACGATGACCAAAGATAACCGGCTAACTCACTAAAAGCTGATCAGTCACATCTGCAGACCTGCCACCTTTTCTAAGACTATCTGTGAAATAAAGTATTGCCCAACATCAATCAGGTAGCCATTTAAAATTTGGAGGGTTTCCTGTGTTTTGATTTCCGTTTCTCATCATGAAGATTAATGGAACAGCTAAAAGGAGAGAAAATTTAGAGTCGTTTTCCTTTAGTGCTCTAGTTTGTGCGGGGAACATAGACATCAGGTAAAGTGCTGACTCCGCAAATCCAATTAGTACTATTGCCATGAACTGACTGGCTTACAACAGAGAGAGCAAGTACCACAGGCATTAGCAGAGACACTGTGTACATCAGAAACACTCCAGGGAGGATTCCTGCACTAGTGGAGAAAACTGTGTCGTTCTATGGCCATAATAATGAGAAGACTCGAGGTCAGATGTCCCCTCAGTTGAAACCACGGGCTTTGAATGGTTGTCACAAAGGGAAAATGTGACTCTGGATCCCTGCAACAAGTATCTACATCTCAGTGAGAATAAGCAGCTGCTAGTTTGGCCTTTGGTCTCCATTTTACTGCCAAGCATATAAAAAGAAATGTTCCAGCATTTTATTCCTTTTTTTCCCACAGCAGTTGACTCAAGTAACTGCCCTCCACCACACCTTCTTCATGCTAGATAATGAAGTTCTCTATAGATGATTGCTTATCTATAAAGTAAGAGAAACGTTAACTAGTAACCCAAATATCTTAAGAATTGTATGTCTCATATAGTGAGATTTAGTGTTGTATTTTCATATGAAGAACTAAGTATGAGGTACAGAGTGCAAGACAACAGCTGCACTAATGAAAACTTCAGTTACAACAGATGTAGCCTATGAAATGTAAAGGAGACACGCTTGCATCTTCTTTTTGTTCTTTTCTTTGTTATCTGTACTCTGCTTTTATTGTTTAGATGAAATTTCTGAATCATCAGGAGATTTTTGTGGCCTTATAATGGCTGGAGCCCATTCCTACCACCCTTGAATTTCACTGCAGGCATCTGGCATGAGCAGCAGAACTCTGGAAGGAGCCTTCTGGGTTTAAGACCACCAAAGAGAAAAACGGCTGTAAAAGAGACACAACTACATCTTGAGGACAGTAAAAAGGAAAAACTCTTAGTGGACATCTGTGAATTCTTTTTTTTTTTTTTTGGTCTGTATTTACAGCTATTTCAAACCTTCTTGAGTATCAAAGGTTGAGAAGTTGTGTTTCAGTAAAAAACATCTTTTTCTCTGTTCCCATCTACCTGAGACGGGAACATCCAGAGCCAGTAAGGAGCAGTTAGTAGGCTGTGTAAGTGTTAACAGTGTTTCTGCAGCAAGCACAGTTAATTCCAGTTAACTCCTTGCATATATTGCACTGGTTCTAGCATAAATAACCAGCAAGGCCAGAGAGGTGTGGACTGTTGGTCAGGAGTTCTCATAACCTTGTCATACTCTTAACCACCCAGGTCAGCTTTACTGGTAGGGCCTGCCCTTGGCCTCCTGATGTCTCTGCAGCCTGTCTGCATTTTCACTGACGTGACTGAGGAGGACCTGGACCACGAGGCCCTTCACCAAGTGCAGCAATTTATCCTTCTGGGATTTTTACCTCATTTCTGAAGGAAATATAGCTTGTATGAACACATGGTGTTTGTGGTGCTTGTATGTTCTCTGATGCCTCCCTAAGATTCGGAACCTACTGGCAATTTTCAATTGAATTCAGCACAGTCCTCATGGAAAGTACATTTTGATGAATAGACATGTACAGGAGCTTCATCAGGGAGACTTCCTGGGCAGCAAAGAAGAAAGGCTTGGAGTGAAAGGGCTAGGAAGAAGAGATGCAGAAGAGATTCAGACTATCATTTCAGTCTTTAAAGGACCATCTCAACACAGAAATGGTTACTTCTAAATGGAGACACGGATTTCCAAATGTTCTGTTATGGAGAAGAAACTGCTGAAACTTTCATTTTGAAAAGGCTGTTTCTTCAAGCACTTACTATTCAAAGGATGTCTAACTGGAGAGGCCAAAGAATGTTCCCTTCTCCACACACACACAGAATTCAAATAGAACTATAAAAAAAATTATCTGAAGCTTTCCCCTAACAAAAAGAAAGATCATTTATCAAAAGTAAAAAATAATTTTACAGAGGCTACTTCATAAGAGTGGTATTTCAGTGTTACTGGTCAAACTATCTTCTGTAAAATGTTTTTGTTTAACTGCAGCTCTTGGTTGCAGCTAGGGCTACACGATTTTCAGATGCTAATAATATCCAGTGGGTCAAAACAGTGATTTTCATGGGCTTTTCTGACCCTTGAAAGCTTAAGTCCTACTTGAAAGCTTTAGTGCTACTAAAAGGTAGCACTACAAATCCATCTCAGATGAGAAACAGCACACTAAAATAAATAGAGAAGTGTCATGGATGAATTATTCCTCTCTATGAGGCTTGAGTGATCCTAATATTAAGAAAAATAAAGTCCAACATGCTAAAAAAGGAGAGTAATCTCAACTAGATTTTTATAAAAACAGTTCTCAAATGAAAACCATGTTGATAATAAGTAGCATGCTGGTGCAAATACTCTGCCTAACTTCTTCTGCGCAATTAATGACTGTGCTGAAAAGTAAACTTCTGCCTTGCAAAAGAGACATAATTTAGACCATGCTTCAGCATCCACATTCCACACGGTCCTTGGCTTCTCCAGTGAGATGTGAATGAAGAACAGCAACTGCAGAAGCAATGAAGACAGTAACTTTCCTGACAGATGACTGGCCACTAGGTAGCCTGCTGTGTCCTCCATCTCACTTAATATAGGCCTTTGAGCTAATGAAAGAATGCAAAAATCCCTTTGGGGCATGACTAGGAATATTACCAAGTATTTTCAAACACTACTTTCAAAGACTGTTTCCAGGACCTTCCAGACTCAAAACTTATACAGGACAATGCTGTAAACCTTCTAATACGGTACCAAAAATCACTGTCCTGAAAGTATTAAGTTTTACATGCTCTTGCAGTTTACTTAAGATTAATGTGAATACTACTTGTAAAGCATTTATATGCTTTGGATCTGATAACCAAGTATATCTTTTGCTCACTTTTCTTTAATGAGTAGCTACAAAAGTCTAAAGATAGAAGAAGCCTGTAAGAATGGAGGTAGCGCGGTCCAAGCGAGAGCTCATACAAATATGAGAAAACAATGGGAAGTTCACAAAAACAACAACAGCCACAACAGGGTATTGAATACATGCAAAGAAAAGACCACCCTGTGTGTGGGGTATATATTTGTGCTAAGTCTCACATTTTTTCTGTGATATATATTTTTTACAAGGTTCTAAGCTTTTTTATGAGGTGAATAAAACGCACAAGAGCAAAATCTCAAGCAGTTAAAGGGCAGTGGTAGATGTCTCTGCTATGCATTTGCTTCTAATAGAATTCCCATTCCCTTTCCTCAAAACCGTTGTTGGAAAAAGTTCTTTAGAAACCAATGACCGAAATTATCCTTTCCCAAAGGAAGGAAAGAGACATTAAATGTTTGGAAATCTGCCCCCAAACATATATGCGCAAATGCACTGTTGAGCAAATGAGGTGTACAGTAGTTCTGATGAAATCCTGTATGATTTTAAGCTTTAGCCGAGAGACTTCAAAGGCCTACTGCAAAAACATGCTCAGAATCCCACACTCCCTTGCACTCTGCCATATGAGCTTATTCAATTTATCCTGGTGGGACAGGGTTGTCTCAATTTCGCTAATTCATTTTACGTCTAGTCAGCCACTTTGAAATCAAAAGTTCTTTTGCTCCAGCATTAGGGAGAGGCCTAGCTCTCCTCTCCTCCCATTGAGAATCTTTAATTTAAATCAGGGATCACATTCTCCGGCCCAAGTCTTCTTTTTCACTTTTCTGTCTTGCTCCTCTTCTTTCTTTTCTTTTCAAAAGCAGTTTCTGGTTGCATTCAGTGCTGATGTTCTTCTACGGATGTGGTAAGTCCAATAGGCTTTGGTTACTCCATGTAGGGCCTCTGAACCTGTCAGTGGTAAGGGAAGCACGCTGGCCTCCAGTGTGTGGGAGCAATGACTAAAGATGAAGCACATGACAAAAATTAGCAAAAAAAAAATAAAATAAATGGAACTTGAACACATGGAAAGAATTTTGGTGGAACAAATAAGATTTGCTGGACTCTTCTCATATGATTCAACAATTCTGTTGTTACATTGCAAGATGCAGTAATGGAAAACAGAGCAACAGTTAGAGGGTGGGAGGTAAACTGAAAACAAAACAATATGTTACCTTGTAATGCAGAAGAGGTGAGTGCAACGTGTTTATGGTGCATTTAAATGCATCACTCACTGGCTGAGGTAAAATCCCTCTTAAAATATTTGCATTCATTTTGTTTTTTTACATGCAAGGTATTAGCACAAGGTCTGTTACTTAGAAAAATTCTGAGATTTTCTGAGGAAAAAAGATTGTTGCCCTGCTTCACCCAACAATTTTCATATTCACAAGGGCTGAGCAGAAGTATTTCTCTGGAAAGTATCTCTGTCTGCTTCGAAGTATGTTCCTGCAAACTCTGCTACCTGGCAGAAGTAAGAATGCTGCCTGACGGGGCTCAGCTACGGATGGAGCTTTTAATTTTCTAGAGCAGATTCCTTAGCTTTCCTCACTCATTTCTACTATCCTTGCAGCACTTTTCAGTAGACATGTCTATTTTGCTAACATTTTCCACATCGTGTTTAGAGTCGTTCCATATTTGTGGTTCCTACTGAAATGATTTGGCCTTACCAAAGATGCCAAACTAGAATAATGGCTTTCACCTTAAAAGCATAGATTTCTAGTCCTGATAGCCCTGAGGAAAAGTTCAAAGACTCATTGGTGACTAAAGAAAAAGGCACTAAGGAGGCACTGGAGAAAGCTAGGCGTTCCCTCCTATGTGGGAGTCTGGGAACATTCAGTTCCAAAATGGTTAGACAACAAATAATTAGTGAAAGACATGAGAAGGCAAATGAGAAAAGAACTCAGGGGTAAGAGCATGTGATTTATCTTCCAGAATTCAGACTAGTGTTATTATTTTGAGAAGGTAGGAAGCCGATTTTGGAAAACTTTGAATTGCCGATTCTTATCCTGGTGTGTCTGCCCACAACGAGGTCCACACCAGGTTGGGGTGGTTTGGTCCTCAAACACAGAGTCTGCTCCATGAACTCGTCATGTTCCATTGACTTGAGTGGGCTGCAGTCTTGTGTCTTTAATAGGCCTCTCTATCGATTCCCTGTGCACCAAATCTGCTATTCATGGACTTGAAGCAAAAGGCTCCATTTCCACTAGGAAAAAGTGGCAGTGTGAGCAGAAAGCAGAAGCAGTGTTAGCCTTGAGTGCCTTAATAATCTTCATCCTAAAGACACCAATTCAGGCAAAACATAAAGCACGTTCTAAATACAGACTCCTGCCTCTATTTCCCTCCCTATATTTTACTTACTCATCACTTGTTCAGACCTGCTATGTATTTGGATGAGAATTTGGTGGAGAATATACATTTTCCAGGAGTATTTCTTTTCTGCAAATAATAGTCTCATACACAATCTTCTTTGACCACGTGCAATCCCATGTACCGAAGCAGTCTTGTTCTGTGGAAGTTAAACTGTGAGTTTTTGCCTAACCAGGTATTAAAGAGGTGAACACTGCAGAGCTGGGCACCATTGTGCCAAAGCTGTGCACTTACTGTGCACTTCTGGTGCTGAGTTTGCAGGTTTCATGTACAGAGATCATTGCCTGAGATCCATAGCAACCACTGTGCAAGCATCAAAAAACAGTTAATGGAAGAATCAATTAATTCCTTCTTAGCAGAGGGTCCCAGATACCCTCTTATCTGCTTTCTGACCCCATCCATTTTTCAGCCTCTGGCCTCAGAATGGAGAAAGTTCTTGCACAAAACACGACACAAAAGATGAACCAAGAGAATCATCAGTGCAGCCCTAGTGTAGGGCAACTTCAGCATTAAAGGGTGGCCCCAGCACATGGAGCTTTACTTGAAGTGGAGACCCAGGAAGCTGCTTAGGCTCCTTGAGTGTCTCAGGTACATAAGCACCTTGACAGAGCTCCCCAACAGCAACCTCCAGGATGGAGGCTCTTGCACCCATTTATGATTTGAAGCAGCCAAATGGTCCCTGCTTAGTGCCTGCTTCCCTTGGAAGCCTATGAAGACTTCACCATTTACTTCATAAAGAATTAGATCAGCACCTTAGGGAAGACTTGAGTGAAGCAAATATAGTTTCTTGCCATGATTACACTTGGTTTGCCAGATAGATTAATTCCAGACATGGTGGTTGAGAGACAACTTCTGAATTTCCACAGCATCCACCCAAAATGAATTGTAGGAAGCTTTCCCTGATCCTCCCTCTCCCCAGCACCAGTGCCACCTGTAAGAAAGCAAACCTTCAACTCGCACAGACACAGTTATATAAACTGACATTCCAGTTAATAGGCACTATGGAAATTCCCAAGCTATGAGCTGTCCTGCAATCTAGAAACTGTGGTTTCTAAACACAAACCAAATCATAAACCACAGAGAGTCTTGCAAACTTTCCTTGTGTCATTGTTAAAAAAAAAAAAAAAAAAACCTCCCTGGTTTTTACAGTAAGGTGATATGAGCCTTGGAGAACAAGGCATCTTTCAGCTTTTTAAAAAAAAAAAAAAAAAAAAAAAAGCTTGTAATATTTTAATCCCATGAACTCAAGAGCTTGTCTGTCGTAGCATTCAAAGACTATCCAGTGAGTTCGGGAAATATTCCAGCAAGCACTCTACTTCCATCCATTGACAAAACTTTATCAGGGCTAATGGGAAGAGTTCTGCATGAGGGCAGAACAGCTACTGGGTTATCTATAGCACCAGTAACTATTACACATACACTTTAATGAGGGAATTTCTGTATGCCTGCTAATTACCGCTATGCGACATCCTGCATTTGTGGAAGGGTTTTAAAAGTACTCCCTTAATGTTCCTGCTGCCACTGAAAATGAAATCTTGCCTACTGAACCAATACATGTGAGTTTTTTTCCTCCAGACATCTGTCAATCCTGCTATAAATAATATTAGTAAGCCTATAACCCCAAACCCTGTGCTAAGTGCTCAACAAAAACAGTGACAGTGCTCAACAAAAACATAGTGACAAGAAGCTTGTTACCAAATAGACTGTTCCTGACATCTTTAAAACAACTGGCTTCCTAAATCAAGACCTCTGAGAAATAAGGGTAGGATGACATCCTCTGTGGTCATTTGAAATCCGCTCAAAGTAACCTACAGTTCTGGAAAACCTGGCATGCATTGGTGAAATTATCACCTAAATAATTTTGTTGCCTAATGATTATTCCTAGCTTGATTGAGGAAAATCTAGGTCCTTGTAGTAAGGCTTCGTGGTAAAAGGAGGAAGGTCGATATAAAAGGAATGAATCCAAGCACAGTTATTTTGCCTGTAATCTCTTCCACCTAGAGTGCCTCACAGTGAACCATTCTCAAGCAATAAATACAACTAAAAATTTCTCACATTTAATTCTATGGCAGATTGCAGATGTCTGCAAAAGTAAAATACCCAAATATTTCAGCCCACAAAGATTCCAGGAAAGTGACGGGAGTTTGACTGCATCTGGAAAGCACAGCCTATTAACTTTCTGGAGTTTCAGGACATAGAGAAAACTCCAAATTTTGCTTGGTCAGCTGAAACAATTTAGGGAATAAGTATCTCCAATTGTGTTGCCAGAACTCGAACAAAGCATTTCATGTCAACCTCAAGTGAAGGTATGGCCGTGTAACTGCAGACATGCTGAGTCCTCCTCCCTGGTTTTTACAGTAAGGTGATATGAGCCTTGGAGAACAAGGCATCTTTCAGCTTTATTGAAATTTGGAAGCTAGAAGAATGCTAACAATTAAAATAAATTCATGAAAAAAGCAAGCTGAAACAAAGATTTTACTTGTTTTCCTATTAACTCTGCTTTTGACACTCTCCCGTTCACAGGTTAGTTCTTGCAGAGCTTGCATTGCTGAATTAATTTTTCTACAGGCCAACACTTCTATGTTACACTTTACATGTTTCAGAGGCTTACATATAGAATCGTGTTCCAAAATCTCTTCAGACATTTTTTCATGCCACATCATGATGTCTGTGTCTACATAAAAAAGCAATCGACATCTGATCAGAGAGGCTGGACACTCATTTCATCCTGTTATCCAGGATGAACAAAGCTCCCATGAAAATGCACCATAAATTGAAGAGAGAATTTGGAGGGCAGAATGTTCCTGAAGACGCTTTTGCTGACTCTGCAGGCATTCTCCTTGGGGTGGATGTGGTTCACCAGCAAGACCAGTTCGGTCCCTCAGAATTGTCACTGGTAGGAATCTGCAGCTATTTAATTATTCTTCTAAAAAATGACAAAAATGCTTTAAAGTTGGAGCCTGGAATAATAAAAACATGTAGGCTTCTACAGAGAAAGTGAGTTTTGGGGGATCCTTTGATATGCTTTGTTTATTGTTGTAAGGAGTTGTAAACCACAGTCTATTTTCATTGTTGCTCGGATATGAGTTTCACATCTGGCTCTCGGAGTTGCTGTCAGCTTGTTTGGAAAATTCTCCAGTGAGCTGGGCTGCCTTGTGTGCAGGTCTGGGATTTCTCCTGTTCTAACCTTACACCAGAGGCAAACAAGTAAAGCCCATTAACACCACCCAAGGTCTCCAGCTAGGCCCAGAGCTTCTTAGGACATACACAACTTCGAGAAAAAAAGAGATGAGCATTGGTGTTTGGCCCGTTTGGTCTTCATAAACCACTTTGACCAAAACCATCACAGTCTTGTTTGTTTGCCCACGTCCAATAAAATAGCACATTTTAGTGGTCAACCCTACTGTTGTCTCCCCCACAAGTCCCTTAGAAAAGCTTGATGCACGAAGGCACTTACATTGCCCAAACCCTAGCGAGTCTGGCAGCCCTTATTTAACCACTGGCAAACACGGAGGTGACAGGAAGGGGCAACATCAAGAAGCAACCTGCACTGTGGCACAAAGAAAGCACTTAGCATCTCTATGGTGCTGCTGGAATTAAAATGAGGGAAGGCCAACAATTTAGGTGAGAATGAGTCAAAAGCAGTACAGCACTAGGGAAGGTTGGGCATAGCTCACTACCACAGCTACGTCCTGTAACTCCTTATTCAAACCACTGCAGTGCTTCCAGGTCCAGCCTAAGTGCTGAGGCCAAGGCTCATTTAGTTGAGCACCATCTCTGTCTCCCACTGTTAGGGCACTCTCCTACACATGATGCAGCACATGGGGTGATGTCTCTCCTGCTCCATGACCCTCCATGGCCAGAGGAGACCACGCAGGTCTGCATCACCTACAGGAGGGCAGGCAGCCACGTCCTACCCTCAGGGCACAAGGAAGGTTTGTGGCAATGCCAGGCACTGAGGGAGCTACAAGGAGGAAGACGTGCACGCACCACTAAGTGCACTCCAGCACTGGAACCATGCCACTGTCTCCCTGACATCCTCTCTCCAGCTTTTTCTCGACAAGTCTTGTCCAACAAGAGAGAAAAAATTGAGCATCCATGAGTTCAGAGTCACCCTGCAAAACTGAACATATCCACAGGAAGAGGCTCTGCCCTCAAGAACTGATAGCCTAAGCAGGCAAGGGGCGCAGCCCACAAGCTGAAAATAGAAAGCTGAAGCACACAGAGATCGAGGCCCATTTCCACAGAATTATTTACAGCTTTAAAGGGCAGGTTGGAGTTTAAATCCAAACTCAAATCCAAAGCCTCAAACTTAGAAACGTCAAACCTTAAGAAGCTTGCAATGACATTTGCCAAAATGGATGTTAACTTTAACCTGGATGTTGCTCATGATTTTGTGGGCCCTCAAAGTCTCCACAATTTGAGGCAAGTGCTCCAATAGCTCATCTGGGTCTGTGTGCTATGAGCATGGGATAACTCATGGAAACGCCTAACGCTCTAAAAACAAAGATGATGAGTTCCATGATCTAAAGAGAATGTTGTTGGTTTTGAAACCTAGGCTATAATATTTATGTTTCATGTGTGGATTTGGAAAATGGAACACTTAATAAGTTTCTAGACCAGAAATGTATTTTTAATGTGCTTCACTTAGTTATGAAACTCCCTGCAAACCACACAATCTGTATTTTTATTTTCTGAGGATTTTTTTTTTAATTTGTCCAGATGGTCAATGAGCCAGAATACTTCATACACTACACATGCACCAAGGAGCTGTAAGTAGGACCTTCTTATGAAGAAAGATTCTTCGAGTGTGTGATAAACTCGGGCACTTTTTTAACAGATTTTTGGCACAGAGACTTTGGGCTCTGCAAGTTCATGTCAAACTTCTGAAAAGAACTAGTAAATATTAATGTAAAATTACTTATTTTATATGCAGAGTTGAAAAAAATCTGAAAAAAAATGACTATATCTGTGAATAAAAATAATCATGTGAATTTCTGGATTCAAGTGATAGTACAGTTTAAAACTCTTAAAACCAGCAGCACTGCAGAGTGCTTCTGCGCCCACATTCTGTATTAAGATCAGTATCCAGATCTTGAGAGCCACTGCCATTCTATTCTCCTTGAGCTGCTTCTGTGATTTAACAACATCTTGTTTAAGGCAAAAGACCTCTCCTTTATGACCACTTACCTTTCTCCTGCTTCATCTAACTTCTCTCCTGCACTCACTGGGTACATGTACACCTTAAAATAGCATCTTTCCAACTTAGCCTAAAGCCCTGCTCCCGAATCACACATATTATATAAACGCCAGTTCCCTACCAGGCTGTTTTTTGGAGGGAGCAGATGAATTCCTTCCGAAACAAAATCCAGGTGATACTCTGGCTGTCAGTAACATAAAGGAAGACTCTCAAAAGACCCCAGGAACCAAACTGCACCGTTTTTGGTTCACCTCTCCACTGGAGCACAGTAGTTCTCCACTGTCTCTGCAAGATTTCTGACCTTGGGCAACCCCACATGGCCAAGGATAAGTCACAGTTTCATGGTTTTAGGAACTCACTCTGCTAGGCTGCAGCACCTATTTAAGACACAATATTTTAAACATTTTGAGCTATAAAACCACTCAAGTAATTACAATGTCTTTGGATCATGGGACAAAATGAAGCCGGGACCAAGTGCTGTGTGCAGTGAACATGGCAAGTCAGTTCTCATGCAGCTAGGCCAGACCAGTCTGTGCACACAGGTCATCCTATAAAGATGCACCCTAGGAAACCATCCTCTGGGGATATATTTAAATAGGTATAAAGGTATTAGTTAGCCTTACACACACATACATGCATGGACACACAAATATATATATTTAAGGATTCAATACTGGAAATCACTCATTAATTAAAGCTAGGTTAAGCTAAAGTGCAAATAATAGGACGCATTGATAATACCCACAATCCTTGACACATTTACACCTCTTTGCAAAACATGGCGTGAGGAAATGGAAGAAGAATTCTACTTGATCATTTTAAAATTAGATGAAATCAGAAGAGTTTTCAATCCCTTTATTCTTCTACCAGGGATAAGAGACAGACAGATTCGTCACATCCCTAAAAATCAAACGTATTCCTTTACTCTTAGCTATTCCCCTCGGATGCCTGTTTCCCAAAGGAAAGGATGGTTGGCTGCAGTTTGGCAATTCCTGCATTTTGATAATTCCGGAAGCACGTGCTGAACCAGAATACTGCTCCTCACTGCTAGTGAGACAATTTAGCACCATCCCGCCACAGTCTAACACTTAGATATTGGACAAAAAAGTTCATTTTTTTATTTTTTAAGGCACTACCTGCACCCTTAGGAACTGAACATAAGACTGGAAGACAAGAAACTCGAGTTAGAACATTGTTTTTGAAATGTATTTCTACTATATTTGGGCTCACCATGTAAACAAGCTATGCCAATAATGTTTGATAGCCAAGAAAGCTGAAATATAGTTCAAATTCCAGCAAGATATTAGAGCATCCCCACCAGAGTGTTCCCAAGACACAGGAGCCATAGCTTAGTACTAACCTCAGGGACCTCTCCAAATGAAAAAAGCAAAGCCAAACTCTACCACCCACTTACCAAGAACCACAGAGGTCGAAACTTAAAACTAACACCTCCCTGTTAGCAGTTCACAGAACAAAAGTAACACTGCCTTTCAATTGCCGTCTGCTGCTAGGAAAAGCTTGTTTTTCAGTGAAAATAGGACAAGCTACTGGACCACAAAATAAGCAAGGATAATATAATAATAGTAATACAATAATAATATAATAATAGTATAATAACCAGGACCAAATATTTCAAGTATTCCACATGTTGATGACTGTCACCAACAGTCCGGTAGTCTTTCTATCACCATGAGACCTCATGAAACTTAAAACAAGTGCATTATTGGTGCACTTTTGGTCATTCATTAGTACAAAAGAGACAATTTGTTTAGGAAAAGTCTTATTAAAAGACAGATGATACACTCCATTTTTAAGCAATCTACTGTCATTTTTCATATTCATGTGGAATATTCAGTGTTTCTGAATCATGCAGGGAGGTTCCACATCGGAATTGAGATGAATCTCTTCCTAGCCAAAAAATGAACACTTTGTTTGTATCAGAAACTTTTCTTCTTATGTTAGAGCACAAACAGCAACTACAACAAAGACTTACTATCTCCTAGTTCTATTCTCCTTCTTTCCAGGGACCGAAAAGATTATCTAGGAAGCTTAATACTAAAAAAGTGCCCAAAATTACACTGCAACTGTTTACCTGGGGACATGCATCTCTTCTTCAAGATGAACATTCACACACATAAAATGATTGTAGAGGAATGCAGCTGTCTAAGCTGCATATTTTATAAAAAGAAAAAATGAATCTGTGGATACAAAAAATAAAACTAATCAGGCTTAAATATTGTGAGTTTTTTTGTAGAAAAGGAAGCAGTATTACAAATTCATTTTCCACACAGGAGTTTTCCCATCAAGTGGTTTCAAATTCAAGCAGCAGAATGCCATTTATCAGTGGCAAGGGGATGTCA
>JAUBOD010000883.1:1460726-1471377 GCA_032353885.1 Nothura maculosa
TCAGTGTAATCTATCACTTAATATAAAATAAAGGAAAATACACTGTAAAATGCAAAAATATTACATAAAGCCTTGTTTTTCTTGGTCTACCACAGTATGCAGATCTTGAATATAAATGGGTCTGTTTCAAAAAACCTCATCTCTAACCTATAGAGGTATCAAAAAGTAGCATTTTATTAAAAAGATTACAAATCTCTTTGGATGAAAACTTATGAACAGCTTATTCAAAAAAATGGTCACATCCTCTGACAGCCACCAGCCCACTTCCAATCAGGAGAAATAACCCATCTTTGCTATTCTGTCTTGCAGATTTTGCTACCTTATAAAGAACTGTAAACTATAAAAGGCAACACCCTTCAAGCAGTAGCCAGAACAAACATCTGATAAGCCTCAGAAAACGTTGTTTACTTCTACTTAGATTCAGCCTCAGCTTCAAGAGGTAGCATATCGTAGTTCATGTTATAAGCAGCATTTTTACATCTCTTGCACCTAGGCAATCCTGGTGGGAAATGTAGTAAAGCCTTCACTCTCCTACCTAGCCAAGAATGGGTGAGTTAAGTCATTGATTTTTCTGCAATCATCATTTGCAAGCAGACTGCAATCTACTCAAAAGGCTAAACAGGTCAAATCATTCACCAAATTGAAAGATCCTCACGTATTTGTTATTGAGCACTTAAATTATCTGCCAATCTGTCAGGAAATAACATCTCTTGTTGGATTAGATAAGAAGATCTTGGATGTGTCCACCCAAACACAGGCATCTGCACGTGGTGTATTCTCCCATTTTCAGTCAGTGAAGTGCAACAGCCATTGCCAGGGTTCAAGTCTCCCACCAGCTACGATGGATGCCCCAGGGGAACAGATCACACGTAAATGACTCAACTTACGTGAGATGAATTGCACTTTGGCTGCCCACCTGCATCACTGCATTTTTAAGCTATAATTGCTGGCATATTCACTTGATTACAATATACAGGAACAAAAATTGGGAGAAATAAGGTGAAAGTATTAACTGACTCTAAGTATAATTTGATTTAGTGATGAAAATCCAAACAGTTCAGGCCAGTTTGAAAGCCCAGGCTGAGTTCACAGTGGTAAATAATAACAATAAAAAGTTTTCTGCACATCTTCATCATGCTCTGCCACAGAACAGGATATTTCCATGGCAGTACATGCACATACCTATCAAAGAACTAAAAGGTTTTAATTCTAGCCATTTGATTAGTTACTGAAGGCGTTCCCTGCTCTCACCTTAGAAATAAGTTTCTGAAGAGCCCATGGAAATTGAATACCTAAATAAAAGAGCAATAGGTGGAGTTCCCTGTGGTGGGTGCTTATAAATCCCATCACCAGCCATTTGCTGATGAAGTCCCTGAGGGGACACTAAGTAGCAAGGGTTCAGCATTCCTGTCCTCCATCAAATACGTGCTCATGGATGAGGGGGAGGGCTGCTAACCCAGTCATTGCAAAACTCTCAGATCAGATAAGGAAAAAAAAAAGTATATGTTATGGTTCAATCTGTCTTTAGGTATCTGTATTTCTATTCTTTATTCTCAACTCTACTTGTACAGCCCTAAGGGCACAAGAACAGTTGCAAATGTATCAGCAAAAACAAAATTTGCACTATAACCTATTCAGTGAATGGAAATCTTTTAGACACATTAAGTAACTCCACATCCTCTCCATTTATTTGTATGTGTGGAGAAAGGGAAGACAACATTTACATCTTATTGCAGATCAAAGTAGTTTGGTTCAATGTGGGTTCAACCATCACAACCTGGGTTATAGAGCTTTCACAGAAGTATGTCCACAGAACTCCTGTATCCTGTAAAATTAACCATTCTCTGGTAAGGAATAAACTTGAGAGTCACAGTTTAGACCTGCATGATCAAATTCCAAGCCTACACACACACTTTACTCAAACTTCCATTTTTCCAAGAGGCTTGATGAGAAAGCTGATGTATGCTGTATTTGTCTTGATCATTTTAAGCTTATTTTGACAATTCTGCAGACTTTTAAAAATATATGATAAACATTCTTTGTTGTCAGGTCTCTCTTTTTCGTAGAATCAAGCTTTGCTAAAAATATTCTCTACTAGGATATTTTAGCTGCAGTTTAAGAAAACAGAAGCAATCCATTTCCTTTAACAGTCACATTTAAGACTCCAAGTTTGGGGTGCTACAAATATTTTAAATTAAGATTCAGCACTGGATCCATATATCCATGGGACACTCTTGCAGCAATGTGATATTTACCCATTTACAAACAGATTTTTGTAAATCAGTCTTTCTTCAGTCCATTTTAGTCTTTTTTTGGAACAAGGTGGGGTCTATCTTTAAGTCCAGATAGAGAGCATTGCCCAAAAGTCTACACTCACCTTTAAACGCAGGGAGAACTTCCTCCAAGCACAGCACAAGGCATACACAGGAGTTTGGGAGGAGTTTTAAATATCAGCATGGTAAGACTTGAAGATCCTTATACTTTGTCTTTTCTCAGGATCAGATTTTGCCATAACAAGGATAGTGGTGGAACGTTTGGGAAGGGGGATCTGCATGGTCTTCCCTTCCAAGCTGCATTACCAGATTACCTGGCCCCACCAGCCCATGCCAGCGGGGAGACCCCATTAGCTCCAATGGACAGTTCCACATCTCAGCTTGGTCCAATGAGGCCCTGGGCCAGCTGAGCCTGCAGGCTGGGAGAGAAACTCTCACCAAGGAGGATAAGTCACAGTAAAGTGGGACCTCCTGAATCCTGCTGAAATTCAACTGAAATATTTCACATGACAACAAATCCAGATCAACCACTGGGCAGGACCCACATCAGAAACACACAGGAGAACACCAGAGGTGAGAACATCTTTCAGCTCTTTTTTCAATCCTAAACCTTTAAAATGCCTTCCTCCTTAAGCAACTTCAGGTAAGACCTCACTCCAACCACATAGAAAGGACACAGATGCAACATATTTCAGGGACTGACATCAAAGAAGATGTGAAATCTGAATGTTTTGTCTGGGTTACCCTGTATGCTTAGTGGGAACTTTTCTCTTGCTGTGCACAATCTCATCACTTCCCTTTTAGGGTAGTCTCTGAAGAGGGGCAGTCAAAGCTTCCCCCATTTGGTTGTTGTAACCTCAATCCACCAGGAAGTACATGGTCCCTAAGTTCAAGGACATGGTGCATGATCCGGGATCAACAGAGCACTGTCCTGGCGTAGTGGTTATTTCGCAAGAAAAGTAGCTATGTTTTTCTAGTTGCATCTCCTAAGAAACAAAATTGTTTAAAATGCTTAACGTTACTTGATGAAAGACACTTGGCTGAGAAATCCCCTGCCCTGCCTTAGCCCAGGAAACACCACATGCTATGGGGGCTGTTACGGGTTTGTTGATGCAGTGCATTTTGTCAGCTGTGCAGGAAGGCAAAATGCAACAGAAAATATGAGCAAACAAAGCAGATGTGGCTGGTCTAGGAGCTGGGGCTGTCACGTCAGACAGTCTGTGTAGTTGCACCAGGAAGTTCCCCAGACATGTCACTCCCTGCCATCCCCAGGAACAGCCAAAGCCAGGTCAGGGATTCTCCTCTCAAGCCTGCTGAGAGCTCTCGGACCCTAACATCCTGACAGCCCCTCTGAAACTAACATTTTGGGGAGATAGCACACAGGGAAAAGGCACAGGATGAATCACAAGTGCTGCCGTGGTCACAGGGGCCATTACAAAAAGCAGCAGGTTGCAAAGTCCCTCATTCACAACCACAACCTCATCAGATGCCATTGGCAGGAGAGCAGGAAGAACCACAGTTCAGGTGGTCAGCAGCACAACAGCTAACAGAATATTACAAGTCTGTCAAGAGCCCGAGGATCAGTAGCATTTGTCCCTCACTAGCTGGAAATAATGTACTTTCCAGGAATAAAACAAGGTGCATCAAGAGAGCTTTTAGTCCATGTTCCTTTTCTCTATTTGGCATAGCAAACTGCAGTCCCATCATAGGGGATGGTGAAACCCTCCCTGCATCAGCAACAACTCAGGAAGTTATTTGAGAGCAACTACAGAGGGTCAACAAAATGCTGAGGTCTGAAGAACTGGCGTTCAAAGCTTCCAAAAGAGGTGGCCAAGAAAATGGTCAAGATATGCAGGCTGGTTTTCAGCAAGGCTAGACAAGTCAGCCAGTGCAATATCACTTCTGCACTAAACAGAATATTAAATATATTGATCTGTTAGAACTGAGACCATTTAAACAATTAGCATAGACACTAACACACCACAACTCTTGTAAAAATAATGCAACCTATCCATTTATCATCTCTTTATAGTCTGTCAATTCCAAAGATTGCTATTCCTTGGTAAGCAGCTGGAGAGTGAACAAGATTCTTTTTCCAGTGTCCTTGAACGTGAGCCCTATTTAAAGGGCCATAAATACTACTGCCCTCCCTAAGGGGGTGGGAACCCTGAAAACAATGCTGGGATTGCACCAGTTGTGGGGAGAAAAAAAAAGGATGGGATCAGCATGACAAGGGAATGGTTTGGTGTGAAGGGACACTGAATCTTCCAAGGGATGAACTGAAAAATCACACAGAATGAGAACAGTTCTGCTCAGTTTGGTTAAAAAGCGTTCAGAGACCAGCCCTTTGCTCTCCAGTGGTGGCTAAAATTATTCATCAAATCTGGCAAATATTTTTAGTTCAGAAGTCAAAGTGAGTAGGAAGGAAAAGAAGAATTCACAGAAGTCAAAATGTCATGTGTTGATATTTTCAATGGAAATGTTTTCTTCTGAACTAACACTTTTGTTTCAAAACAGAACTATGGTTAAAGGCATTAGCTAGTAGGAAAATGAAATAAAACATTGCGTTTTGGATCAAATCAGACATTTCAGTTGATCCAAAACTATTTTCCTCCCAACTTTTAGCTCCTAATGAACAAAAAATCCATTATTTGCAAAACTGTCAAATACACACTGATGAACTGCCACTAAAGTACTATGGAATATATTGAAGAACAAACATCAAAAACTGGAACAATTTCTTACCGTGTCTATGACACAGGGTTCATGAAATGTTTTAAAGGATAAGGAAATACTCGCTGTAAGAGAAGACTCCAGGTCCAATTTGAGATGTCAACTAAAACTAAGAAGTGACCTTATAATTTATTAAACCGTATGTAAAGAATGACTTTTTAATTTTTTTTTCCAACTCTAGCTAACAAAAGTATGAATAAGATCCAATATCTGGAAGCTGAAGCTATAAAGATTTGGATGATAATTACAGTTGTATTACTAAGAGGGGAATTAACTTTCGGAATAATTTAACAATGAACCAGGACTGCCCATCACAGGAAGTTTCTAAAATGAAAATTGTTTTCTTCCCCAGGACACATGCCTTATTAATGAAGCTGCCAATAAAGATGTGTCCTTGGCAAAACACCACCTCTATTTTAGAGAGTGCAGCAAGCCCCCAGGAAGAACAGAGCACCATTTAAAGCCAATTGCTGAGTTAGGGCTTCGGGGAGTTCAGAGGGGCTCAGCTCTCGTGTTTCTAACACGAGGCTGGAGCAGACTTGCTCTTCCCACTCCCTGTACCACCTGCCCTGCTGGTGAGCAGTGTCACCATCTCCACAAGGTTGGGTCTCTTGGAGTTGGATGTCCATGACTGGGCTTTGCTCCAGCTGCTGCCTAGGTTGAGCTCAGTGAGAAAGCTGCTCTAGGCCGGACTCAAGCTGCAGTGCCCTGCACTCAGATACCTGGGCATCACTTGACCTTGCACAGCACGTGGCTTTCTACACACCTGTGCCCAAAGTCCAGCTTATAAAGCACACTGTGTTCTCCAAAAGCCACAAGATGACGTATCAGATTTTCTTGGCTTATGTAAACGGTAATAGTTGAAGCAAAGCTGACTGAAAGCACCAACAGTCTGCTTGGGGTGTCTCAGAGGCACCGCAAAGAGTGTAAGAGATGTTGGATGCAACAAAAGCCCTGACCCCAAATGTCCCAAGTTTAAGGGAAGCTTTAAGCCAAATGTGTACTTTACAGCTAATCCCTGTCATCTTATAAGGTCAAACCAAAAGCTTGGCACTGAATGCCCCACTCCACCTCTAACAGAGCACAACACTAAACACTTTTCTTTCCTCCCTACAAGTTAATGCAATACAGAGGGTGTGATTTTAATTACCCTCTCCTTTGAAAGAGATGAAAAATTTACCGACTCAAGCATATGTTTATTTGACCATATTCAAATTGTTGCCAGTACACCAAGCTCTTCCAGTTTTGATTTAAAATCCAAGCAAAATTAAATGCAGTAATCACATCAAAGTTAGAATCAGTAAGTGCACAAAAGCCAGGAAATTCCAAAATTAAGTTATCTACCACAACCATAACTCAGGCCTGGTAGTTAACTTATTGTACCACTTGACTGTACACTCAGTCAAAGATTTATGTCTTAAAATGGGGCCAGACCATAGCACGGGTGGGAATCCGTGCTATGGAATGTTCTGAATTTAGTGCATTTCAAGTCTCCCTTTTAACATTGTATTAATATGTTTGCATTTAACAGTATTACGCTTCAGAGTTTCCTCTGCAAAGTGAAATCAGCAAAACTCGGGCCAGAAACATCTGCAAAAGCTGCCAAGTGACAGCACTAGCAGGAGGGACTGTAGCAGGAGGCCGCTTCTCAAATCCATCCAAGGTATTTGAGCTCCATCGTGTGGAATGGGGCTGCTTCTACATTACGGACAAAACCCTGGTATCCCTACAAGTCTCTTGGGGAATTAGAGGCACACCTCCAAACACACTAGAAACCAAAGAAACCTTTTACAGAAAATATGATTCCATCTATCAGTGACTGGCACCTAGGCCTAGCACAAGGCCTATGTTTGAGTAAATCCTTGCATCCTGGAGCTGTGCTGCAGTTCCCCTTGCAGCCTCACAGCCACACTGCTTTCTGAAGGGAGCCAAGATGAGCCCTCACTGCAGGGCATGTGATGGGATTACTCCCTGCTAGCGCTCGCTATGGAGATGCTGTTGGAGATCGCCTATGGAGATCGCCTATGGAGATGCTGTTCAATGAAGAGCTCAGCCATGAGCTGCACTCGGGTGCTTTCATTCAGGGCCTCGCTCATTCCACCTGTGCTGGATCACAGCAGTGACTGCCCAAAGCTACTCATGGGCAGCAGGTGCTGTGTGACATTTTTCAGTTTTGTGTCATTCTGCAGCTCAGGATGAGGAAGTTTCACACATAAAGCCTGGGTAATACCTTGTTTTGCACAGGCTTTTAGGCTCACTGACATCTCTGCACAGCACCTAGCCCAGAGGGCCCCTTATCTTGCTGATTCCCCAGACATGCACTCAAAGAGCTGTGGTCAAAGTGAACGTCTTTCACAGGCAAGTAAAGGCTTCTGGATTTCTGGGGACAAAAAACAGATTATCACTGCTCTTCGTAAACAGCTTGGTGATAGGAAGCATGTATTTTCATGGAAAAAGCATGCATTTATTTTTAGAGACTATATAGGGAAACTAGATGTACTATATAGTATATAGAAATTTCCTTTTTTTTTAAATTTGTTCAAGTGATAATAGGAATGTCTGGAGGCCTATATGGCTTGTAAGAAAACAGCAGCTGTAGCAGTGCGAGCACCTCGGTGGGCAGGAGGAGCTCGAGAGCAGCTTTCCTAACACAGGTGGCTCTTCAGCCTCACCGAAAGGGCAGTAGCAGTTCAGTTGAAAAATACAAGTGAACAGAAGGAAAGCAGAGATCATGCTATGTTTTGGTATCAGAAGTGGCAAGAAACAGGCAATTCCTCTGTGATTTTATTTCTAAATCAAAACTGACAGGTTTTTCTAAGAGATATTGCTCAAGTCGCACAAAAATCCCCACCAGCCTTGACTATCATTCTGCAGGAACTCATACTGCATACGTGTTGCAATCTTCCTGGCCTTAAAAAAATAATCTATGGATCTGTTCACCTGTACTATAGCAGATGACAAAGCTTCCTCAGCTTTCCAAGAAGATTTAATCTTCGCCACAGGGCTCTTACAAGAGATGCAGACATTGGGCCAGAGGCAGAGCCGCCGGGGCCGCTGCTCAGTCCCATCCCACGACGGGCAGCCTCTTGTCCCTCCTCATGCTCCCACATCTGTCACTGCCACCAGCTGCACTGGGATGCGGCTGCTCTGCCTGTTCTACTGGGAAAGCTTTTGGAGGAGCCCAGTCTCCAAAGGGATGAGGTGGGAGGCTGCTTACAGCCAGGGAGCGTGTTGGAGCCTACGGCTCCTCTTCCGCAGGGAAAAACACAGAAGCTACACGTGAAAATAAAGTAATACAAATGCTGCGAGTCACTGGGAAAACCTGAACACCTCAGAGCAAAGATTTTGTGAACAACACATTTCTTAGGAAGAGAATTTCTAATGAGACAGCATGAGCCAGGGGCTTTCTGATTTTAGCAGGTCAGATCCTCTCCCTCCCAAGGCCAGATTTTCAGTTGGTGTAAAGCAGCAAAGCTCCACAACAGAATTGGGCTGATTTCAGTAGCCAAAGGCCAATCTTTCAAAATGGCCAGAGAACCCAAAGAAGGGACTAGCACCTACCTGCATCCGCCTTATGAGCTTCTGAAATTTAGATAAAATTTTGTGTGCTTGTTCTCATCACTGATGCATACTTGATGTGAAGGCAGAGTTTTAAAATAGTTATTGAACTGAGCTCTCTACATCAGCTTCCCAACCACTTCCTCATTGCATAATGTACTTTTCATCCCTCTTCCACATCAGGGGAGAACATATGGGAGAACACATGCCCAAGGAAAGCAGCAAAAATAAACATACATAAAATCAATCAGCAGAGGCAACAACTCAGCCCCACGAGGAGCACAGTGGGGTTGATAAGTGCACGAGTTGCCACCGGGGTGTCACCCTGCTGCCCTCACCTGCGGCGGTGGCCGTCTCGCCGTCGGCGTGAGCCAGGCGCTGCATCGCGGTCGCCGCCGCGCACACCGGCACGCTGACCGGCTGCCCCAGCACCGAGGTGGACAGGTCCAGCACCGACACGTCCCTGAGCATCCGGGGGTACAGCTTCCATCTGGCACGGACACAAATGGGCAGGCTTTAAGAAGCAGGCATCATGAGCATTATTTACAGTTTCTAATGGCTTTTCTAAAGACTTTTGTCAAGAGGAAGATTGCAAAGCCGGAGGGAAGGAAGCTGCCACAGCCATTTGCAAAGGGGAGGGGTGTCAAAGCTGGAACAAATCACCTGGAGCTTTCTCGAATCACCTGGAGCTGCTGTCACCTGCTGAAAGTCACAAAGCCAGGAGGGAGCAGGCAGAGAGAGGGAGGTCAGCAGAGGGTGGAAGAGGCAAAATGCTTTACAGCACAACTGGCCACTGTCATTGGAAAGCAAAGACAACAGTAACATTCAAAGTAAGTCTCAGGTTCCATAACAGCCTTTGGCTGAACTGGATGAGGAGGGTATCAGAGGGCATCAGAAGCCACTAATATCCATCTGGTCTCCTGTGGACCCGGGAGACCCAAGAAATAAGTATTTTTAGATAAAACTGGCCTGGTCAGTGTTCTTTTCTGTCCCTGTCTCTAAGGCTCCCTCCAGTTGCACTTCGCTGCATTTTCTGCTACACCTTCCTGCCCACTCTTGTCAGCAAGCAAATGAGGGGCACAGATGTCCTGCATCGTGGGTCTCTGCAGTGACACATGAACAGTGAGTCCTCCCAAGGGAGCAGACAGGCTCCCTGTTCCCAGTAAGCCCAAGGCAGGGAAGCAGGGAAATTCCCTGCTCTACGTGTCAGAGCTTGGCAGAGCTGCTTTGCCTGGAGAAGCCTGTTCCCCTGCAGCCACAGGCCGTGGTGCAACACGCGCCTAGGTCAGGCAGGACAGCAAGCCCAGAGACCACCTGTTACTCCACAAGGACTTGAGACTTCCAGGAAAAGACTAAAGGCAGCAACGATTGTAATTTGGCAAAGTTACAATCAAATTACAGTCTAGTCCTTGAACAACTTGGCCCAGCAGCTGCTCACCCATTCCAGACCTTGCTTTGGTCTAATATATCCACTAGAAAGCACAGCAGCCTGGAGCAGGGCTTCATTCTCCATTTAGGAGCTTGATCCCACAGTGCAAATTAAAATTGACTTAAAGCAGAGCAAGAAAAACCAAAACAACAACCACCACCACCAAGTCGCACGCATCCTTACACAAAACTGCAGGTTTTTTTGTAGTCAGACAAGATATCACATGCTTGGACACTGAGAAATTTAGGTGTAATAGCCAACACAACAGGACTATGATTCCTCTTGCTGAGAGGAGCGGGCAGCTCTGCAGTACCCCAACATCTATCAGTGCAGTTGCATTCATGGGGGGCTGCCTTTTTCTCCAACCAGGTGAAGCTGTAGCCCAGTCCCTACTGCCTGGAGCCACCACAGGTTCTGTGTCAGCAGGGGAAGGGCCAACAGGCATCCCTGACTTGCTCATGCATCTTTGCCTTGGAAAGGGCTCTGCACTTTCAGGTGATAGCTATTGAATGACAATAATTAAAAGCTAACTAGTACTGCTGAACCTGGTTACCTGCTCTGTGCTAGAGTGCCTGTGTTCTCCAATATTACTATGAGTGTTAAGATAGTATCCAGGAGTACACTGACATCCACTAGTGACCAGTTTAAGCCCACACAA
>JAUBOD010000883.1:1656474-1667073 GCA_032353885.1 Nothura maculosa
CAAGCTAGTAGCTGTTTGAAGGCCCTTTTCAGTGGTTAGGTTCTGAAGTTGGATTTCCAGGGGGTCAGACGTGTTAATATGGATGTGACAGCGCCGTTTTCCCAGGGCTGCGCATTCCCGCAACGCCCATCCCATCGCCATGGCGGTTGGAGCCTCAAAGATTTGGGCACTTCGGGCTGAATTCCTGAAGCACAGGAGGGGAGTTGGATTGTGAGCCAAGGTGGAGGTTTCTGGCCTCTGTGGTGAAGGTGCCATTCCGGGAGCTGGAGGTGCAGCGGGAAGGGCAGCGGGTGCACATTGTGCTGGACAGCAACGTTGCCAAAACCTGGCTGTGCCTGGTAACTGCACAGGAAAAACGAGGTTTAGTGGGAGCCTCTCACTCAAATTCCTGCCGGGCAGCCCTAAATCCTAGAGCAGAGCCAGGCCTGCACCTCTGCTTCAAAGCAGAGGCTGATATAGTATGTGTTACTAATATCCCATGCTCCTGTATTTTCTTTTAATGTCATATTACCCATTTGAAAAGAAGCTGTCATTTATCTTCATGAGCAATTTGGTTCATCTTGGTGCTTATTAAATTTTTCCCCCTATTAATCTACTGCTGATCATCCAGGCTTCTTGCAGTGCTCTTTAATCTCCTCTGCACGGCCCGTCGGTCTAGCAACGATGATGTTTTTGCATTAGTAATAAAATGCTGATGTTGGCTCCATTCATCAACAGCTGGTTACGAGCGAGTCACTTTTTGGTATGGAAAGAGTTTCCCAAACTCGCTGTGCTACAGAGACCCTTCTTGGTGCAGCCTTCTGCTCCTTATTCCCCTGCCCATCACTGCTCTTTCACATGGGCTTAGATTCAGTGTTTCTGTTTTTGCAGAATAAAACAACATTTTTTTGCAGGCCAGGTAGTATCCTGCAGGTGTATTCACTCCTAATATTTTTAGATATTAAGATATTTATTTAAATATGCTGTCTTGCTTCTGCTCTACCAAGACCTTCATAAATTTAACTAACTGCAGATGAAGCCTTAGTCTTGCCAAAAGAGGATGGAGCTTTTATTGACTTTGGACCTGAGGGATTAATTTAGTGTTCTCAGGAGCAAAGAGCACGAGAATATCAGCAACTTAAAGTGTGGCTTGGGATCCAGATGGGTTAATGAAGTTGCTCCTCTGTTGGCTTGTCTGAATTGAACCCAATGGTTTACCTGGTTTGCCTGCCATGCTGTGTGTTCAGAATGGATAGTGCATTTCCTACCTCTTTGGGGCTTGGTCATCTTTCTTCATTCTTTAAGTGGTTATAGGAAAAAAAAAGTCCTGATTTTTTTTTTTTTAAAGTTTAGGTTTAGTTTTTAGTTTAGCTGTTCAATTCTCCATCCTGGGTTACTCATGGAAAGTCCTTTGCAGTCTGTGGCAGGTCCTGCTTTCCTTAAGTATAAACACGAAATCCCTCTTCCCCTGTGGGTTAACTGGTGCACATTTGTTGCTGATTATGTTGACTGTGAAATTACAGGTATTTCATGGACATTTCTCAGCTAAACTAATCAGACTCTTCCTCCAGGTGTTTCTCCTCTGTTTTCTTTCAAAATATTTTTTTCAACCCCTTGCAGAAAATATACACAGGAGCAATTTAGCACTCCTCCTCCCACAAGACACATGCAGTGCCCATTTCTGTCTCTTCTGATAAGTTCTGCAGCACTCTGATTTCCAGCCTTCATTCCAGACTACAGAACAAGGAAGGAAATTCTACCCCTCTTAAAAGTTTATGTAAGTTTTGCTACATAATTCATAAGGATTTGGACAACTTCTCAGCTGATCTCTCTTCTTACTCTTGTCATCAGATAGAGGTTGGTAATTGTAGTGACCTGCTGGTACATTTAATTCAGGAAGTGTGTGTGGTAATAAGAGGTAATTCAGTGATTGTGCACGCAGATGGGAGCAGATTTTTTTCCACAAGAAGCAACAGATCATGAGAGACCTGAGAGGACAGGATGGTTTTGAAACAACTGGAGAGAGACTTCAGGGGGACCTTCATTCCAGACTTGAGGAAAAACAAGTCTGCGGATGGACTTTGTGCTCAGAGCATGCGGAGATGTCACCGTCCTGGTCTCAGGACCTGCGACTGGTGACACGAGGTGGGTGACTGGATGAATGTCCAGTTGGGAAAGGACCCCAAGATCCTCAGCCCCAACCCGCTGCTCATGCATGGGATCATCCCTGCCCTGGCTGTGGAGAAGATGTGTCCTGTGTGCACAGACCACCGATGTCCCTGAGCCTGCTTCCCAAAAACTTCCTGGCTCCTGCTGATGGAATATACAGAATAGCTTAGCAATTGTGGTGAAAGCCATCGAAAAATGTCTATATTCGTAATTCCATAGCTCAATAATGACCTTTTGTTCAAGAAATCATAGAGAGCATGTTCAAATGCGTATTAAGTTCAAATTAGCCTTACTTCTTAGAATGATATTTGTGGATTATGCTTTAGAAGGAGCTTGATCCTACCAGCTATTGAGCAAATCCAGCCTTACCCACTAATGCACTCATGGGCAAGCTTTGCTTTTGGTATCAGAGTAGTCCCCAGAAGATTAGGACTATTTGCAAACTTATTTATAAGTTACAAGTGGGTAGTATATATAGATTAGGTATTGCTGTACCCTGAGCCCAGCAGGGCAGGCAGCAACAGCAGCTCTTGGAGAGCAAAATAATGGAACCAGCTCGGGAGAGGGCGGGCAGGTCGGTCACTTTGTACCCCTGTTTATAGTGGGCAACTCTTCAGCAAAATAACCAGAAAGTGGCAACCCAGCGGGAGAAGGATTCACAGGCAAACTTCCCCTGTGGGAGTACGGAGATTTACCACGGAGGCCTCGACGCTGCTCAGAAAATCATTATAATGTGGGCTGAAAATAGCAGCCCTGTCTGGTGAAGCTGGAAGGTGTTCAGGGTGTATGAAATGCGCTTCCCTGTTTTAATGTCTGTTTCCAGCTTGCTTTCTGTCACGGAGTTTTGGGGACATGAAGCATCTCGGATGAAGGCTTGGTCAGGAGGGAGATGCTGGCTCGTGGAAGGCCCTGCTCCGGGTTTCAGGAGTGGGATGAGTCACAAAGGAGAGTCAAACGCTCTGTTTAGCCGGCAGGTCGGTGCTGCATAGTCTTTTGAAAAGGAAAAAAAAATACTATGGAAAAAATACTATTTGTTCACATTCAGACTGAGAAGTTGTAATATAAATGCGACTTAATCCTGCTATCACTGAATGCAATCCTGCTGAATGAATTTCATTTGGATCCAAAAGAAACATTTAATGACTATCTTGCATTGCCTCAGAAATTATTTTTTGAAACTTGCTGCAATTAGCTCTTGGCTTTGCCCTTCACTGAAGAGGTCGAGGTGTGAAGGTTATGGAAGTTACGGGGCTCGGCGGCACCGAGCGGAGCTGCACAGAGCCATTCCCAGCCATTCCTGGCCAGGTTGGCAGCCCTGCCCGTTCCCACTGGACCATCTCGCGGGATGGTGCCTCCAGACACCAGCTCCACAGTAACGTGGCTGGCCGGGGCTGAGGCCTCTGTCCTCGCTGCTGCCCCAGAGGAGCCCAGCTCAGGCCACTGCTTCCAGAGGCAGGAGCCCGTCCTCCTCCTCCTCCTCCTCCTCCTCTAGGCGCAGCTCGCGGTGCCTGGGGCTGAGCTCAGCCTAGAAGCCCCCTGGGGCAAGGATGGAACCCCCAGGTATCTCAGCCTTACGTGATGGGCATGGAAGCAATTCTAGGGCAAACCCTGGGCCGCGTTTTCTAAGGAGTTTTGGCCCAGATGTTCAGGTTCTCACCAACCTTAATGGGTCCCAGTGCGTATATGTGTCTGTCTCTCCTCTTTTCCTCCGCTCTCGTTTCCTCTGCTCTCGTTTCCTCCTCCTTTCCGAAAGTCAGGTATTCTTTGGTAAACTACATACATTTCCACTATTTTCAGTATACGTTTAACATTTATTAAAAGCCAGCCCTTGCTAGATTATACCCAGAAACTAAAACCAAGAGGTGGCTGTAGTTCCGTGCAGTGCTTAATGCACGTGTGGCTAAGGGTCAGCTGAGCCTAAGGGAGTGTGTTCTGGTGTCGATTTGGGTCAAGGTTTGGCAAGGCTGGAGGAAAGACCCTGGATTAAGTGTCGGTGGCCCAGGCCAGCCCAGCTCTGGGGCAGGCCGAGCTTGGGTAGCCCTGGGGCTGCTGAACGTGCCCAGGATCCACGAGTGGCCTTGGCCAGAGCTGCCCATAAATGCAGGGCATCCTGTTTGGTTGGCTGCTGGGGACTGGGAATCGTGAAGGAGTATGAGGAAAACTACTGTGTACCTTGCTGAAATGCTTAATGTTAACATTGCAAGCACTTCTGCTAGAAGAGAAGGCTATCCCTGAATGTTTGCAGGGCTGATATTTTTGTTTTTCCAGATCATTGTTATGTGTATTTATTTTTTCAGTCACTTATCTCTGAATATTAGAAGAGCTAATGAAAGGATTCTGAATTCTCAGTTTTATGTCCCATGGCAGAAAATTTTGGTGGAGTTTTATCCATTTGCTGGGTCTCTGTAGGCCTGCCTCACAGTATAAATAAAATCAAGCCACAGAAGAGACAAATGGAAACGCTGGGGAATATTTTGACCAAAACATATGAAGTATTAGTGTTTCAGGATACCTATGTCATTATTCTTTGAAAACCCTTGGTTGCTGATAGTGCCAGCCTCACTTGCTAGCGACTGCCATAAGCGCAGTCCTAGCTGGCAGTAAGCTCAGTTGCATTAAAGATCTGCCTTGAGCTACAAGTTTAGCCAGTTGTGGCAAGCGGTTGATCACCCAGAAATTCAGAGGGATTTCAGTGATGGATGAGCAGGTTGCACCGTCTCACTGGGTTTTTGTTGGGGTGGGTTCAGCTTTCTGAGCCCTTCCTTTCTCTCAGGGCTCTTCCCTCCCTCTGGAGCAGCGAGTGTCGTTTTTACATTGCTGGCTTAGGCGCCGTACTAGCTTTTTCTTAAGGAAAGAAGTAAAGTGAGGGTTATGTTTAGTGCTTTGTAGTTTGACTAAATTTCAGTGAAATTACGTAGGATAAATATAAAACATTCTTGTGGTATAAGGAACATCTTGATTTGAATGAAAAGCTTTTTACAGGCAATGGAGAGAAGAATTAGCACCTTGAGTTGATTCCTCTAATTGGCAAAATAGGCTCCCTTCAAATTGGAGAAAATTTAGCATAATTCCCACTGATTTGTCTGTGTCTTTAATTCAGGCAGAGCCTGCCGTGCAGCAGCTGAATCTGAGGAAAATATTTCTTTGCATGTTGACGGTTTCAACCAAAAACTCACATTTAAAAAACAAAAACAAAAAAAAAAACAAACAAAAAAAAATCAGCTGCATCTTGAGGAAGAAAAGGCCAAGTCTCAAGTGGGCCCAAGTTAATGGCTCTCCCCAGGTTGCAGGGGATGTTTGATGATCAGTTTGCACCATCAGAGGGATTCTAACCAGTAGCTTTGAGTTGGGAAGCACTGAAATCCTCCTTACTTGTGGCTAGCCAAATAGTATAATAGCATTCACTTTATTGGATCCCTACTTCTTAGAGCAATTTTTCTCATAGGCTCTTGTCTCCTGGATGAGAGATTTCTGATATCTGTTTGATTCCGATTCTGAGACCCCTTGGTCCCTATGAGGCTGCCATAATGTCAGATCCCAAGTGAGAAGGAATTTTCTGGCAAAACATAATGTTTGTACTAGGGAAATAGTGTGTTAAATGTTCTGAATTGCTCTGCTTTGGCTTAGTTCTGAGGGCTATTTTTACTGCTTTATGTGCTTCTTAAAGTAAGCATAATCCATAAATAATCATAAAGGTTGCTTTAAAATGGCAGAAATATGAGAGGTATATGAAAAAAGAAAACAGATGCGTGTTATAGTTGGTGCCGCTTCCTGCAAATTAGCAGTTTTGCCCACAGTGGTTTTTGGTAGGTTTCCTTGCCTCCATGTGGGAAAGATCATTAGTCACAGTATTTTCCTTTTGTTCCCATCGGAAGCACTAAAGAAAGTAGAACAAGTGAGGGAGGAACTGGAGAGCTGCTGAGAAAATGTTCCTTGGAATAAAATGCACAAGTGAAGCCCTTGCCATGGTTTTCAATCAGACCAAAAGGGTTTAATGGGCAAAGCAGGGCCCTGAAAGCTCCTTCTCTGGCCAGGCAAGATTTCTTTAGGGGCTGCATTCCTGCAGCCATCTAGAGGTCTTGACTTCTGGGGATCTCTGGAGTTTTATCCTAAAGGCCTGGGACGTGGAGCAGTTCCGAGCTGCAGGATCAGGCAGGAGAAGCCTGGAGCAGCCGAATAATGGGGAGCTGCTGCTGCCTGTAACACCTAGTGAGGAGATTGGATGTGGCTCAGTCTTTCTGGATACCTACGGAGAGGGGTGCTCGTACAGAGCTCTGCCTAAAGAGCCCTTTGCAGTGGGAAGCTTTCACCCAGCATTAAAGCAGCCCTATTTGCAGAGACTAAAAAATAACACCAATGAGAAGAAAAGCTATAGTCCTTCAAGGGGGAATTAGAATTACAAAGCAAGTATTGCCACTAACCAAGTTTATCTTAGCAGGAAAGGTCCACTCCTAACAAAGGCTCATGAAAATAAACACATTTCTCAGAAAGGGATCAAGAATTCACCAGGGCTTAAGAGATTTGTTGCGTTGAGGCCATAACACACATCACCCTGATTGCTGTTTTGCAGCATTTCTTTATTTTCTTTTGACGCAAGTTTTGTTACTAGGATCAATTAAAGACTGAAGCAAAGACTGTTTTGAAGCAATTCAAAACAAAACAGACTTTTAGAAGAGGATGAGGCAATATTAGTAATCCAAAAAAAAGGCATGTTGTTATTGCATAAGTTTCTTCTTCTTTTGTAACCCAATTTAAATATTAGTCCTGCAGTTCTGACATCCCTTGGGCATGGAAACATTAATAGTGGCAAACGTGGCATTTCCGACTTGGCCAGAAGACACCGTGGAGGTGCAAATATAGATTTTCCTCTGTTTAAATAAGCCGTAATGACGTCTAACTGCAAAAATACTCAACGATAATGCAAAGAATAATAAATACTACTTAAAAAGCAGTAGATGAGCTGTCGCCCCCTTTTAAAGTATCAGCCTGCATGCGATATCAATGCGTTGCCGTTGGGAAGCAAAAGCTTTTAAGAGGGCAATCCTGGACCAGCATAACAGGAAACAAAATGCCTGTTTCATATAAATTAAGCACCACACTTATTTTGTATGAAACTTTGATATGGATATTGGGGTCCTTTGGGTTTCGCTTGACAAATGGGCATTGGAGCTCGGAGTGCTGCCGAGGATGCGGCTGGACACGTCTGTGCCAGGACCGGGAGTCTTTTTAATCCCAGCCTTTTCCCACCACGTGCTCGGGCTTTGCGTTTGCTGGGGCAGAGATCCCTTGGCCTTCCCGTGTATCTGTTTTTCAAAGCGGTCCCTCAAAAGGCAGTCAATATAAGTAAATAAATCCACAGTTACAGAGAGGTAGCCGCCGCCTTGCTTTTGTACGTGCAGAAGAGGCGCGTAATGTGATTTAACTTGGCCATTATGCTCAATTTTCTGTCATGCTCTTCGTACTATCTGCCCTTCTATCTTATTAGAAATCGCCTGGTCCGCGTGGCCATTTACTGCAGTTTAAGCAGTCAATAAATCACCCTCTTTCCCAGTGGCGGTGCCTCTTCGGAGCGGTTCCCGGCCCATGGCAGCGCGTGTCGGCGAGGCAGGAGCGCAGCCCAACGCGAGAGCTGGAGACATCCCCACAGCTCGACAGCGGCCCCGGCATCTGCCCTGAGGGTGCTCGAGGAAGAGCGGGTCCCGGGGCGGATCCCTAGGGAAACGGGGGGTTCGCTCAGGTGGCCTTATTGGGAATTAGGAAAACGAGTAGTTTCATTCAGGAGCCGTTCACTTTAGCGCGCTGAGGAGCTGGGCGGTCAGTTCTGCCACCCCGATGCTCTGTTGGGAGCGGCTGGTCGCCTTCGTGGCTGCAGTGATGAGTCCCAGTCTCTGCACTTACCATGTGTAAAGGTTTAAGTTCATTTCTGAGGAGTTTGGGAGCTCACGTGAATGGAGAATAGCTTTAGGAACCGCTAAGGAACATTTCTACCTTATGGACACGAACACCTGAGGCTTGGGCTGAGTCCTGGAGCTGAGGAGGCTTGGCTGGACCTGCTGCTTCTCCGCTTTCCCTTGTTTGCTTCAGAAAAGTGCATTTTTGGGGGCTATTCTACCTTTCCTAGAAATTTGGAGCTGGAAGCATGCTAGCTAAAGTCCGTGCTTTTCTCCCTCGGTGCCATGTGTGTCATCTCTTTGAGTATTTTCCCTGCAATGAGGCGATTTCTCTCCTGTCAGAAAGCTCCAATAAGCTACAATAATTTTTAAAGGGCAGCAGCACAGTGTGATGTGCTCTGTCAGAAATGTGTACATCTTTTCCAGCCACCTCAATTAGTCTAATAAAAGAGTTCACCGTCCCTGCAGACTTTATCGCCCTTATCCATCTGGCTATAATTGTGTTAAACTTTGATGCCTTGTAGAAAAGACCCGCTGCCTCGTTGCCCTCCTTCCCCCCAAAACACAGAGGCCTTCAGCAGTGCAGAGCATATCGGGCTTGTGTGCCCTGGATGATACACTGGGGCCTGAGCTGTAGGAATATAACAGGATAGGGAGATTTATATGGATTTATAACAGGATAGGGAGATTATGAGGTGGACAAACCCCCGTGAGGCATCCAGGGCCTGCTCAGCAGCACCGCAGCTGATGGGTTGAAATGCTTAGTACTTTCTCATGCTTGTTTAGGTATCTTTGAGCATTCAGGAGCCTTGTTTTGTCCTCAAATAGAGGATTTCTGAAAAATACCACCCTCATCCCCCAAGGTGTTTTAAGTAGCATGGAAAATGGGTGGTAGACATGGGCCTTACACCACCAATGGGCTGTGGGCAGCGCTGCTAGAGGTGCTGTCTTGGGATGAAGTGCAAAATTAAGTTCATTTTTGCAGTTGTTATGAAGTGACCATTGCCTTTTCTCTCAAGAAATCCACTGTATCAGTGTTATAAACTTACTTTACAACATTGGAAAAGCATCCATCATAAATATTCCTTCTCCGTGTAGTGATTTCAGGTTGTCTTTTGCTAGATTTTAATAAGGATGTTAATAAGGAAACAGGGACAGACTCTGGAGCAGTTTCTCACACACACGGGGTTAGTTTTATGCCTCACTGTAAAAGCTTAAACCTGATCCGTCTTAAGGAATATTTTAAAGAGATGCATTAATAGAAATAGCATAAAAGTGGCTTGCACTGTTGCATTGAGCCTACTTGAAATTCTCCCTGCAGTTCCAGTTCTAGCTACACCAAAACCTCTTGTGTTTTCCCCTGGTGTGCAGCATGATCGATACTGTTTTCTGCAATATTATGCTTCTTTTATAATCCTTTCCCTCTGGCATTAGCTTGTTGCTTGTTTTTCAGAGCGTAAAAATTATGGGATGTTTGCAAGGAATATATAAAATAAACTGATCATTATTAGTAAAATGCCTTAGAAAGCCTCTCTTCTGAAAGTCTGATCCCTCCTTGACTGCTGAAGCTTAACTATTTTTATATCAAAAATTATTTTTGATAGCAGGTGAGTGGGAGACTTTTCAGTTTGACAGTGATTTCTTTGAGTTGTGGATCGCTAAACGTTTTCAGTAAAGAAATAGCTCACTTGGAAAACTTTGTATGCACAAGTCAATATATTCTCAGCATCTATTGCTGTTTGGTCACCTTTTGCAGACGTTTTGAAGACTGCCTTTGATGTTAGGTGAGTCACAGAAATGTCAGTAAGTAAGAAAATAAATCTTTTAGAGAATAAATCTTTCATTTTACCATTCACGTTTCTGGAGAAGAGAAATCTGTTCTGCTCCTTTTATGTTTCAGGAAGAGCTTTCTTTTTCATCCGAATAAAATAGCCTTTTTTCCCCAGGAGTGACTCACAGAAAACTCTTCCTTACTTTGAAGAGCAGTTACCTAAACAGCACAAATACAGACTGAATTTCATTGTATCAGTTGTTTACCTCTAGACTATGGAAGGATAGTGCTGGTTGTTAAATCTAAAGAAGTTCTTCAAAGTTGTTTTTATTTCTTTTTTTAATTTGGTATGCGCTGAAGGTTTTCCCTTTTTCTCCCATATTTCTGAAATTTGCCAAGCTAGACTCCTGTTGCAGATAGAGAAGGGACTAGAGATGCAGATCCTATATGAGCAAGGCCAGCTCCTATTTAAAACAGGCCTAACTTCAGGAAGGAAGGAAGGACCATGGTCTTAAAAGCCCTAGGAATGTCCAGTGCTATCCATTATATTCAGGTGTATGAGGTGAGGAGAATTTGGCAATTTCACTAAGGGGCTAACCTTAAAGCTCCCAATTTCTCCTTTCTTCCTTAGGCTAAAGCCAGAAGAAAGAAAGAAACAGATTTTCTGGTTTTAAAAGCACTATTTGAAGAGCAGTGATTTAGAGATGAAGAATGGGGTACACAACATAATTAGTGACTGTATAAAATTGTGAAGTTTGTTCTTGCATTTGACCACATAATTAATATAGA
>JAUBOD010000883.1:1673917-1687142 GCA_032353885.1 Nothura maculosa
AGGTGCCTGCTGGAGCGGGAAGGTTGGACCAGATGATCTCTAGAGGTCCCTTCCAACCTTGAAGATTCTGTGATTCAGCACCATACCTGCTAAACCGTGTCCCTAAGAGCCTTGTCTATGCGTTTCTGGAATGCAATTCAAGAGTTATGTTGACAAAGCTCTTATTTGTGTAGTGACAGATACAGTACATGGTTTGCCAAATTATGTAACGATGTTTTCACTTCTGAACTGTACTTTGAAAGTTCCCAGCTTTTTAAATGACTATTAAATGCCTTCAATTATTTGCAGCCCATATAGGATAAGAAGTTTGTGTTCCTCAAAAATGTACCAAAATTAGGTATCTTTGCATCCTGCATGCAGTTTATTTGGGGATTGACTAAGGACTTGTTATGGCTTGTTTTGCATTTTACCTGTTAGAGGTTTTAAACTGTAATTGGAGAGCAGGTCGTTCTTGCTGACCTTCATCTGCAGGAGTTAGACTGTAAAGGATATAAATGTAGTTGCCGTTTGTGTTGACTACTCATTGTATTTGAGTGAAAAGCACCATGAGTGAATTTGGCCAAGTTGTCAGTTGCCTGCTGACACATGAAGAGTCCTGTGAACCTTGAGGTGGTAAAGCTTTACCCAGAGGATAAAATACTGCGGTTTAATGCTCTATCTGGGCTCTCCTGGGGCAAAATTTTCACTTAAATTTTCATTATCTGTTCATAGCAGAGGGACATGTGGGGCGTTGTCACTGTTAGGAAGTGATGGATAGCCAGGGACAAGATACTGATTTTACAACTTATTGTGGCCTGCTTGCATGGTTGAAATGGTTATTAACAACTGGCTTATGCTCAACTTGGGAATAAGCATCAGCATTGCCATGTGAAGGGGGAAACAGCGCTTGTTCCTACTTAGGATGGGAAAACTTGGAAGCCAGTGTGTCCCTTGCCTGAATTACCAAGATATGGGATGTGTAGGTTCCAATCCATGCATGTTCCGAGGATCACGTGGGTCTGGGTCTCACATTGCGTGGACAAAGTGCCTTGAATTTGGAAGGAGAAGCAGGTTCTTGTCCATGGCCTTGGAACTGCTTTGCCCATGGAGAGGCTGTGCCCATTGCAGTGTAACTTCAGGCAACTTCAAAGGGTGTTTTCAAGAGTTTTTAATAACACAGTAGAACTTATTTAGTGCCTCAGTTATAGAGGAGCTGCTGTAATGAGAGCTCTTCAAATGTGATTGCGTTCTGTAAAGTATCATCTCTCTTAAATAAGTGCTGTGATTATGGAAAAGGCTTTTTCACGCACACGTCACATTATTGAAAATTGCTTTTATAATTCAAGTTCTAAATAAGCCTACTACTATTGAAGGAAATTATTACAAATTTATGCCTGACCTTAGCGCCAGAAAACATGAAGATGTATATTTTTGTGCTAAAATTGTATTCAATTTATCTGATCAATTCTATAAAAATGCGAGGCTCCTTCACACAATAGATGGAGGTTGATGAGCGTCCTGCTCTGGGAGGGCAGTGCTGCCAGTGCCGGGCGGATCTGGCGGGGTTGGATCACCCTGTGGAACATGTGGACATCCCTGGAGCTTCCCAAGTCACTCCACGAGTCCCAGGGCAGCAACAGAGATGCATTTGACAGCAGAGCCTTGGCCGCCGTGAGCTGCTGCCTCCATGTCTGTGAGATGTCCTGCCCGTCACGTTGTCAGACCTTTGATGAGACAGGACAGAGTGGCTCATTCCAGGGTTTTATTCTGGCTGCCCTGCAGTTGCTTGTGATTTTCCACGCTGTGATTTTGGGCACTTTCTGAGGTTAAAATTTCCAAGTGCATATTTAACCTTGGGGAAGCTTGTGAGAAGAGTAGCACCATGATCTGCTCTTAGTGTTGTGATCTGCTGACTTGACTCCTAAGTGATGGGCAAAAGAATGTCACCCGTCTTCAAAGTTCACCCTGCTAAGCGTTAATCTTTGTTTGAAACTTAGCAATAAATTGAAGTATTTTTATGCAGTGTTGGAACATTGAGCTTCACTCCGAGGGCCCTGTCACTTCTCGGTGATGTGTGTTACGTGGGTATTAGATATATTGAAAATTTTGCCAGTGAAGCTTGTGCAGGCCTTTAAAAGGTCAGCTTTACTCAACAGCTCCCAGAATGGAGTCTGAGGTATAAAAAGGGAAAATAAGAAGAAGAAAATAAAAGGGTTTATGTAGCAATGGAGCTGTTATTTTGTAACTTGTATTCTCGTCCTTTACCAAAACCTGGCTTTTTGGGTTTCTTTGTGTGTTTTTGGAGTTCTTTCCTTGTTGTGTTCAGCAAAGCATCACCACAAGCCTGTAGACAAGTTCACGGGCTGATTTTCTGCCCGGGATCAGGTTTGCATCCTTCAAATCAAGGCGAGGGTGCATGTGGGGCTGTTAAGGTGCTGCTCCTGTGGCAGGAGCTGCCCTCAGCCTTGAGCAGCTCCCAGGGGAGAGACTGCCCAAGACGCCTCTATCCTGGGACTGCATCCAGCCACTGCATCCAGGAGCTGCTTTGTGCAGGGAGGAAGGTGCTGCAAGGCAGGAGACAGCCTGGCCTTGGCGTTGGGCAGCCAATGAATCTCTGTGAAAGTGTGGGGAAAACGATGCTGAGACTCCTGCATTTAAATTAGTGTGAAATCGTCACACCAGGGCTTGGAGTAATCATGAAAAACTCCCCTTTAAAAGGCAACTGAAAATCATCATTTCAAGTGAAAATATCTCCTAAAACATAACTGTAATTAAGGCAAGTGGATTAGCGAGAATAAATAAACATTTATTTGTCTGACGTGGGTATTGCAGAAGAACAGAAAGTGTGCAAGGGACTAAGTGCCATGCAGAGGTCCGGGCTTATTTGGCAGCAGTCGTTATGGGAAGGAAGGAAAGCAGCAAAGCCGAGTCCCACGTGGCTCATGCAGCTACCGCTGAACCATCTCCATGCTCTACAAGGAGTCCCAAGGGAGGCCTGGAAAGAAAATTCAGAGGTTAGTCTGAATAATAATAATATATAATAATAAACCTGCAGGGTCCCTAGAGCAGGGAGCTCTAGATGCACTTGTGCTTCCCTTGAAATTGGCACAATCAGCCTCTTCAAAGATGTCCTCTGCCCAGCTCCCAGCCGTGGCTGTGTCCAGGTGGGATTTGGATGCGCCTGTGCTGCATTTGGGTGAGTTTTATTGCAGCTGCATGGGATTTATCCCAGCAGGGAGAGGACGCTGCGGGTGTGGAAGGCAGCTCGATGGGGACGTGCTCTGGCTTCCTTAGCTCTTTCAGCCATGCGGCCTCTGAGGCCAGAGCTGCTTTATGACATCGCTTGAAATGCTCTGTATTATAATGCTATAATAATAATAATATATGACATATAGAAATTGTGGCCAGGTTTGTGTGGAGGTTATTGTAGGTGGTGTCTTTAAATGGTGAGGCGACAGTTTTTGTGTGTCGTTCAAAATTGTTATTTTTGTGCTTGCAAATTGGACATGGCAGAAGAAACTCCACTTGGAAGGGAATGGTCGGAATTGATAAACTGAGTTGCCAACTTGACAGAGGGGACATAAAAATCATTAGCTGTAGGAATCAGGACCAACTTTTAATTAATAGAAGAGGGGATAATTCAACTGTCTGATCAGCTCTATAGGTAGGACCGGCTGCATTTATGAAAGCACCGAAACCATCTGCTCCCGTGACAAAATGCCCCTTGTGACTTCCTCACTCTGAAGGTCAAGGTGACCTTTTGTATCAGTCCTGATATTAACAGGCGAACAGTCGCCTGCTGAATTACAAAGGTGATCCCTCGTGGATGACCCTCCCCAGGAACCAGAGGCCGTGTTGGCCGTTGTGTTTGCTGCAGGTCTCACACGGAGGCCGGCGGTGACGCTGGTGGTAGCTGAAGGAAGGACTCGATGGCGCCGGAGCAGCCGTCAGCCATGTCAGGCGCCCCGCGGCCTCCACGGGACTCGGCTCCCGGCTGCCCAGGGGCTGCTCTCCCACATCCTGCAGCATCTCAGGAGTGGAGAGGAGGGAAAGAACCTGCGTGGAAAGGAGGTTTACTGAGAGGGGTTTATGGAGAAGGAGAGGAAAACTGGCCGCATGGCATGGGCTCAGGGAATGGTCTACCCATGTATCTTGTAATAGGGAGATGAGCAGAAAATGTGGCAGGAGAAATAGAGGAGATCCAGGAAGTGCCAAAGGTGGAACAGGAGTGGAACAAGGTGTTCCAGAGAACTGCCTGCGTTTTGTGGTGGTCCACAGCCCGTTCCTGTCAGTGCTGGGCTGGGTAGGGGCAGCCAGGAGAGAAAACTGAAGTTCTCTTTCCTTACCAAGCTGCCATCTTCAGGCACTGTGCTTTGAAAAGCAAGGAAATGCCTTGAATCAACCTGGCTTTCCTACTCCCCAGAAAACTTTGTGTGTTTTTCTGGCTCAGTTAGGATTAATCTCATTTAAAGGGTCAAGTAGAATCATTTTCATATTGTTTATGTTCTTTCTTTTTTGCTCTGTGAGGAAAAAAAAAAAAACATTTTCAAATCAATTGAAATACTGACTTATAGTCATTTTTTTTCTCAGCCTGACATCATTTACAAGAAAAGCTGCAATGTTTATTACTTGAAAGATGGTAAACCTCAATTAATATTTGCAAATTCCTGCTACTTTTTTTTAGGTAAAAATGGCCAAAAGGTATTTTGGCCTTTGAGAAACAAGGTTATTGATGTCAATAAAACACAGAATCCTCTTACCAAAGATAAATACGATGGACTGTAGGCAGGTGGTCAGTGCTGTGAGTGAAGGTACGTGCGCCCCCCATGAGTGAACATTAGGTTGTGCACACACAAAATTAATATATATAATAATCAAGGCTTGAGACCTTGACTGTGAAGGCACTACATTGAGTTAGAATTCTTGATGCAGTTATTTTCTTTTTCTTTTTTTTTTCCTTTTATGGAGGAAAAATAGATTTTTCAGTAATCTTAATAAAATAAGTGAAACTTTGCGCAGAAAAATCTACCCTTATGCCTTCAGTGTTTTAACTCTCAAGCTCATAACCAGAGCTGTCTTGGTAAGGAAGTGACTGCTCCCGTTTTCCCTCTTGATGGCCAGATTTTCCCAGTGGTTCTCCATAAACATACAGACCTCTTCACAGATTGAAAGAAGACCTGACTCTCTCTTAAATCCATTCTGGATGTCCTTTCTCTGTATACTTTTAATGTGGTCTAATGTGTATTCACCTTCCCTGCGGACTGTGTAAGAAGAGCAAGGGTTTCAGGATGGGATCCAGAGAACGTGTGGCCTGGGCTAACGTTACTATTTCATTCCCCTGCAAAAGCAGCTTTCAGGGGAGGTCTGCAGAGCTTTTTACAGCCTTTCTTTTTGTCTGTAAAAAACCTCTCTCTACAACCCTGAGCTATTTCTGAGTGCATCTCTCCCAGGGACGTGCTGATCAATAGCATCACATAATCCATCCGTGAGAAAAACCAACAGCGTTAGCAGCTGGGCTATCCAAAATAGCCCCTGAATCCCTTCGGATCTGGGAAAAAATGTGCTTTTAAAACGTGCCAGTGAAAGGAGAGGCTTCACAGTGGGCATTTTGTGCATCGTTGAAGAGCTTGTGAGATGTTTTCTGGGGAGCTCTTGGTGGGTTGGTCCTACTCCCCTCTCCCCACTTCCATTTCCAGTTTGACAGGCAGCTGTATTTTCAGAAACACTGATTTCAAACTTCTTTTTCTGTATTTACTGAGATTTGGGCAATTTGTACACCTCTGCCTTAATTTTCCCTTGTAACTTAGAGGATTTTCTAACATGGCTCTTTGTTCCTGTTGGGATTTAATGGCCCAATTTTTACATTTGGCAAGTTTTTACTTTTCTGGGAAAGAACAGTTCCATGTGACTTGACATTTGTTCCTAGCAAGGGCACAACAGCCTTTTCCCCGGAATATCTCCAATATTCTTTCAGTATTTGATTCCCATCACTGTATGTGTTACAATGGTTACATATCCCTTAATGTAGATGTAAGCTCTTAATTCCAGCTATTACCTATATGCAGCTATACATTATTTTGTCAGCGTGCAAATAATTTTATACCTATTCAGTACAGAGAGCTAGAAAGTGTCCATAATTACAGTGATTAAGCGCATGTGAAGTCACGCGTCTTGAAGAAAGACGTGAAGCAGAAAAATAAGGAAAGGGCCAATTAAGGAGCAATTAGACCCGCTCTGGATCTGTGCGTTTTGGTGCAGTTAGCTTGGGGCCTCGCTTAACTGTAGCCCTCCTCTCGGTCTGTGCTCTGGGGATTTTCTCCCTGAAAAATGGCAAAATAAGCCCATTTTTGGCGTGTGGTTTGGTGGCCGTCTTCACTTCTCAGTGGTGCAGAAGGTTGCATGGACTGCAGCCACTTGAGCATCTCTGGTGCATAGTGTGAGCTCCTCAAAAGCTTCACCTACCCAAGCAAAGCAACTTGTGGAGGGAATGAGGGCATATCCGGGTTGCTATGTATAAATACAGCTCCTACAATAAATATCAATCAAAAACCCCAGCGATTGCAGCGCTCAGAGGACTCCCTCAGCCTTGACTTCCATAGTTGGATGCAGGCGGGTGGTGTTTCCAGTGGGATTTCCTGCAAGGCTCCGTGTTTTGTTGCTCCTTCCTGAGCTCGGCTCCTCCGCTCGCCCCGGCACAGCCTGCCCGCAGCTTTGCCCCCACAGGCCCTAATTTTCCCTTCACTGCTCTGCATGTTTCTACGTGAGAACAATTCCTTCTTTCTCTCCATATATTTAATGGAGAAACAAAAAAAAAGTCTCCCAGATAAAAATAGATTTAAATTTTCTCCTTGGCACTAGAGAAATTCTGTGTGAAAGATTCATACTGCTGTTGTAAAGGGTAGTAAAAAAAGATTGTATTCCAAGTGTTATCTTTTTACTGTGTACTTTTTATTTTAAATCACTTAGAGGAAAACGTAAACACATAGAAGCAGCCTCAGGAGCCACCGAGGGGATCCGAGGGGAAGTGACAACAGCAGAAGGGACAACACTGTGGACTTCCAAGAGCCAAGGCCGTGTACCCTTTGGAAATGGAAAGCCATTTTTTTTTAAAAAAAAAATGTAGGATTTAAATCAAAAGCTCTGCTCAATCACTTGAGTAGCCTTTGAAGAGAGGCCCTTCCTTCCTCAGGGAGCTGTTGGCTTGGAGAAGAGAGGCTCCCACAAGGAAGGAGAGCTCCGGGAGAGGAGGTGCAGATGGGCAAAAATAAGGAAAAAAACTTAGCCTTCCATTCCAAAAGTTGTCTGGAAGCTTTCATTGCATGTAGGGCGTGAAGAGCAGCGTTTTGGACACGTCTGCACTTCATGGGCTGGCCTTTGGGCTCAATGTGCCCTGCTGAGCTGCTCAGGTAGATGGGGTGACCAGAGAGACCAGCTCATAGGCAGTGCTGTGCTGAAAATAAGGCCATTTTCTTGTGCTTCTGTAAAGAGAAGAATATTTTAATAAGGTCAAAAAAAGGGACCGAGCTTGTTCCTTTCTTCCTATTTGTAATTATCATGAAATGTTGGTTTCATTTTCCCCTAACTGTGTTAATAAAATGGGGATGAAGAGTCAATTGTTATTATGGTAGTAGTAGCAATTTGGGTAAATTGTTTTGATAAAATTCTACTAAAATGGCTTTAAATAAATCCAAATATTTACCCTGTGGAGGATGTTGCTGGGAGTCTAGAGCAGCAGACTGGTTCTGCAGCAGAGGCTGCGTCTGCCTGAGCATCAGCAGCGAAACCTCCTCTGGAAACACTCACCAGAGCGTTCGGAATTACAGATTCTTTTGGCAACAAATGCTGCGCTTTAACCAAAAACGCCCTTTCCTCACTCTTGTGCAGGTCAAGCAGATCAAATTGTAGCAACTGGGTGTTTAAATGTAAGCGCAGTTTGTATGTTCTTCTGTCTCCTGCTTTTCCTATAGAAAATTAGTGCTGATTCGTTGTTTCCTTGAGGATGCTTCCACTGATTTCCATGAGACCTGCTGGTTAGTAGTGCAAATTGGCTGGAAATCATCTTTTCAGATGGGTTGCTTGCATTTGTCATTGGAGACTTCTGTTCATTCCCAATCTCTCTTCCCATTCTTTTAAGGTTAAAGTAACACTTTTGGAAAGGGAGATAAAGCTTTCCGTGAGCATCTGTGCCAGTTAGAGAATCCGAGCCAAGTCCCCCTGTGGTACAAACATTAAGCTGGAATCAGCTGGGTTGTCTCTATTCGGGGACTATTTGGCTGATTCCCGTGGTGCAAAGCCTAAAACAGGGATCAGCTCGGGGTGGAGTTGAGCGGCCTGGCCCTGCGCCAGCCTCTGTGTAGGGATGATTCCCTCGAGGGAGCGAGGTCTGCGGTGACCTGCATGAGGAGCCCTGTCCCCTTCCTCTCGGAGCCATCCTCATCATCAGCTGCTCCTGATATCACCGTATGCCAGGGGTACAGGGGGGCGCTTGCACTGGGTTTGAGCTAGTTCATGGAAAGGTCGCTTGTGTTTAGGATAACCCGGGGCAAGCCCGTGTTTAGAGTGGATCCAAGGAACTGTGCTGCCCTGTCCAGCCTGCTCCTCATTGGGACTCTCCAAACAGGAGCAGGAACAAGGAGAAGTTTTCCGTTTTGTAGAAAGGAACATGACTAGTGATGTTTCTTCCTGCTCTTTCACCCCTTTGTGTATGGTAGGTGCATGCTTGGCTTTCCTTGGGGAATTTTGTAGCATTTTTGGTTGATAATAAAGTACTTTATTACCTAGGTGAACTTTGCAAAGAGGACTGCAATAGCTTAAGGTGCAGGTGTTGGTTTGGTCAAGTTGCTCTGAATCCGCATCTCCATCCCAGCTACAGACTGCATTGCTGCCTAAGGGATGCAGGGTACTGCCTAAATTGTGACCTTCTTCCTGAGAGCAGCTGGGCAGAGTCCAGGGCTGACAGTGACAGTGGTAGGAGGACAGCAGAAATAGCGTGCAGACCTGACAAACGTGCCTAGTTCTGACTTTGTCCCTAGGTTATTTCAACTTCATTGTCCACAGGTTGTTTCCACAGTCATTTTGGTCGTAAAATCCAAAATGTGTAGCATTATTTTCCAGTATGTCGTTAGATATTTTCTGATGTTTTCTGAAGTGTAGGTTAGGTAGCCAAAGTGTTAGGCCAGAGTTATTGTAGTGGTGCATGTACCATGAGAGATAGCATTGGCTTTAAAGGAAGCATAACATTTTTAGGTCTTGTTTGCTTAAGTCTGGAGAAAGTAATGTTGTCTACAGCAAAGGCAAAGGAAGGTTGAGCTGGTTTCTGCTCTCTCTAGCAAACAGATTCTGCTGCATCTGCTCTACAGCTGCTTGCGATTTTCAGGCCAGGCAGGCACAGACATTTCCTTAGGAGACGCTGCACACGGAAATATGGCTCAGCTACGTGGGGGAGAGCTCAGCTTGCAAATTCAGCACAATTGATGAGGATTAAATATGTTTGTTCTTGAACATTAGATAGACATAACACTTGCTACCAGAAGCCTCATCAAAACTAATAAAACGTGCTTTATTTTGGAACCAGAGCACTGCTGTGTTCGGAGCAGGCGTCCGGCCTTGCCCCGATGCTGAGGTCTGTCCGAGCTCTGTTTTCTTGTGCTCCTTGAGCTTTGCAGTGTTCTGTGCGTGCCATCACATCTGCAGGCAGGCTGGCTCATCGCAGGAGCAGGATCATGCCTCAAAAGCATCGTAATTAATATTATTAGTCTTCTGGAAGACAAATCCACTAATCGCTGTCCTGGAAGACCTCATTGGAGCTGGTGTCTGGTTTGGCTTTGGAACTGTGTGTGTCAGGCGTGTTGCAGACCTCACCAGTAGGAGGAAAAGCGAGCGTTTCCTAGGAATGTGGAGGTAGGAATGGGCAGTGTTGCCGTAGGGAACTTTCTCAGCTGGGACCGCGCTCCCGTGGTCGCTGGTGTCCCAGCCTTTCCTTGCCGTGAAGGGTCAGGAGAGCACGGCCCTTCCCGGCTCTCGGGCTGGGACTTAGGGATTCGCTCAAGCTGAACCAGGACAAGTGCTCATCCACAGAGGTAAGGGAATTCACCCTTGCTCTTTGTCACAGGGAGGAGCAAGCAGCTTCCCGACTAAATGTCCCTTCCTTTCTAGGTGAGTGGGAATGTGATCTCGGGTAACTGCCTCTTAATCTGCCCGCCCGTAGTCTCGACCCCGCTCAGGTGGTGCCAGGGCCCTCAGCTCCAAACCCCTCGTGTCCTGCCGGGCGGTTCTGGTGCTGGCACCCAGCAGCACCAGCTCAGCCGGGCGCTGCCTGCGGCTGCCTTGGTGCCTGGGCAGGACAGGGTGTCCGGCTGGTCTCTTTGCGCTGTTCACTACGGGCACCTCTAGAATAACAAGTGCTGTCACGTAACACACTGACCCAGTTTAGCTGCAAACCCATTTTATCCATATAGCTGCAAACACACAATTGCCTGAATTTATAGAATTAATTGAATTAAATGGGACCAGACCTGATCCTTTGTGCATATAGTCCTTGCTGGGAAGATTGTCCTTCAGAAACACTAAGTACATGGAGAAGGATGCTGCTCAGGAGCCTCAATTTTTCCGCTTGCCTCTAAGGCTCTTGAGGCCATTTTATTTCCTTAGCCACCAGAAACTTTTGTGCTTAATTATGTGGGCTTTGCAACTATACAACTTGTGTAAGTCCTACCTACGCGGAGTTATTTTTACACAGCGTTCACATAATTCTGCGTTTCCAGATAGTTGTTGTCTGGGTGAAAGCTAGTCTAGACGCTTCGTAAAAGCTTGTCTTTACTAAATGGGTTTTTAGCTTCAAGTAAAATCTCAAGGGAGGCCAGGCTGTTCCTGGGCTTAACATATATTGGCTATTCAAAATAAGCAGCTAGTCTGTCCCATACTTAGGAAAGGATTCAATGTGTGAGGAATCTCCTTGTCTTTGGAATTGGATGCTCCATTGATGGCCATGGTAGCTGAGTAGCAAATGTTCCTGTCCCTGCAAATGTCCCTGCAGATGTAGGATTTGCTTCTGGGCTAAGCCCAGGCAGCAGATTTAGGACTGTATTGTTAATGCAGCAAAATGAATTCCTTGGAAGTTAAGGAAAGGCAGAATGAAGGTTACCTGTGATGCCTGGGAAAGCCTTGGGAGCCACTGGCCTGTGTAGGGTCTGGTCGGATCCTGAGGAAATAGAGCTGCTCAAATGACCCACCTTCTGAGCAAGTGTGGCCCCTGTTTCTCAAAGGTGAGGCCTATTTGGCAAAAAAGCATGGAAAGCTAGTAGCTAAACCTTTGGAAATTAAACCAAGACTAAAACTCCAAGGCTAAGTTAACAAACGAGGTGGGTTTAAAATGAGAGCACAGCTGATACAATGTGGAGTGGGCCCCCAAACACAGCACTTTTGAGTACAGGTTTTCAAGGAAGGAGAAAGTCTTTGTGCTGAGGAGAGATTGGGCTCTCTCTGCTGCCTGGTGCCTTCCTCCCACCCTGATTTCTGTTCCACCTCCTCGCTCTGACAGACAAAACCTTTTGTTGAACTTCAGGCTCACTAAATCTCCCACTCTGTCTAAAATTAGCAGGCTGTTAACTCCGCCTGGGAAAGATTCCTCTGCTGCTGAACCACGAGCAGCCCCTCCTGTCGACTCCAGGATACTTCTGCAGTCCCTGCTTCGTGCACGGGTGTCACTTCTTCCTTGCTCATTCCTGCCACGCTGGGAAAAGCAGGGCTGGTTTATCAGATGAAGGTTCATCTTCGGAAGGTGTTGGCGTTTTTAGGGAAGCGCAGATAAATTGCTGGATAAATCGGGAGAGCCTTCTTTGGTTCATTGTGATTCTGTTTGCACAATGGTTTTTTTTTTGTGTCGAGATAGGAAAAATGATTCATTTCCAAGGTAGTTGTCTCATTCGGATCCCTTAGAAATGTGTCTGCCAAGACTATTGCAATTATATACATACATTTTTTTCTTTTACTTGTATTTTAATGCACTGTGGCATTCACTTGTCTCTGTAGAATCACATAAGCTTGATATGAGGAGCTGTTCTTCCTTCCCAGTTTGTGCCTTGCCTCCTTGTTCTTTCCTTACATGAAGTGTTAATCCCAGCAGTTTTCCCATAGCCGTTCTTACAGGCATGACCATTACAGTGCAGGGTTTGGGATACACCTTTCTTTGCCAGGAGATGCAGTGTGCCTGTGTTTTAGTTTATGATCGCAGTAGTAAATGAGACTGTATTAGGATTTGTATTAGAGATCTAAAATTGAATGAATTGAATGCAAGATGTTTTACTGAGTTCAGTAGGCGCCTGGCTACGTGTGTGATTTTTAATATAGAAGGGATTTGAGAGCCCTTGCTCCCTGACAGCATTTCCATTTGATTACTGCTCGAGTGTGCAGGATGGGAACAGCTAGAGCAGGAAGCATTAAATATGTAATATATTTATTGAGAAAAGAAAGCTGAATCTTCCTCCAGTCATATGATGGCTGCTATGTGGTGTGTTTGACACTTACCTTTATTACTGGTCGAAGCTCACTCGCTTTCTTAAAGAAGCAGCCAAGTGGATGTACCCCTGACATTTCATTCTTTCCTTTCGTCCTAGCCATGTTTATGGAGGAGCAGTGGGAAGAGCGAATACCTGTAGCACAAGTTGTCAGGCAGCTGTCGAGATAGATGTCCAGTTCCTGTTGGCTATTTTTTATGTTTAGTTCAGTTATGCCAATAACAACCTGCGGATCAAAATGCAGTTTATTCAGGAAAGAAACTAAAGCTCTTGGACTTAGTGCAGAACAGAAAGCAGGGCCCATGTTCTCACACGGATGTGCAGCTTCCACATTCCTGCAACTTATTCTGGATTCTTTTCTGATTTCAGCCAGCTTCAGAAATGCTTTTGAACATATCTATTCATCAGCATTGAATCAAAAGCTTGGCAGCTATTTCTTGATTAAATACTTATTCCTAAGCTAATAAACATCACAGCAGGGTTTAATTAATATATGCCAGTCATAAAGCATTATTTTTTTTGTCTAAAAATAGATTGCTCTGAAATGAGCACCCGCAGAATAAAGGTGCAGGCTTTTCTGCCCCAGCCACGGGCAGGACAATTCCGAGTGTGTTGATTGCATCCAGCTCTCCTTTATTCAGGCTGGAATGGCTCATTTCACAGAATCACAGAATCTACAAGGTTGGAAGGGACCTCTAGAGATCATCTGGTCCAACCTTCCCGCTCCAGCA
>JAUBOD010000883.1:1699313-1709357 GCA_032353885.1 Nothura maculosa
CTCAGCGCCTTTTCCAAGAGGCAGGATTCATCTCCTGACTCACATTCACACTGCAGTGGGAGAAATACCCACGCCAGGACAGCAGTAACTACATTTTTGATAGCTCCCTTTGGGCAGTCCTGGGAAAAATTACATCCATGCAGTACCACTTGAGGATTTTCTTTTTGCCTTTGATCTTTTTAATACTTTTGCTAATAATTGGTTACGCATGAATACAGGAGAATCCATGACTTTATTTTTGGCCCAGTGTGTACAATGAAACAAATCTACAGGCAATAACTCGTATGTAAGTCACTGGGTTTTAACGTGAACGCGTAGACGTCAGTCTGCTCAAATCCAGCTCCCTAATTTGTCTTATTTGATGTCAATGACGACTGCTGAGTTACAGACAGTTGGAACGAGGCAGGCCTGACCTTATCAAGCCTGAGCAGCTGTACAAAGATTAAATCATAGGAGTAGTAAAGAGACAACGTCTAAAGTGTGATAACTTGAATTAACTGTTACTACAGAAGATGAAGTTAAACTATGCTTAACACGATATCGAGCTGTTTTGACTTGGGACATTAATGAATTAGACAGGATAGACAGGATGTCTTACTTAGTATCCTATCCTTCTTTTTTTTTTTTTTTTTTCCCTTTTTTTTTTTTCCCTCGGCCTTGAAATGCAGAAATGTAGAAAAAGTTTATTGGGAATTGTCTAACAAGAGAAGGTATCGGAAATTTCTCCAAGCAACCTAGGAAGTGGGTTAGTTTGTGCTGTTTCAGTGCAAGAATTAAGTGGAAGGCCTTGATATTGCAGCTAAAAGTATTCTGAGGGGGTTAAAACATGCAGTATTTAGAAAATAAATGGGAAATATGTCTTTGTAAGTACTTCCAAGTACTGAAATGTAGGGCTCTATGTTGAAAGCTTCTCCTGCTGGTTTTGCATATAGTGTTCCTGAAGCATGGCAATCAAAGTCCTTCTTGATTCCCTTAAATAAAGTAGTGCTTGTGTTTACCTTTCTGTTTTGCCTTTGGACTAGTTGCAGCTAGTTGCTATGTGTTGTTGATTCCAGGATTTACTTTTCCTACATTTCATCTGAAGATTGTTTTTTGGTGGAGTGAGGACAAGATTGAGAGGAATTGGTTCGATTGCTCAGAAACTTGCTTTAAGTTTCCAGGTTGCTGGAATGAGAGTGGCCTTGGCCAAGCCAGAAATAAGGGCCTGACATCCCTCACCAGTTAGGAAAACTTTGACAAGCAGATCCTGAACACAAGCCAAGCTGCAGGAAGATTATCCACTTGTAGCAACACGAGCGCACATTTCATTATTCTTCCCCATTCACTGGTTTTCTGCCTAAGCCTTAACAATTTTACTGAGTGCTGCCAGGCCTGCTAATGGTCATGGTTGTGGTGCTAAAACTGAGCAAAATCAAAGGCTGTTGCAAAGACTTGCTGCTGGGAGGCCGTTCAGGCTCGATTCTCACCACCTCTTGATATACTCAGCAAAGCTTTCAAAGGGGAATGGGACAATATGAGGTTTAGGCCACAGAAGGCTACAGAGATCACAGAGAGAAACATGAAGGATTTCAGCACTTAATGGGATCCTCAACATAGAAGCTACAGATTTAGCAAAAAGGAGAAAAAGGCTCCGTTATTGTTGTGCAGTTACAGTGTGCTACACTAAAATTGGGAGTTGCCAAATGTGAATTGCAGAGAGGCAGCTGAGATAGCTGAACAGAGCAGCATTATGCCAGTTTTGGCTGCTTGGTGTGGTGACTTACCCTTCTGTGTCTGCAAAAGGCAGAGGAGGGGAGCATGAACAGGCAGAGCAGCGGCTTGAGGAGCTGCAGCCATCTCTGCATCCGCATGTGAATTAATGTGACCAACATCAGCATGAGAAACCCTTTAAGGAGTGTGCTGTAACTCTTTGATGATGAGCACAAAGCTGCCATCCTTCTGATTCCAGAAGAGAAAGATTGCATCTTTTTTAAAACTTTTTTTAGAGCTTGGTGGAGGCAACACAGACTTTGTGTGGGAAACTCGGGAATTCTGAGCTGCTCCAGAGCCTGGTCGCAAGAGTCTTCATTTTATTGGTGTGATTTTTAAAGGAGAGAAAAGAAAGGAAATAGCAAAATTCTAGCAGAAATGGTAGTCAGACTTCCTGAGGCTTTCAGGCTCTAGTGTATTATTAATTGCCTAACAAAAGAGGGGCTTTTAAAATACTTTCTCTTGCATTGCTTGTATGGGGGAGCAGTCCACAAGAGCCTGGCAGGAGCAGAGCAGGCTCTGCAGTATTGAGGAGAGCAATCAGATTGACACGCTTGCAGCCACGGGGAAGGGAAGCAGCGTGCAGACCCTGCAGAGAGCCTTTTGCCCGTTCAGCAGCTGAGCTGCATCCTTAGAGGTGGATCTGAGATGCAGGACTGTGTTAAGAGGAGCACAGTACGGCTGCTGGGTTAGATATTCCCGAGCTTTGCACTAGGGCATTTGTGCTGGCAAAAAAATTCCAAGTCGGCTTTTGCCTGTTCTGGAAGCTATTGTAGCCGTGAAAGAATAGTGTGTGCTGGGGTGGCTGCCAGTGAGAAATTAATCAGCTTTCTGAATGGAGGCATTCACTGGTAAAAATGCAAGGTTCTGGGACAGGAAAGGTGCAGTGGGAGTGCTGGTTAAGCAAGCGAGACAGCTGCGCCTTTTTAACCTGGGCGTAGACCAGGTATTCTTGGGGACCTGTGAGTTACTGATTCTCCCTACTCTTGCACTTGCAGTATGGATTATCCAATGAATAATCCTCCTGTTTAGCTTTAATGTTGTCAAAAATCTCTATTTAAAAGTGTAAGGCAGTGAAATTGCTGCAGAGCTGCATCAGGGCTGTTATTGCAGGACTGTTCTCATGTTTGGTATTTGCATTAGACCTTCCTGTTTGGTAGTGGCAGGGTGCGTCCTCAGTATCTGAACATCTGTCCAATTGAAGGGTTATTTTGTGTCTCAACATTCCACCTCTGAGATCTTGCAAACACTGAGAATCTCCAATATTGTTCATAGTGATCCATCAAATAAACCTAGTTCTCCATGGCTATCCAGATCTAGTATTGAGTCCAAAATGATCATCCAGATATTTTCAATAGTTTGTCAAGAGAGAGGCGAGTGTCCCAACACATACTCATCCCGTCCAAGGGTGGACGTGGAATTTTACTCCTCCTGTCAGACAGCCATCTCTAGGCATGAGGGTCCTTGGCCTACCTAGATTTCTGTCCTGAGTGTATCAGAAAGATTGAATATGTGACGTATGAAGTTGTAGAAATCACTTTGGAAAAAAAGCAAAAAATCTGCAAGATGCTGATAATAACAATAATAATGATAATAATGGCAACAGCAGTAATAATAGATCTTAAATAGCTTCTTTCAGCGAAAAGGAGGGTGACTCATGGGTTTTGAATGCTCGGGGTTGACAGTATTGTGAATGTGGAACTAAGATAGTGTTAGACGGGGTCTATGGATCTATGAGGAACAGCAGCAAATGGATAAATAATAGTAAATGACATTCTAACAACTTGGTATAATATGATGAAGTACTTGAAATTTCATATTCCTTTTAGAACTTAAAGAAACAGATTAATCTGATAATGGCTACAAGTACTCAGCTGCTCAACCCATTTTGATTCCCATTAATAGCTGTCCACGTAGCTAATTTGGCTTGCATTTTTATATATTTCTGTTTTGGAGAGCTGAACAAACACTGCATTATTTTATCAAAAATAATTATGAGCCTGTTAACTTCAAATAAATGCCAAGCTATTAAGCCCCAGCAGTTAGCATAAAGGGAATCTAACAGGGCCTGATAAAACGGGGTGTGTTTAATGTTCCCTTCAAGCAAACAAAGTCAAGGATGTCAGCTGCTGAAATTCACTGCAGGCAGAATCTCGTGTGAGCTGCACAGGCTGCAATAATGATCCGGGAACATTAAAGATGGGGAATGTCATGAAATGGGGCTTCTGAAGCACAGCAGCAATTAGCAAGGTTGTGGAGAGGAGCAGAAGGAAATGCCACCAGGAAAGCCTTGCTTGCCAGCATTTGCATCCATGGCATCTTAAATGGTGGTGTGTCTAAGGGGCTGCTGTTGATGGTTGGTGCACCTTTTTCAGCTTGTTTTACTGAGGTATTTTGGGATGGAATTGGAATTGTAAACCCAAGGGGCTGTATTCCCGGCCACAGTGAGCCTGGCTTCTGGTATCCAGCACACACAGGAGATCAGTGAGTGTCCCGTTCAGTTTTGCTGTCAACTTACTCTCACTTGACACTACTCAGTTGTTGCTATATGTCTACATGTGTAAATATCTACATATATATGTAACATGTAGTTCTTGGCTTTACTGCAGGTCCTATAGTCAGATGTCTTTAAAACTCAAACTCAAACCCACACAGTTTTAATAACATTGATCTCGATAAATTGTTTAATTTTGCTTTATTTCTTTCAATATAAAGTGATTGCATACCTGAGTCTTTCAGTACCAATCAGTGAAGCAGAGCTTGATAAAAAGCTTATAGATATTACTGCCAATTTTCCATTTGACTTCAGCAGGCTCTGGACAATTCCCATTGACGTGCTGATTGCCACCATAAATCTTGCGGAGTGCACCTTTCCTCCCCTTTTTTTTCCCCACTTCCCCCAGCACAATCTGTATCACTTCAGTGTATAAATACACAAATAAATCAATAAAAATCAAACACAGCTATTAAAATTGGATGCATACTGGCCAGGCAATTTTGTAAAAAGTCGTTTTCCCGGATCAGCTCCAGTGTTTTGTCATTTTGCTGGAGCCGTCCAGGACATGAGTGCTGATGGGCGTTTCTGCATTGTCACCAGGGCAGGTAGCTGATCAATCTTTTAGGATGTTGAAAAAAACCACAACTCTGAGTGTAGCTGTATTTGATACGGGCCAGCCAACCTGTACCTTCCCTCCCTGATTTCACTGAGGGTAGAAAAGCTGCAGACAAAGTGTGAAAACAGTTAGAAAATTGCCTTGTAGGGGCATGTGTCTCCTCAGCTGATCAGCTTGGGTACTGGAGGCCCTGCCGACCAGCCCTGGTTTCAGAGCAAGGGCTCCCTGTCGCTTCCACGGAGTTTGAAGTTTTTATTTCATCTTCCTTAAACACAATTCCTCTTATTCTAGGAAATGAAGTAATTTCTATATCAATTCCAAGTCCCATCATCTAGTGATAGAAGGACTGGGTCTCAAGTTTAGATAGGCCAAGTTAAAAGTGAACTCAAAAATATATTAGAAAAAGAATGTTTTAATTGGAAATGTTGTCTCATGCCTGTGTTCACCCCCAATCCATCATCCTTTTCCTCACCGCTTTATTCCCAGAGAACATATGGGATGACACAAACCCCTTTCTGTTTCTCCTGTTTAACACTTCATTCTGTGCGTAAAACAACATGGGAAGGCTTCTTGCTACTTTCAGAAGTGACTATTGAAAATAAGGTTTGAAAAGTAAAAAGCAAGTAGCATTGTTTTGCAAATGTCAAGACCCTTTATTCATTTCTTCTGCTTCCTGAAGAAATAATTTTCTCAGCAGCTTATGCCCAAGTGGTATAATTCTTCAAAGATTATTAGAGCCAAGTTTCAGCACCTTTTAGTTCAGAGCTTTTGCAAAAATATATGTACCTCTTTAAATAACATTTCATCTTTCACAAGCCTGTGTTAAAATGTCACACCTCTGCAAAAGAAAAATGTCAGAAACAAGTGGATTAAAACAAGAAAGAGCCCATTAATTTTGTGCGAAAGCATGTTCAGGCTTACAGAAATGTAAAGGGTCCTCACAATCAGTGTAATTATAATTTAAGTTCTTTGTAAAACCCAAAGGAAAATTCCCACGTACCTTTCGCATGAGCCTGCGGGACGCTGATTTCCAGGGGCTGCTCCAGGGCTTAACTGAAGCCCCTGCTTCCCAGGAATAAATCGCCCCCCAAAATACCTGCATCTAGTTCTGTACCTGAGCCTGGACATGTTCTGCTCTTCGGCAACACTCCCGGTAAAGGTCATGAGATAAATTAGCCTTGTTAAAGCGAGAGGACAAGGAGATAGACGACGTGTGTCTTGCTCGTTGCTTGATTCATTGGTGCCTAATTGCTCTTGCATCTGTGGGAGGCCATCACCCCACGATGATTAAATTCTGCCCAAGAACATTGTATTAAAGCAGCCCACACCTCCCTGGCTCTTCCTGGATGCCGCTGGCATCTGCTTTTCTTTGTCATCATGCGAATGTGGGACTTACTCATTCAGACTTTCATGCTAAAATCAGTGGGATTATTCACAAAGGTGATTCCAATATGGTTTGTTCCCCCCTGTATGCTCCATTTCTCAACAGGTACCAGGGTAGGTCACCCCCTGTGCATTGGTGCTTTTATTCCCTAGGGACATGAGTTGCTACATGGGAGTCTTGGCCAGCCCTTCCTGTTTGCTGAACAGGATGGCTGCACGTTTCTGTTTCCAACACCTGGCGCTGAGTCTGATTTAAGAGTATTTAAGGGTGATGATGATTTAAGGGTATATCCTTCCCTCGACAGCAAATGGGACACATTGGCTGCAGCGGATCCTCAGCGCTGGTCGTGAGAGGAGTTTGAAGGCCCAAGGGAACCCCAGGGCTGAGCAGCCCCTTAGGGTGCACTATGAGAATACTGATGGTTAAACAGAGCTCTTTGAGCTGCTCTAGGGGCTGAGCTTTCCATTCACGTTGCATTCTGAAGTCTTGCTACGGTATCACGTAAATATTTTATACTCGTCTTAGCACAACTGTCTAGCCATGGAAAACGAAGCAGAAGGGACGTTCACGCTGCAGGCTGGGCACACTGTGGGCTCTCACTTCATTCCTAGGTTATCTTTTAAGTTCTGGTCAGCTTCTCAAGCCCACTTAAGCAGGAGTTCGAGTTAATGGCATTCATTCAGTGCTCAGAAGCTTTCTAAGCAACTTTGGCAGAATTTTGCTAAGGAAAACCTTTTGTTAAGGTTTTTTTCCGTATTTGCTTAGTGTCTGTGTTTCTCTAAAGGCAGAGGAGAATTTATCTGACAGTTGATCGAGTAAAATATGCCGTGGTCCTCTGTTTCCTCAGCTGCTGCTGACACTTGATCTGATGGAGAAGAGCATGCCGAGTTGCTCGGAGCTTTTAAAAATCTGAACTTGTTTTTCAGTAGGTATTTGTGTTTCTTTGGGACTGCCCGGTAAGAGAGCAGAGCAGCTCCCTGGTTGCACAGGCCGCACTCGGCCTGTCCTGTCAGCGCTGCCTTAACCTGCTCTCCAGGCCTCTGCTTGGGGGCCTCCTGCAGGCTGCTCCGGCCCGCCCAAAAGGCCACACGTGGCATCAGCCAAAATAAGATCAAGTTTCCGATGTTCAAAGGTTGCACAGAGATAACTGAAGGGCATGGAAATTCTGGCTTATTCAGGGCTGCAAGATAAAAGCTGTATCAGGCCAGGCTATCGTCCTCCTGGTGATGCTGACTGATGATAGCCCAGGCCGTCAAAATGCATTTGCTGAACAGCTCAGAAAATGTGTGGGCTAAAGCAAACTGGCTTTGGGGCATGGGTAGGTTTCTTTGAGTCACTTGTCCTCGTGTTCTCCAATTTATGTATTTTCCTATTTTTTTCCCTATAATTCTTATACTGGTGTTCAAAGTTACAACAGTAACATGGGACAAGATAATGATTGTTCATTGCTGTTTTGTGATCTCCCTCATGGCTTCTCATAAACTTGGCGTGAGTCAACAGCTGGCTAAAAATGCCCTTTTATTTCTCTCCACAATGTAGATTTTTAACTGCCTGGAAAATATTTTTAGACTCAATCTCAACATCTGAAGCATGATTTTGGTTTTGAAGCTGATTTTGGTTTGGACGCTTTGGTTTTGGAAGCTGTAGGAGCTCACTGGCCTTGCTGTGACACGGCTCTGCAGAGCAGGTGTCTGGGTAGGTTACGTGTCCCGTGTCTAACAGTTTCTGGCTACACAGTGATTTTCATTCCGTTGAGGAGATTTATACCTATTCGGTAGCTTGTTATTTAAAAAAAATAGATTAGAAACCTGATAAGCCAAAAATAAATTCATTCTGGGAATTCTGCCCAGACCTTTGCTCAGTAATACTTGTGTAGACCATTTATCTCATGAGGGACAATATTTTTCCAAGGGAAGGTATAATCCAGGCTGTGCTTTTCCTGCACCAAGCTTCCCAATATTAGATTTATCCCTCTTTCAAAGCCCATTGTTGTTCTTTTCCTCTAGGAACTTATTTGTGAGCCAAGATTAAAAACAAAATCATTTCCTTGAAGAAAAATGAGCGTTTAAACATTTACTGTAAGTTTATTCCTTGTTTCAGTATTTCAGGATTTCAATATTATGACTGTTTTGATTGAGGAGTCACTAATTTAAATCAGAGTGTTTGGTCTCACACACAACAAATTTACCTTTTGTTCCTGTGGGAAAGGCCACCAGTTTTGCAAGTTTTAGTGGTTCATAATTGTTGTTATTTCGAGTATTCTGGCCAGCAAGACTGGATGGTAAAAATCACATTTCAGAAACCGCGAAGCGTTTTTCAAGTCAGATGGGGATTCAGTTTTCTGTGACAAGTCACTGTTGAAAAATTAAATGTAATAGAAAGTTACAGAAAGGTCTCTCTGACTTTTTGGAGATATAAAAAAGTGACAAAATGCCAACCTTGCTCTTAAATGCAGTAAAACAGTGAAGTGGCACCAAAGGTTATTTTGGATGAGTGTAGAAAGAGCTCGTCACCCTTTCTGGTGGCATTTGCCAGCAGAACTGGCAAGCCCTGTCACATCATGCTGCAAACGATCGAGGCCCTTCTGAGTGGGAGCCACTTGCTTCAAGGGTCCTTTCCATGGCAGTATGCAAAAATGCACCGAGAATGAATAAAATAAGCGTGTGAAGCCCTGCACTAGCCATTCCCATCCTTTGGAGAACAGGAATCGCACAAGGCCAGGGATATCCGAGGGTGGAATCGGGTCTTGCCATGGAGTGAGGCAAGCACATGCCATCCTTGCACACCAGCTCTGAGGACTTGCTGCAAGGTTTTAAATATCCACTGTGTTTGGGGGTGATATTAGTTTCTAAGGAACCAAAATCCTTTACTTCATAAATCCTCAAAAGATGCTTAAATGTTAAGCAGACCTGAGCAGTGTTACCTGTGCTTCATAGCTGGGGTATATGGATAACATCCCTGCGTCTCCTCTGGAGACTTGATAAATGAACAAAAAAGAAAAAAAATGTGCCTTTTCCTGCCACGAGATAGATTCATAACGTAGACCTGCTTGGGGCTGAGCTCCTCTGGCTTTTTGAAATGGGATCCTTGGCTAAGCAGTACTGAGAAAAGAGAAGGTGTTTTAGCCTGTTCCTGTTAGTGCTGGGAGGTCAGACGCTTCGTCACTCCATAAAGGCTGTTTTAGCACTGTAAATACGAGGCAAACATTTGTTTCTTTCTAAAAAGAAGAAAAAAAGGATTTAAAGAAAATAAGCCTGAAACTCAGTGGCTTTGATGTGAAGGAAAAAAGAGAGAGAAATACTTTGAACTTATGGCATTAGGAAATAAAAAAAAGAAGGAAGTGAAGACATTGATGGTCTGATCTGAAACCCTTAAATCCCTTCAGCCATAGACTGAGCCTGGCTCCATAAATCTTGCTGCAATTGCTGCACTTTTGGCTGGTCCCAGTGCCTCCTGTTCATTGGTAGCCACTGTTGAAACTGGCTTTGTCCTGGGAAGAAGACAACGGATTTCCAGCAGGCCAGGGACAAGAGGGTGTCAGGCGAGAAGAAATCTACCAGAGGAAAGGCCACCTCTGAGGTGCTTTGGTGTATTTAATATCACCCAATATCACCAGCCGAGAGACTAGACTGGCAGGCGGGTGATGGGAGAGCGCGGTCGGGCGCCAGCACTCGCGGTGCCGTCGGCAGCAGCCGCTGCCTGTCCCACTCGTGCACCCCATGAGCAGACACTGTGCACGGCGTGAGGCATCTGATACAACCCAGTGGAACAACACACGCTGCTTCATGCGGGCTTAAC